>CM022703.1:52722341-53322341 GCA_012295165.1 Asparagus setaceus | reverse complement strand
CCAAATAAATATGAGAACTAAGAAGCCAATATCAACCATCCATGATATAAAAATAAAGGTTCAGATTCTGCTAAAATTAAGGTGGCATAATTATAATTAAATAGACATTACAAACTGAAATAAGGGTAAACAAGTAAAAGCACAGAGATATAAAAGGAAAAAACTGACAAATCTTTAAACATCAAAACTATCTTTTTTCAAAAATCTTTTCATATTCTACTAGTTTACAAATCATAGGGGTCACTCAATAATTTTCGGGAAATTATCTGCTGAGATTCATGACTAAAAACAGCAAGATTCTAGGGTTTGACCCAAGACGTGATCGAATCGGCTAGGGATTACTAAAACATTATTGAGAGATTCTGTCAATAAAACATTCAGATTCTGTAAACATCACGGAGAGATTCTGTAACTATAGAAGGATGATTCCGTTAAATGAATTGTAAGAATACTAAAATATTACTGAGAGATTCTGACAATAAACCATTCGATTCTCTAAATATCACCGAGAGATTCTCAGAACTATAGAAGGATGATTCCGTTAAATGAATTGTAAGAATACTAAAATATTACCGAGATTCGACAATAAACCATTCGATTCTCTAAATATCACCGAGAGATTCTCAGAACTATAGAAGGATGATTCCGTTAAATGAATTGTAAGAATACTAAAATATTACCGAGATTCGACAATAAACCATTCGATTCTCTAAATATCACCGAGAGATTCTCAGAACTATAGAAGGATGATTCCGTTAAATGAATTGTAAGAATACTAAAATATTACCGAGATTCGACAATAAACCATTCGATTCTCTAAATATCGAGAGATTCGTAACTATAGAAGGATGATTCCGTTAAATGAATTGTAAGAATACTAAAATATTACCGAGATTCGACAATAAACCATTCGATTCTCTAAATATCGAGAGATTCGTAACTATAGAAGGATGATTCCGTTAAATGAATTGTAAGAATACTAAAATATTACCGAGATTCGACAATAAACCATTCGATTCTCTAAATATCGAGAGATTCGTAACTATAGAAGAATGATTACGTTAAATGAGTTGTAAAAATACAAAAATATTACCGAGATTCGACAATAAACCATTCGATTCTCTAAATATCGAGAGATTCGTAACTATAGAAGGATGATTCCGTTAAATGAATTGTAAGAATACTAAAATATTACCGAGATTCGACAATAAACCATTCGATTCTCTAAATATCGAGAGATTCGTAACTATAGAAGGATGATTCCGTTAAATGAATTGTAAGAATACTAAAATATTACCGAGATTCGACAATAAACCATTCGATTCTCTAAATATCGAGAGATTCGTAACTATAGAAGAATGATTCGTTAAATGAGTTGTAAAAATACAAAAATATTACCGAGATTCGACAATAAACCATTCGATTCTCTAAATATCGAGAGATTCGTAACTATAGAAGGATGATTCCGTTAAATGAATTGTAAGAATACTAAAATATTACCGAGATTCGACAATAAACCATTCGATTCTCTAAATATCGAGAGATTCGTAACTATAGAAGGATGATTCCGTTAAATGAATTGTAAGAATACTAAAATATTAATGAGAGATTCGACAATAAACCATTCGATTCTCTAAATATCACCGAGATTCAGAACTATAGAAGGATGATTAGTTAAATGAATTGTAAGAATACTAAAATATTACCGAGATTCGACAATAAACCATTCGATTCTCTAAATATCGAGAGATTCGTAACTATAGAAGGATGATTCCGTTAAATGAATTGTAAGAATACTAAAATATTAATGAGAGATTCGACAATAAACCATTCGATTCTCTAAATATCACCGAGATTCAGAACTATAGAAGGATGATTCCGTTAAATGAATTGTAAGAATACTAAAATATTAATGAGAGATTCGACAATAAACCATTCGATTCTCTAAATATCACCGAGAGATTCTCAGAACTATAGAAGGATGATTAGTTAAATGAATTGTAAGAATACTAAAATATTACCGAGATTCGACAATAAACCATTCGATTCTCTAAATATCACCGAGAGATTCTCAATAAAACATTCGATTCGTCAAAAAATATCCCGATTCGTAAAAATATCCGAGAGATTCAGAACTATAGAAGAATGATTCGTTAAATGAATTGTAAGAATACTAAAATATTACCGAGATTCGACAATAAACCATTCGATTCTCTAAATATCACCGAGAGATTCTCAGAACTATAGAAGGATGATTCCGTTAAATGAATTGTAAGAATACTAAAATATTACCGAGATTCGACAATAAACCATTCGATTCTCTAAATATCACCGAGAGATTCTCAGAACTATAGAAGGATGATTAGTTAAATGAATTGTAAGAATACTAAAATATTACCGAGATTCGACAATAAACCATTCGATTCTCTAAATATCACCGAGATTCTCAATAAAACATTCGATTCGTCAAAAAATATCCCGATTCGTAAAAATATCCGAGAGATTCTCAGAACTATAGAAGGATGATTAGTTAAATGAATTGTAAGAATACTAAAATATTACCGAGATTCGACAATAAACCATTCGATTCTCTAAATATCGAGAGATTCGTAACTATAGAAGAATGATTCGTTAAATGAATTGTAAGAATACTAAAATATTAATGAGAGATTCGACAATAAACCATTCGATTCTCTAAATATCACCGAGAGATTCTCAATAAAACATTCGATTCGTCAAAAAATATCCCGATTCGTAAAAATATCCGAGAGATTCTCAGAACTATAGAAGAATGATTCGTTAAATGAATTGTAAGAATACTAAAATATTAATGAGAGATTCTCAATAAAACATTCGATTCTTTAAATATCATCGGCGATTCTCATTGTCTATTAACACCCCGCTTTTTTAAAAAAAATAGTGTTGTGAACTAGTTGATTCTGTTAATCTATTCTTTGTGATTCTGTAAGTTAATCAAAATAATTCTGTTTTGTAAACTAGGAGATTCTGTTAGATCGTAAATGAGATTTCGTAATTTATTAAGAGTCTGTAACTGATTCTGTGATCCATGATAAGCAGCAACACACAAAAAAAAAAGCAAAAAAAAAAAAGAAAGAAGATGGGAAGGGAGAGCCGCCTCCAGACAAAAAAAAGGAAAAGAGCAGAGAGCATGTGGGAGACGCCATCATGAAAACCAAAAAAATATAAAATAAAGAAGAAGAAGAAGAAGAAACGGAAGAGGAGCACGAAGAAAAAAGCCATATCTTGATGGGATCCAGGATTCCTCTCTATCGTTAGCAAGGGTTCATCGACGCGCACCCTCGAAGACTCGCTTCAATCAGATAGTGAGCAAGGTTCTAGGGTTTGAATCCGGCGCAGTCGCCGTCGGTCTAAATTGAAACGTAATCAAGAAGGTTACAGTTAATTACGCAAGAAAAAACTATCTATAATGTAACTGATTTTATAACTAAAATGACAAACGTGCCCTTTAGTTAATTTTTTAAATTTAATGGAGTTTAATCACAACCGTTGATTGGTTAAAGATCTAAGGGTAAAGATTGGGTTCTTAGTTCTCATATTTGTAAGGAGTTCTCTTTTGATCCAAATTCATATATATATATATATATATATATATATATATATATATATATATATATATATATATATATATATATATATATATATATATATATATATATATATATATATATATATATATGATTCTCTCTCTCAAGTTATTTTTTGACAAAAATTACATATTTTAATTATTTCTGAAATTACATTTTTGGCAAAAAATCTATTTTTTAACATTTAAAAAATGAGTCATAAAAAAAGAGGCAAAAATTCAGGCCGGCCTGAAATTTCTCTCCCTTCATGACTTATTCATCTCTTCCCAGACTGCCTCTACCCTCCAATTGACAGAGCATAGGAACCTCCCCTATAGTGCAGAGTGCATAGGATCCTCTAGTATCAATTTCGGAGTAATCTGATCTTCGATCCATCACCCGTCAAAGTATCGTGACGGTCCATCGTGAAGGCAAGGCCAGTCTCGTCCAACGGAACAAAATGCTTGATATGTTGTATTGTTCAAAATGCTTACGTGAAGTTTACCGAAATGTCCCAATCCATGATATTAAGCTGTTCCCAAAATGCCCTGTTTTGGATTTTTTTTTGTTTTGTTTTACCTAGCTAGCAGAAAGCAAATGGCGCTGCCAGAGCTGTCACATGTAAGGCAGATGTCGTCAGAGCTGTTTTGCTTTAGGAACACAAATTTTTATCTCTCAAGATTTTGAAAAATGCAGAAATAGGTTGATATTAACAAAATAATTTAGTTATCAAATGTATTTTGTCTAGCTTTTGTAGTTAATCACTTCACAGAATATTTTGTGCTTGAATTAAAATACTCTAAGGGGCTGTTTGGTTCGTTTCCATGCAAAGATGAAACACAATTCCATGTAGTGAAACTCAATGTTTGGGTTTTCCACACTTTTCAATGAAAGTGAATGTTTGGCTTTGTTTGGTATGAAAACATGGTGGGAAACACAATGTATACACTTTTCATGTGTTTGGTTGGAAAGAAAAAAGAGGGAAAACTTTCATTGATTAGACATTTCCTATTTTTCATGTGTTTGATTGGTAATGAAGTGTGTAGTGAAAGATGTATATGGTCATCATGGTAAGTTCACCACTTATCAAAGGCAAATTAATTTTGATCGTTATGAGAGGTAATCTTACCAAAATTTAACATGGAAAAATAGTAAACAACCGAATTCATCATAATTATCTGTTTGACATAAAACAATATATGAAACCTATAATAACGTGCTTATCGTAATAGTTATGAACTACGTACCTGATTATACTTGAAAATTACCTGATTTAACATCCCAAAACCTGTTTAACACGAAAAAATCACACGAAACCTGTAATAACGTGATTATTCATAATTTTATGAAAAACGTACTTGAATTAGTCGTAATTTCTTCTGAAACCTGTAAAAACCTATAAACAACCTGATGAGTCATAAATATCTATTTGACATGAAAAATACCTAATTTAACATCCGGAGACCTGTTTGACATGAAAAAAATCACACGTAACCTGTTATAACATGATTATTGATAATTTTATGAAATACGTACCTGAATTTAAGGGAACTGAGATATGAAACCAGTAAAACCCTTCAAACAACCTGATTAGTCATAAATATCTATATGACATGGAAAATTGAACTTGTCAGATTCAAAACCATGGGCAAAACCAACTTAAATATTGTTAGATTCAAAACCATGGGCAAAACCACCAAGTAAACGTACTAGTCCATATACATCTATAAAAGGTGATGTTTGCATACCAAATTCTTACCGACAAAAAATATGAGTAAGAAAAGTAAAGATATTGATGAATCTTCATGTGCACCATCAATCCAGCAGAAATCCAACAATCCCGAGCTAATATCCAGCAAGATCAAGCAAAAAACCAGCAAGATCTAGCAATATCCAGCAATAACCCACCAAGAACCAACAAGAACTAGCAATAATCCACCAATAACTAGCAAAACCGCTAAAAATTACGAAAATTAACCGATAAAGGCGCTGCCTTTTTACCAAGATCCTAAAAAAATCGATTTTGAGGATCTGAGGCTTGAGAACTCCCGCAAATATCCAAAATCAAGCCCTAAAGAACTCCTGCAAGCATGAAAAGAGGAAACGAGGTGCGAAGACTGAAAAAATTGAAGGAAAACCGTTGATCTGACAAAAAGTACAGATTTTGGGGGATTTACAACGATTTCCTCTCATTTTCGAAGGAAATGGGAGAAAGGCAAAGAGTTGAGGTGGCTAGGGTTTTCGCAGCTGGAGGAAAGAGGCGGAGAAACGAACCAAAGCGGAGAAAAAAACCCACTCTAGGGTTTTTATCCGAGGTGGCACGGTTGTCAGAAGCGTGAAAAGGCTTTCAAGCTCGTTTGAGAGTGAACCAAATAGCCCCTAAAAGAAAGAAAGAAACTACATTGTTATTAGTTATTCAAATTTACCTATTTTTTGTCTGTTCTATTCTGTCGCAGCGTGGCTGTCAAAGGCTGCACAATGTGCAGTGCAGCCTTTGACAACGACAGCTGTAGCCTCTAGCCGCCTATATATCTAGTGATCATGATACCATACAAGGCACGGATTCTAAGAACGAATCAGTTTTAATATTATTTGAGCGAGGATGAGTGATTTTTTCAGCCGTGGCCTTCCTCCTTGCTTCGGCTGCGAGGAGAAGGTGGTACCAGAGATCGAATATCGGAATAGATAAACGTCCTCTCTCAGGAGACCGGCGTCGACTCTCGCACCCCCATTCCAAAGCTCGACGTCCCCGGTGGTGCCCCCATTCCAGAGCTCGATGTCCCCGATGGCGACCCCAGTGGTGACACCCACATCGACGTCCATGGTGGTGAGACCCCCGTCGACAACCCTTTTTATGAGACCTAAGTAGTCAACTCCGAGCAGACTAGCGGCAACATTCCCGATGCCGACATCCGAGTCGACGACTCCCAACAGACCTCCGACAACGCCACCCGTCAGCGGACTGTCGCCGCAGGAGCCCGCAACTCAGTGCTCAAGGGGTTCTTTGAGTCCTGCTGGGGCAACAGCCACCGTGTCGGGGAGACCCACGCCCCCCTTCGGAGACCCCCGTCGGTGACCCTTCTTCTGAGACCCAAGTAGTCACCTCCGGGCAGACCCACGTCAACATCCGTGACTGGGAGATTCGAGTCTACGACTCCCAACAGAGCTCCGACAACGCCAGCCATGAGCAGACTGCCGCCGCAGACGCCAACCGTCAGCAGACTGCCCTTCCAGGCGCTGGCCTTGGCGGCGCCGTTCGTGGTGGCATAGGCCGTGGCGACGTGGAAAACCCAAATCGTGACCAGGCCACCGCCGATGATGCCGTAAGATGTTAAACACATGCATTGCAGAGAAGGGTCATAGCTTCACGAGAGTAATGAAGAGTAACAAGAGTTAATACCATCCGTAATGATTAGATGGGTGGTGGTGAATTACCGTATATTGGGCAAGCATCATGGAAATAACAAACACGTTAAATCATTTCTTCTTCCTTCTTCTTCCTCTTCTCCTTCTGCACCATAAATTTTTAAAAAAATTCAGTTAAAACCCCTTAAACTGACTGCCACCCCAGGCGCCGGCGGTGGAGGCACCGGCGATGTGGAAAACCCAATTCCTGACCAGGCCGCCGCCGATGATATTGTAAGATGTTGTTAACTTGGGTTTAATTTTAAGGGGTTTTAACTGATTTTTTTTTATAAATTTATGGTGCAAAAGGATAAGAGGAACAAGGTTTTGCACGTAATGATGATCACACTGTTCGGTTTTGTTACTACCTTGATGCTTGCCCAATATACGGGTACCCGGATTTCACCACCACCCCATCTAATCATTACGGATGGGGTGGTGCTCTTGTTGGCTCTGTTCTTCATTCTTCTTCTCGTGGACTGCGACCATTCTCTGCAATGCATGTGTTTAATCGCAGTGACAATAGTGGTGGTCGTGGTGGTTCTTAGCAGCCTTTTTGTAACCACCCTGTTGAAGGCCGCCTATGCTAAGCCTCCGCCTCCTCTGCCTTCGGCAGCTGCTCCTCTTCATGCTTAGATGTTAGGAACGACAGGACGCCTATGCTCAGCCTCCGCCTCCAGTAGCTGCTCTCCTTCCTGCTTAGATGTTAGGAATATTATTAGCGTATTAATTAGTTGTTTTGAGTTTTATTAGCCTCATAATGAGGCTTGTCATTTGCTCCTATTTATGACTTAGTTAAGGTTATCTAGGATTTATTAGTGTTCTAATAATAAAGACTTTATTTTTTATCATTTCATTTGTATGATATTTATATTTGTATATTGCTAAATTATTTGAGTGTTTGTTATATTATGTTGTTATATTTCTTTTGTATAGCCCCGTGATTATGAATAAGTAGATGAGGATTGCGTAAATCTAAAGACATGAAATTATTTGATGAAATCCTACAAAATGCAATGCTTTCATAGTTGTGACTTGTAACTATATTTTTCTTCTGTTTAAAACTAATAAAGGAATTTTAATATCCTCACTAATACTTTCTTATCGTCCTCACTTGATCCTCGGTAACCTTGTCTAATTTATTTTAGTTGTTAAAATTACTCACCTCAAGCATATACAGTAACTTATGTTATCTTTATGGATAAATGAATAAATGTATAAAAAGTTGACTATCTATCCTGATTATTTCGATTTTAAGTAAGTTTCCGCCGAGGATGCGTCATTCTAGACGGAATTCTGTCTAGAAAAACCATCCTAGACGGAAATGTATCCTAAACGGAACAAAATACCGTCTAGGATATTTCTAGATGGAATTTCCATCTAGGATGAGCATCCTAGACGAAAAATCCGTCTAGGATACATCCCAGACAGAATTTCGTGACCTCAAGCTAGGGTAAGAAGATTAGCCACCCAAATGTCCACGCTGATGTGTCTAACACCCCTGCTCCACAATCCAATTCGACGTCCCCGCTCCGGAGGCCAACATCGATGTCTCAGCTCCGGAGGCCAACATCGACACCCCCGCTCCGGAGGCCAACGTCAACGCCCCTGCACCGAAAGCCAATGCCGAGGGCACCCTCAACTCTGCGCTCAAGGGCTTCTTTGAAGTGCAATAAGAAGGACAACAACCGTCGTGGCAATGCTGGCAACGTGGAAAACGCAAACCATAAATAGAATGCCGAGGAAGACGCCATCGGTAAGATGTTGTATTTTCGTATTGGGTTTCTTCAACAATATATCATAACCCCCTTCGTGTTGGGTTTCTTCAAAAATATATCATAACCCTCCTAAAGTTTATGGGTTTGGTTTCTAGGAGTTTTTAACTGATTTTGTCGGTAAGATGCTGATTTTGTCGGTAAGATATTGTATTTTTGTGTTGGGTTTCTTAAACAATATATCAGAAAATCCCCCCTTTAAAGTTTATGGGTTTGGTTTCTAAGAGTTTTTAACTGATCTTAAAAAAAATTATGCCAAAGGACTTGAGGAAGAAGAAGAAGACCCTTCGTGTTATGTTCTACACACTGTTTGGGTTTTACACTGCGCTGATGATCTCTCAATGGACTGGTGCACGTACCCCCACCACCCCTTTAATCATTACGGATGGGGTGGTGTTTTTCTTGGCACTTTTGCTGCTATTCTTTCTCTTCAGAACTATGACCCTCCTCTATGGTGCATCGCCTTATGCTCAGTTATAATGGTGGTTGTCGTGATTGTTCTGGACTCCATTTTCATAGCCATCCTAATGAAGCTTTTCCGTGCTAAGCCTCCGACTGTTGCTCCCATTCATGGCTAGCAGGTTTAATTTGTTAATTAAGGCTTATCTTAAGTTTATGTGTATTAGGTTTAACCAGAAAACGAATGAGTTTACGGAGCCATGACAATTAAAGTCTGGGCCAATGTCGGCCCATAAGGGCCTTTACGAATGCCTATAAATACAAGAACGCTTGAGGGTCTAACTGCCTAATCTTCTTATAAATCTCTGGAGGGAAAAAATCCTAGATTTAGCATTTGATCAAAGCCAAATGCTTTCAATCGATTGATCAAATGTTAGATTTCTGGTCGAGAATCGATTTGAACGACTTAGGGTTGGTTTGATTTAGAGTTGTGTTACGCTAAGAGAAGCTGAGAGGGATTGTAATTTTTGAAATGATGGGCGTGGGTTCTAAATTTGTTGCACTTTTTGGGCGGGGAAAATGTTGGCATCAAATTCATTGTCAGAGGCAACGAGATGAAATTCTTTGAATTAGATGTTGGAGATTGTTGCTGTTATGAATACAATCGACATATCAACAAAGATCTCAACTCAGGTATCTATTTTGCCTTTACTTCAATATGTGGTTTAGTTTTCTTAGAGTAAATTTAGTGATTGACGCATTGATTATTTGTTTTTTTTTTCCATAAACAAATTATTTATGCAAAGATTTAATGAATGGAGATAATGTTTTCGCGCATACAGGTCATGCGTTATAATTCAGGAAGTGATGCAGCGAAGACCTGGAGTTGTATATCATGGTGAGGAATTTATTAGAGATCTCAAATATTTCATCTTTTTTGCTTTTATTTTATCTTTTGATCTTTTACTATTCTTGATGATGGACAATGTTGAAATTAATTGTATAATTGAGAGTAGTTAAGCAATACTATAGTTGTTATACTTGCAAGTGTTTTGTATTAGAAGGGAGTACTTAGGATGAAATGTTGTTGTGGGAATGGGGGAATACATCTTGTTGTCTATGTAGCAACTTGCAGCTATCTTTTATACAATGGAAAATTTTTCTAATTGTCTATGGAATACAAAGTTAGAAAAGCTAGAAGAACAATAACAGTATAGTCCGCATTGGTGTTTAAGAAACACCTAAGAGCAATGATCTCTGTTACTTCTGATCAATCATTCATCAAAATACGAGAATAAGGAAGCTGTTAATATAATTGTACTGAGATTGTAAAAAGAGGAAGTGCTTTCAGCATACTATGTAATCGTAGAATGTCAATGAAGTTAAAGTAAAAATCCTGTAAGATGGTTATTGACTGATTGGTATATAACTGAATCCATGTATCCCGATAACCTACAAACTAGGTGATAGAAACAATCCATGGTGAAGGTAAGGAGGATGAGAAAGCCGGAAGGTAAGACGAGAGTGAACATAATGACACATTGGCTAAAGGGAGACTTGTCACCACCAAATCGATAGAGGTTAAAAAAAGTTTAGCAACTGCAATGTTGAATATGCGAGGTCATCAGCTAGGTCAGTGATGTCCGTTACCACTGCAGCACTATGAAGCCTTACAGAGAAATATTTGGAAACAAACTGCGAGAGCTGGAAGGAGAATGCTAGTAAGATGAGCTGATAATGTGCAACAACCGGGGAAACATATTCTCTTGAACTAGCGCTAGCCAAGTTCGTAGGAGTTTATTTTCCATGGAGAGAGATATTGAATTAGGAGGATCTTCAAGATGTAATCTAATGAAAGGCTGCCACTTTTCATTATTATTATTATTATTATTTTGCAAGAAGTACATGGAGAATTGGGCTGAAACGAGATCATTTTATTTAGCTCTGAAACAAGTCGAAGTTCAGGCAAAATGGCTGTGTGGGTGTTCCATCGTTTTCTAAGAGTTGTACTTAAGGAAATATTCCTAGCATTTAAAGTTAAGGAAGTGATTTCTCCTATCTGAATACCAAGTACAATGACAACTTGTCAAAGTTCCCGATACTACTCAAAAAGTCTGAAGGTGTACTGATGGTTGAGGGTAATAATTGTACATTCTAACATGCTCTTTGCAGGTTGGGGGTCCTTTATGGGCTGGAACCTCGATTCACACATCAATATCATTTTTTTTCTAAAACCCTCTTCGGATTCGTGTCTGGTAGGAATTGAACCTAGGTGTATTATGTCATCCCTGCCATTACATGAAAACTCCGAATTGGTGATGGTTGAGGGTAATAATTTTCACTCTTAACACTGCTTTTTATGAGTTTACATATAAAACCTGTTTCCCATATAAAAGAACTTAAGTGAGTGATTGTTCTCTGTCTGCATGACATGAAAACTCCGAATTGGTGATGGTTAAGGGTAATAATTTTCACACTCTAACACTGCTTTCTATGAGTTTACATATAAAACTTGTTTCCCGTATAAAAGAACTTAAGTGAGTGATTGTTTTCTGTGTGCATGTTTATGAGTTTACATATAAAACTTGTTTCCCTTATAAGATTCTATTTAGTTTTTAACATATACATGCATCATCAGATCAACAATATAATATATCAGTATGATTGCTGAACTTTCAGTTCTATCAAATTCTTCACAGCCACCATCAAGATTCAGTGAAGAGCATCTGTCAAGTTACTCCATCGCAAGTTGTTTATCATTATTAAGTTTTAATGGAACCAATCATTTAATAACATCACTTCCTTAAGGCCTAGGGATTGAATGAAGGCATATAAATCTACATGCTCCCCCACTAAACAAAGCTGCCATACATTTTATATAGGTTGATTAGATCACCATCTTAATTAATATAAAGAGAGTGAAAGGTGAAGCATCATTTAGTTGTTCTTTTATATGGTAGATAAGCCACGTCTGTTTTTTAAATAGTGAGGGTGTTATTTTAAAATAGTCCGGACCCACCTCTTTAGCCCAGGTTTTTTTTTCAATCTGGTCCAGACTAATTTTAGGTAGAGACTCCCTAACATCCAACAAGAGGACTAAACTAAATCCACCCCACCCTGACCTTTACTAATCACTTGGGGGATTAGGATTTTTTTCTTCTCCATATTGTTTTTGCCTACTTCTTTTCCGCGAATTTTTTGTTTGCTTTTTTTCCCGTAGTCGTCTTGATATATGTTCAGATCGTGAACATCGTTCAGGATCATGCAATGCGAAGCTTTAGGGTTTCGACTTTGCCAGTGGCACTTGGTGATTTTCATCCAGGTACCTTTGAAATTTGATGTCATTCATCCAGGTACCTTTGTTCGATCATGTAAAGAAAATATGGGTTACATATTTGTAGCTGCCTTTGAAATTTGATGTCATTCATCCAGGTACCTTTGTTCGATAATGTAAAGAAAATATGGGTTACATATTTGGAGCCTGCCTTTGAAATTTGACGTCATTCATCCAGGTACCTTTGTTCGATCATGTAAAGAAAATATGGGTTACATATTTGGAGCCTGCCTTTGAAATTTGACGTCATTCATCCAGGTACCTTTGTTCGATAATGTAAAGAAAATATGGGTTACATATTTGGAGCCTGCCTTTGAAATTTGACGTCATTCATCCAGGTACCTTTGAAATTTGACGTCATTCATCCAGGTACCTTTGTTCGATAATGTAAAGAAAATATGGGTTACATATTTGTAGCTGCCTTTGAAATTTGATGTCATTCATCCAGGTACCTTTGAAATTTGACGTCATTCATCCAGGTACCTTTGAAATTTGATGTCATTCATCCAGGTACCTTTGAAATTTGACGTCATTCATCCAGGTACCTTTGAAATTTGATGTCATTCATCCAGGTACCTTTGAAATTTGACGTCATTCATCCAGGTACCTTTGAAATTTGACGTCATTCATCCAGGTACCTTTGAAATTTGATGTCATTCATCCAGGTACCTTTGTTCGATCATGTAAAGAAAATATGGGTTACATATTTGGAGCCTGCCTTTGAAATTTGACGTCATTCATCCAGGTACCTTTGAAATTTGACGTCATTCATCCAGGTACCTTTGTTCGATAATGTAAAGAAAATATGGGTTACATATTTGTAGCTGCCTTTGAAATTTGACGTCATTCATCCAGGTACCTTTGTTCGATCATGTAAAGAAAATATGGGTTACATATTTGTAGCTGCCTTTGAAATTTGATGTCATTCATCCAGGTACCTTTGTTCGATAATGTAAAGAAAATATGGGTTACATATTTGTAGCCTGCCTTTGAAATTTGATCAAACTATAATATATCTGAGGGTAAAATATAGAACCCAACCACTCCCTCCTCCTACCCAGGTTTGCAAAAGAAGTTCTACAAATTGGCTTTAAATAATATGTGATATGGTCAAGAATGCTACTAACATCACTTTAATGAATAATGCATTAATTTTTTATTGTTTCAAGTTAGATACTAGTAAGGAAATATATATTGAAATATTTTAAAAATGATTCAAGTGTATTTTGACAAGGTCATGCCCGCATTCTGAATCTTTTTTCCAAATAAATGCATCAATACAATATTAATTGATTTGAGGGTAAAAGTCTCATTCTACTTACTAAACTAGTCTGAGGATAACACAGTCCCAGTCCTATAGTCCGAGAAATACAATACCCCCTAATCCAGGGACAAAAAACATACCGAGCGGAATGAAGGCATATAAATCACTTCCTTAAGGCCTAGGGATTGAAGGAAGGCATATAAATCTACATGCTCCTCCACTAAACAAAGCTGCCATATATTTTATATAGGTTGATGAGATCACCTTCTTAATTATAAAAGCAAGTGAAAGGTGATCACATCATTTAGTTGTTCTTTTATATGGCAGATAGTCTATTAAATATGACAGACACCACTAAAGTTTTCGCCAACTTTAGCCTCCTTTTCAGCAAGCATTTCCAGAATAAAGCGCAGTTTTTCTCCTATCTTGTGGAAAGAAAACAGACAAATTTTATCTAATACGAATATTTACCTGAAGTTACCATCTGGTGCTAAAATTATTGCCATTGTGTCTGCATATAAATTACACATTTCATACTTGCATCTCTTTTTAGGTTCTCTATGACAGAAAGAATTATATTATTGCATTTAGTACATATGCATAGTAAATCTGAATAAGCACACTTTTTGACTGCTTGCATGTTTTAGATATTAAAAATGATCATGTTTAAAATTAAATAAACTGTTAAATGTCACCTATAACTTTGTCAAACACACCCTTAGTGTCCAAATTGGAGATCAAAGTTTGTTATATTCATTAAAATAATATTTCTACTTTTTTTTTAAAACTGAAGTGATGAGTGATGACTCCTAGTAAATGAAAACCTCTGTTTTCTCTATGTTTACTTTGCAACCATCTTCTTGTGCACATCGTCATGAGAAATGGTGGGTAGGGTTACAGCTCTGTTGGTACTTGTTTAATAATGGAGAAATTTTTCAAATCGTTGCTTTATTGATTGTCCTGAACCATCTGGTCTTATAATTTTCAAATTCCATTTTTTTATTGGCATGCTAATTTGTTAACTGATAATTCCCCGGGCATCTTGCCCCAGTCACTCAAAAAATACAAAATTTAACTGTTATTTGAGATATAAGTACATGCTAAATATTTCTTCTCATATAGGATTTTAGGGAAAACATATGAAACTTTCATAGTTGATTTGTTTGTTTCCTAGTGTAATCTTTGGTTTGCACAAAAAGTCATTGGGAAAATTGAGCATTTGTTTTTCGTCCAGGACCTATATGCTCGCAGCTATGCGTTAATTTTTTTTTTTTCACTAGCTGTACATTTCAATGGAATGCATTTACTCAAATATCAGAACTTATAGAAGTAGAGAAGTTTCTTATCTGATCCTATTTTTAAAGCCCCAGGCTCTTTTTTGCTAGTTGTTACATTTGAATACACACATACGCACACGCACAAGTGAATCTGCACATGTATCTATGCGTGTGTGCATGTTCCTGTGTATACTATTTACAAGCATCCAGACAGACACAAATGCGTAAAATACACAGACATATGCAGTCTTTGTTTCTGCAAAAACAAAAAATTGGGATGGTATTGACTTCTGGAAGAATTTCAACATTCTGTCAGGATTTATGGTAAATAGTTTGCTAATTGCCTCAAGCAATCAACAAATACATAAATTTCAATGGTCTGAAACTTATTGATTATTTTTTCAGCTGTCAAGTACAGTATTTCATAATTATAATCCTTTTTATGAGATTATTGATTCATGACATCCATTGTTTGACACGTGAGATTATATACGGTAGCAATATTTTTTACATAATTTTGTAAATGCATGTTTGTATCTATTACATGATAGCTTGTTTTGTCTTTGCATTTGTTTTCCTTTCCTGTAATTATTTTCCTCTGTAACATGTTTTCATGTCGCAACACTCATGTCTGTTTTAACTTTGATATATTATTGCTTTGATTTTTCAACAACACATGCTTATAAATGTATAAGTGCAAATGAAGGGACACACCTTTCTCAACTCAGCATATAATGGCCATTAGAATAAATGCTTGCTTGAGTGGCCAGCAACATACATCAAAAGGAAAGAAAGTGTTAAAGAAAAAGCAGCAATGCGTCGGCAACAAGGGGCACAAAGTAATATTAAACACTAATAGCAAAGCAATGAGGCTTTAGTTTTCTATTCTTTACCCCTACATCTCATCAATTTAAAGACCCTACTCTCCTTGTCTTGTTCCTCTCATCTTGACATGAGAAAGCATTCATAAGGACCTAACATATGAGCCTTATTGATCATTGATTTTTCAGAAGTCAGTATCACCCTTTGAAAAACAACAGCAATAATAATAGCATAATAATAAATGAAAGAGCAATTAGCTTGAACACCAGAAAGTTATTTACATATCATGATTATATTCCCAGACATATAATTTACAGTTACACTCTAAAGATTCTGAATGTATATGGAAGTAATAAACCATACACGCATAGAAATCGATTTCAAAATCCAATATATAGACTAAAATATTACTCCCTGGACGCAGAAATTGTTATTATGAAGCTCTAACAGTGCTGAAACATATCAATTGAGGCCATGATGGGTTGGTTCATGAATGCAAGGTTCCATGGATTGATGAAGTTATCATTTAAATGGGGAGCATCAGGGTAGAGCCAGTTATTTCCAGTATTGAGCCAGTTATCGCTAGTATTGTTTGCGTTCACGGAGTAAAGGATTTCATTCAGGGACTGGAGTCTCGTGCTGAGCTCCATCATCTGAGTCCTCAGAACACAGTTCTCTGCTTCAACCCCAACATAATGCTGGGTTGTTATGCTCAGGGTAGTTAGAATTTGTTCATTCTCCTGCCTCAATTGGTTCAGTTGAGTCATCAGATCACCCAAGTGCTTCTGCTTCCTCATCCTTGACCTCCTAGCTGACTCGCGGTTCGATTCCATTCTCTTCCTCTTCCTTTGATCCATTAAGGCCTTGAGTTCCTTGTCACACCCCATGTTCGGGGACAAGCTTGATCCCGAAGAAATACCACTTGACATACTTTTAATTATTGCTTTTAGTCAAAAATTTGGGTGATTAATTGAGCAAGTAACAGAGCAGACTAAATTATATAATAACACGAATAGAGAGCTAGATCCTGATGAGGGTTCAGACCAATATCATGAAAAAACATAGAACCAGTAAAGAAACACAACGGAAAAGGATTGAACAAGGTGGCTGCGGCGCCGGAGGCTGGAATGTATCATAAACCCAGAGCGCAGGATTTCACTTAGGATAGGCCACATCTATTAGAAAGACCAAGAGAAATGGATGCTGCATCTAAATAACTAGGCTTGATCCGGATGAAAAAGTTATGGGTCTATAGTTTTTTGCACCAATCCGAGTGAAATTAGAGCAAAAACAAGGTGCAAGCCTAATGGTTCCTAGCTTTGGATACAAATGGAGCAGGGTTTCTCCTAACTCAAGAGAAGTAGTAGCAAGGAGAAGAACAAGGGAGAAAAGCTAGGAAAGAACAGAGCAGCAGAAGTTTTAGAAACTAATGAAGGAAGGAGAAGAGAAGAGGAAAAGGGAATTGTAGAGTGGGAGGAGGGTGGAATTTATAGAAGAGATGGTGGAAAAAGGAGGGTAAGAAATTTTTTTAAAATATTAGAAAAAGTTAAAGAGTGAAACATTGGTATCTCCTCCTGCCCAGGTGGTGAGCATACCTGGAGGTGAAGAGAACCCTATGAGAGATAGTGGGGACAATGACCCTCTTCTTTCTTTGTTCTTCTCTCCACCTTTCCTCTTGTATATATTAATTCCTTATTTTTACTGGAATTTAATTTGACTGCAAGTTCATCCAATGACTTGGGAGAACTGCACCATTCTAGATCCAGCTGGAGTGAGTAATGCTCTTTAGAAGCACCCAGTTTTCTTTAACACCCAATTCTGCAGCATATAAAATAGTGATGGAGACTTTTACTAGTGATTATTGAATTGAAGGGATATTTTTTTGTGAGGAATGAAGTTGTAAACAAGCTATGAGCTGAGCTCATCTCCCCTCAGCAGGTTACCTTGTGGAGATCATATATTTAGCTAATTAAGTCATATTCATGTTATCCTGATCAAATAAACAAAGGTTATCTTTGGAGGAAAACTATGAACTAATGTGACGGTGGTTTCAAACAAGTTGTACTAGGTGAATTAGGTCAGTTCACATATTACCTGACAAACAAAATTTCCACTCGTTACCTTGATTTCCAACTTGCTTATCTTGTAGAAGATAAGTGGTCTTAGGACGAGGTCTTTTATAAGGGAAACTTTGATAATTATACAATTTTGTTTGAGAATTCGACATAGTTTACGTCTCTTTGGCATTTTTCATGCTAATTAAATCATGTGATGACGACTGCAGTATAATGACATTTGACCTTCCTCTGATAATGAAAATCATTTGCAGGAACAGGAATGGTGGTAGCATCAGTACTAGCATTTCAGGAAACTTCCATCATTAAGACCTGATTGGGACCATGACATAACTATTTGTAAAGCAAAGTTCAAGGGAATGCAGCAGGTATGAAATAGTGTTGATATATCCTTTCATAGTTTAAGGTTTTGGTTTTTTCATGATTCTATTGACATGCCACATTTTCTTCTTCTTGATCCCTGAATTATAAGGAGAGAGACAATCAGTATTGGTTTGCATTAATGATACATACAAATTTTCCTTAAAAATTTAGCTTTCTGCTTGCAATCACAATTAGATTCATGGATATGTATTATTTTCTTGTAAGAGTTCTGTTGAATTCCATATACAAATAGTAGACATGTGTAGTATTTTCTAATACCATCCCTAATAATTACTTTAATGGAGTCACATTCATCTAATACATCACAACCACCCGTTGATTACTTTATCATCTTAAAGCAATCATGTCTTCAGCTGTTTTGCAATTTCCATCTAATCTCATCCACAGAAGCCTAAGATAAATTAGCCACAGGTGTAGAGGAGTTGAATAAAATGTGTCACAAGTCCCTCACCATATCCAAAAGCATTGCACATAAGACTCCTTTTAGAAAGCAAAAATCATGGCATGTTCACTCTTTACCACGGGCACAAACTTAGATGTTGTCCCACTTATTTATTTTTAATTTGAATATGGTCCTCTCTTAAGAATTGTTAATTGCTGCCATTACAATAATATCTGTACTTTCAGTGATTTCATCAATGTAATGGTGGATACCACTAAGATTTATTATTAACCAATTGACACCTCCTGAGGCTCATAAAGTTAATGCACTTACATATAGTAGGCGTGGGTTTACTCATTATACAGGTAGTATTACTTCTGCTTCAGAAACGTATCTGTAGAAATTTTCAGAAGTATAGTTATTTCCTTGTATTTGTCATGCATTTTTTCCCTCGTGGCTGGTGTGTTCTCTTATTAATTGAAATCTGCCTTTCTCGAGATTTTTTTTTTCTTTTTTTGAGTTTTATTTTGGATGTACTGTCCATCATATAACCACGTAACTCTACCTAGTGAAAATATCTCGCTAATTTATTGGTAGTTTTGTGTAATTATCAACTGATAAGACCTGTTGTAGTCATCACATAATTATAAAGTACTTATACTTAGCTAATGGTATAAAGCAGGCAATGACAGGGACATAATTTTAAGTATTATGAGGTCTAAGATTTCAATGTTAAGAAGGATGTTTAATAATACAAGAACAAGAGCAGTATATTGGAAGTATATACTTGGTGAAAGTTATGTCTACATTGTTTGTGTGGTACTTGCAAAAGCAAACAAAAGGAAAAATAAAAATAAAAAGAAAATTAAAAGGAATCACCAATTAGTAGCTAGAACTGGTCTTTCTAGTGGTTGAACCTATATGTCGTATTTATTGATCACAACGACCAAGATAAGTAAGTTTTTATAAGTAAAGCAACATCCAAGACCTTTCATTTGTTATAGGAAAAATAGTTGGGATTTATATAAACGTCATCAATGACCTCTAATACATTTGGGGTTTCCATGATTCGTTTAAATGATGGACTCTTTAAAAAGCAGCAACCTCTGTTTGGCCTGAGTAGTAATGTGGGAAAATGAAGTGCTCAAAAGAGTTAATTATTTTCTTCATTAGAATGCATCCCTTGTTTGGTTTGAGGGAAACAAACATGTAAAAGATTCCCAAAATTTTACAACAGCTAAATGTGCAAACCTATTCAAATTTATGAAAGTTTGAATATGGAATAAGATCCTAGCTTGATGACTGGGGGAACAACCAAAACTTGTGATGAACTTGAGTTCCCTGTTCTGGACTCCTCTGATTTATACTATAATCAAGACCAGATATCTCATATGATCCACCAAAACTCGTTAGTCGTAATCCAATTTTGCAAAAATTAATATGGATGCTAATATTGGAGAAATGAGGTTATTGATACCTTATTAATGGTTGGCTAAACTTGGAAAACATCCTACGACTCTTGTTGAATGAAGTCCTGTATTGGTGATCAGCAATAATACAGTAGATGCTTTCATTGATATAGATAGAGAAGGAAAAGGTTTTAGAGATGGCTGTATACTGTTGATTAGAGAGGAATATTAACCGATGATTGATAAATTATTTTTCATTATAATTGCGAGAAAAAAAGGCGCATACTCTTTGTTTGAGTGTATTTCTTGTATTTACTGGGAGTTGTTTATATTTTAAGGTAAAAAATACACATTCAAATATGATTTTCCAAATGAAAGTATCAGCCCAGTGAATCTGGCAAAGGACTTGAGTTTGTCACATGAGCTACTAAGGTGTCACATTTTTATTCTAGCTAATAGCAAACATCCATTATAGATATATAAAGGCCCTCAAGATCAATGTGAACATGATTGAATTGGTGCTCTGATTATTCTAGATGATGACGACATCAGCAGTGACTTGAAAGTCAAGAAGAGTGTACGGAAATTCACCAGATTGATACCCTCCATGTTTGTAGTCTGATTCCTCCTGGTTAATTTTTGTTTAAATCCCTGATTTCTCAGTAATTTCCTAAAAAGCCAGCCCCTTCCTTCCAGAAGTAGCTCTCACCAAGATGTATTGATTCTCTTTGGAATATGATATCAATTGAAGCCCGGGTCCATATTAACTAGTATCTTGTCCCTTCATCCACCCACTGATAAATGTTGTAGCTTTCTTTGCTCCCATCCACTATCTACCATAGAGCAAGGATTAGGTTCTACTTTTAGAGTGTTAATTTTTAATTTGAATATGGTCCTCTCTTAAGAATTGTTAATTGCTGCCATTACAATAATATCTGTACTTTCAGTGATTTCATCAATGTAATGGTGGATACCACTAAGATTTATTATTAACCAATTGACACCTCCTGAGGCTCATAAAGTTAATGCACTTACATATAGTAGGCGTGGGTTTACTCATTATACAGGTAGTATTACTTCTGCTTCAGAAACGTATCTGTAGAAATTTTAGAAGTATAGTTATTTCCTTGTATTTGTCATGCATTTTTCCCTCGTGGCTGGTGTGTTCTCTTATTAATTGAAATCTGTCTTTCTCGAGTTTTTTTTTTTTTGGGTTTTATTTTGGATGTACTGTCCATCATATAACCACGTAACTCTACCTAGTGAAAATATCTCGCTAATTTATTGGTAGTTTTGTGTAATTATCAACTGATAAGACCTGTTGTAGTCATCACATAATTATAAAGTACTTATACTTAGCTAATGGTATAAAGCAGGCAATGACAGGGACATAATTTTAAGTATTATGAGGTCTAAGATTTCAATGTTAAGAAGGATGTTTAATAATACAAGAACAAGAGCAGTATATTGGAAGTATATACTTGGTGAAAGTTATGTCTACATTGTTTGTGTGGTACTTGCAAAAGCAAACAAAAGGAAAAATAAAAATAAAAAGAAAAATAAAAGGAATCACCAATTAGTAGCTAGAACTGGTCTTTCTAGTGGTTGAACCTATATGTCGTATTTATTGATCACAACGACCAAGATAAGTAAGTTTTATAAGTAAAGCAACATCCAAGACCTTTCATTTGTTATAGGAAAAATAGTTGGGATTTATATAAACGTCATCAATGACCTCTAATACATTTGGGGTTTCCATGATTCGTTTAAATGATGGACTCTTTAAAAAGCAGCAACCTCTGTTTGGCCTGAGTAGTAATGTGGGAAAATGAAGTGCTCAAAAGAGTTAATTATTTTCTTCATTAGAATACATCCCTTGTTTGGTTTGAGGGAAACAAACATGTAAAAGATTCCCAAAATTTTACAACAGCTAAATGTGCAAACCTATTCAAATTTATGAAAGTTTGAATATGGAATAAGATCTAGCTTGATGACTGGGGAACAACCAAAACTTGTGATGAACTTGAGTTCCCTGTTCTGGACTCCTCTGATTTATACTATAATCAAGACCAGATATCTCATATGATCCACCAAAACTCGTTAGTCGTAATCCAATTTTGCAAAAATTAATATGGATGCTAATATTGGAGAAATGAGGTTATTGATACCTTATTAATGGTTGGCTAAACTTGGAAAACATCCTACGACTCTTGTTGAATGAAGTCTGTATTGGTGATCAGCAATAATACAGTAGATGCTTTCATTGATATAGATAGAGAAGGAAAAGGTTTTAGAGATGGCTGTATACTGTTGATTAGAGAGGAATATTAACCGATGATTGATAAATTATTTTTCATTATAATTGCGAGAAAAAAGGCATACTCTTTGTTTGAGTGTATTTCTTGTATTTACTGGGAGTTGTTTATATTTTAAGGTAAAAATACACATTCAAATATGATTTTCCAAATGAAAGTATCAGCCCAGTGAATCTGGCAAAGGACTTGAGTTTGTCACATGAGCTACTAAGGTGTCACATTTTATTCTAGCTAATAGCAAACATCCATTATAGATATATAAAGGCCCTCAAGATCAATGTGAACATGATTGAATTGGTGCTCTGATTATTCTAGATGATGACGACATCAGCAGTGACTTGAAAGTCAAGAAGAGTGTACGGAAATTCACCAGATTGATACCCTCCATGTTTGTAGTCTGATTCCTCCTGGTTAATTTTTGTTTAAATCCCTGATTTCTCAGTAATTTCCTAAAAAGCCAGCCCCTTCCTTCCAGAAGTAGCTCTCACCAAGATGTATTGATTCTCTTTGGAATATGATATCAATTGAAGCCCGGGTCCATATTAACTAGTATCTTGTCCCTTCATCCACCCACTGATAAATGTTGTAGCTTTCTCTTTGCTCCCATCCACTATCTACCATAGAGCAAGGATTAGGTTCTACTTTTAGAGTGTTAATTTTTTAATTAGATTATGATGCTTTAAAACATTATTAGTGCAAAGTGACATGAAGCTTTTTCTTTAGAGTGATAATTTGACCACTAGAAATATGCTCTTATTGTTTTCTTTCTCCAACTTGACATTCGAAATGTAGGAAAAATGCTTGCTGCACTTGAGCTACATATCCAGAAGTTTGGTAAGGGCGCAACACTATTCAACTTGAGTAACAGTACAAGAGTTAACCTTAGTGTGGTTATTTATACATTAAGTTAGGAAATTACTGGGAGATTTTTTATGTATTGTCTTTGAGAAAATTTGTACGCTATTTGTTGGGAAATAGCTTTGCATTTCAGCCCTAGAAGACATCGGAAAAGTCGGAAATGAAGCAGGAAGCGAAATGAGGAGAAACGAAGCGAAATGGGGATGACGGGCGGCAGACCGGCTGCTCCAACCGGAAGAGTTCTATTGGGTTATGTATCCGATTTTGGGGCCTATAAAAGAGATCCTCTAGGTCTAGGGTTAGATGAACCAAGCCAAGGAGAGGTGCATATTGTAAGAAAGAAGTAAAGAGAACTAGTGAGAGAAGTCTAGGTTCGAGAGATCTTTTGGTAAGATTGAGAGAGGGTTTCTTATGAAATCTTTAGAGATCATAATAATAGATTGTATCTTGTAAATCTCGATATCGAAGCCTCAAATCTCTCTGTGGATGTAGGCGATTGCGAACCACGTAAACACCATGTGTTTGTGCTCTCGTTTCTTTTACGTGGTAATTGCTTGTGTTTCTCTTTAGTTCAAAGTAAATTTCTCAGAGTTTCCACATCGCCGGTGATCATTGGTCTAAGCAAAAGAAAAAGATCTAATTAGGGTGTTCGGTGATGCTTCGCAGGCTATGCTTCCACATAGATCGCCTGTTGGTGGCATCGGTGTCGGGTTGTGTGTGCCAACACTAATAAGTGTCACATTCGTTGTGCATTAGTAAAGGTATATAGAAGTGGCAAACCTTGACCCGACGCAGTAGGCAACACTTTGATTTCACGTGCTAAAATCCAATTAGTGGTAGTGGTCACATATGTATTATTGGATTGAATGCAGATAGAGATTATCTTTTCCATTTGGCACCTTTGATCATGTTAGCTTTGAATTTTATCCCAGAAAATTCCTTTAGCGAACTGGAAATCAACACAAATCTAACTTTTTTAACATCCGTACTTATTATGATATCATAGATAATCTTCAATAAATCTCTCTTTTTGAAGAAGTTGATGATGTTGTAATAGTGACTAGTTCTCCGGTGCACGTCATGCGTGCATTACATAAATAGTAAACTTGTGTGTAAAAAAACATTTTTAACACCTTAATAATCAACTAAGCTGAATATAGATTTTTAGAAAAATATCAACAAAAGTGATGTAAAGTATCTTACTATTAGAAAATATGAGGAGCGGGAGAGTTATCAAGTAGTGGACGATAGTTAATGTGTTTTTAGATCTCTCCCATTTTGTCATTCTAATTAGTTTCAATGTACTATAAATTGTTGATGACGCATGTTGAATTTTTTGAAATCTTGGCACGCATAAGGGTAGAACTAAAATGTAGTTTTTCTTAAATATAAATAATAGTAATAGATAATAGTGTTAGATCTGAAGGATCTTAAACATGATTAATCCAAAGAGATAAACATCATAAGTGCGGGCAATACAATCCATGATTTGGATCTTGTGTGGATTGATGGATCTTCTAATCTTAGGGTTCTTCTCTTCCTTAGATCTCTTTTAGATGGGGTAAAAGAGATGAGAATTCTTATGTCAACCCTAGATTAGGGACCATAACCCCATATATATAGGTGTTGCACTTTTACAATTTGGCCCCTCATCAAATTGTAATTACAACCAGTATCGCACATTTAGCCCATAATTTATTTAAATACCCATTAACCCAACTTGATTGATCACTTTAGTGGGTTAGCACGAGAGATAGCACTACATTAATGTAACATATGTGCCCACAAATAGATTTAATTAGATTTAAATCTAACAATCTCCCACTTGGGCACCATATGTTTCCTTAAAATGTATATAACCTTATGAGCTTTGCATTTCAGCCCTAGAAGACATCGGAAAAGTCGGAAATGAAGCAGGAAGCGAAATGAGGAGAAACGAAGCGAAATGGGGATGACGGGCGGCAGACCGGCTGCTCCAACCGGAAGAGTTCTATTGGGTTATGTATCCGATTTTGGGGCCTATAAAAGAGATCCTCTAGGTCTAGGGTTAGATGAACCAAGCCAAGGAGAGGTGCATATTGTAAGAAAGAAGTAAAGAGAACTAGTGAGAGAAGTCTAGGTTCGAGAGATCTTTTGGTAAGATTGAGAGAGGGTTTCTTATGAAATCTTTAGAGATCATAATAATAGATTGTATCTTGTAAATCTCTGATATCGAGAAGCCTCAAATCTCTCTCTGTGGATGTAGGCGATTGCCGAACCACGTAAACACCATGTGTTTGTGCTCTCGTTTCTTTTCTGTGGTAATTGCTTGTGTTTCTCTTTAGTTCAAAGTAAATTTCTCAGAGTTTCCACATCGCTCGGTGATCATTGGTCTAAGCAAAAGAAAAAGATCTAATTAGGGTGTTCGGTGATGCTTCTGCAGGCTATGCTTCCACATAGATCGTCTGTTGGTGGCATCGGTGTCGGGTTGTGTGTGCCAACACTAATAAGTGTCACATTCGTTGTGCATTAGTAAAGGTATATAGAAGTGGCAAACCTTGACCCGACGCAGTAGGCAACACTTTGATTTCACGTGCTAAAATCCAATTAGTGGTAGTGGTCACATATGTATTATTGGATTGAATGCAGATAGAGATTATCTTTTCCATTTGGCACCTTTGATCATGTTAGCTTTGAATTTTATCCCAGAAAATTCCTTTAGCGAACTGGAAATCAACACAAATCTAACTTTTTTAACATCCGTACTTATTATGATATCATAGATAATCTTCAATAAATCTCTTTTGAAGAAGTTGATGATGTTGTAATAGTGACTAGTTCTCCGGTGCACGCCATGCATTACATAAATAGTAAACTTGTGTGTAAAAACATTTTTAACACCTTAATAATCAACTAAGCTGAATATAGATTTTAGAAAAATATCAACAAAAGTGATGTAAAGTATCTTACTATTAGAAAATATGAGGAGCGGAGAGTTATCAAGTAGTGGACGATAGTTAATGTGTTTTAGATCTCTCCCATTTTGTCATTCTAATTAGTTTCAATGTACTATAAATTGTTGATGACGATGTTGAATTTTTTGAAATCTTGGCACGCATAAGGGTAGAACTAAAATGTAGTTTTTCTTAAATATAAATAATAGTAATAGATAATAGTGTTAGATCTGAAGGATCTTAAACATGATTAATCCAAAGAGATAAACATCATAAGTGCGAAGCAATACCGAATCCATGATTTGGATCTTGTGTGGATTGATGGATCTTCTAATCTTAGGGTTCTTCTCTTCCTTAGATCTCTTTTAGATGGGGTAAAAGAGATGAGAATTCTTATGTCAACCCTAGATTAGGGACCATAACCCCATATATATAGGTGTTGCACTTTTACAATTTGGCCCCTCATCAAATTGTAATTACAACCCAATCCACATTTAGCCCATAATTTATTTAAATACCCATTAACCCAACTTGATTGATCACTTTAGTGGGTTAGCACGAGAGATAGCACTACACATTAATGTAACATATGTGCCCACAAATAGATTTAATTAGATTTAAATCTAACAATCTCCCACTTGGGCACCATATGTTTCCTTAAAATGTATATAACCTTATGAGCTCAAAATTGCTATCACTAATAAGGGTATTTACAAACAATCTCGCCCATCAACTATATCAATATAGGATCAAAGCGTCGTCGTCACATTTATCGTGACTAAACCCATCAATGGTCACATATACTAATACCAAATGACATAGATCAATCATGGATGTGCAAGATGAAAATTACATGCAATGTGATCTGCATGCCTATTTTCAACTGGTCCTACCTTAAACTTTAGTGAGGTCATCCTCAACCATAATGTAGCAGAGTGTATAATCCTAATACTTTATTTCGATGTAAAATAACCAAACATAAATTTATCCGAAATTCTCATAAGGCAATAAAATCACAACTCCCACTAAAACATGATATCCTCAAATATTACAACACCCATATGAGCAAGGTGCTCATGAAAGACCTTGGGTGGTAATCCTTTAGTAAGAGGATCTGGCTATCATGGAGTTTGTCCCAATATGCTTTATGGATATCGACCCTCTGTACCCTTTCTTTCACAACTAGGAACTTAATGTCAATATGTTTTGACTTAGTTGAGCTCTGTTGTTATTGGAATACATTACTGGCGATTTATTGTCACAAAATAACTTTAGTGGTCTTTCAATATTTTCCGTATGTGCGCCCAGTGATAAAATTTAGCAACCATATTCCATGATTGGATGCCTCATAGCAAGCTACAAATTGCCGCCATAGTGGAGGAAGCTACAAGTGTCCGTTTGACACTTTTCCATGATATAGCTCCTCGCTAACATATAAATGTAGCCTGATGTAGACTTTCTGCTATCTTGGCATCCAGCAAAATCAGAATCAGAGTACCCAATGACCTCCAACTGATCTGATTTCCTGTATGTGAGCATATAATCTTTTGTTTTCTGAAGATACCGCATAACCCTTTTGACTGCTATCCAATGATCCATACCAGGGTTGCTTAAGTATCTGCCTAACATACCAACAATGTACGCAATATCCGGACGCGTACATACCTGAGCATACATTAGACTCCCTACAACTGAAGCATAGGGAATCTTCTGCATTTCCTGAATTTCAAGATTACTTTTAGGGCACTGATTGAGACTGAATTTATCTCCTTTAGCAACAAACCGGTTCCGCAATCTTGCATGCCAAACCTTTTGAGTACTTTATCGATATAGCTCTTTTGTGATAATCCAAGTATACCTCGAGAACGATCTCGATGTATCCTAATTCCTAATATAAAGAGGCGCCCCAAGATCTTTCATCTCAAAATTCTTTGATAGAAATCTCTTGGTTTCAGGCAACATGCCTATATCATTAGTGGCAAGCAAAATGTCATCCACATACGTAACTTAAAAATATACTTACTCCCATCAATTTTGATATACACAATCATCAACAATATTCATCTCAAAACCAAACGAGATAATTATTTGTTGAAACTTGTGGTACCATTGACGAGGAGCTTGCTTGAGTCCATAAATGGATTTCCTTAGTTTGCAAACCATATTCTTTGTCTCGACACAAAGTTTTCGTTGTACCATATAGATCATCTCATCAATGTCTCCATTGAGAAATGCAACATCCATTTGATGTAACTCAAGATTGAAATGAGCAACATGTTACATGATCCTCATCTGTGTTAGTTGCATAACATAAAAGAATCGATATAAAATTCATCTTTTTTCCATCTGTATTTGATTAGCAACCCGTGGTCCAACTGTCATTTTCCTTGGGTATTTTTCTGGAATTTTCTTCTTCTTTTGGGGCAAAATACGCATGTAATGATATAATAAGAAAATAAACACAGAAATGAATATTTAATATACGGATGTAAACTTTTGTTGTGATGCTCATCTATGTATAAACTCAATCCAGTTGTATTCAATCAATTGCATATAAAAATTCAAGAAGAACTGATTAATAGTGGTTCATTTGTCATCATCACATAAGAATATAAACTTGGGGACGTATGTTCCTTAATGATGTTTTCGTAATGTTCTTTTGCATGATGATGCCAAAGTGGGTAAGGGGATATTTTCTAGAACAATATCTATGAGCATTTTAGTCCTCAGCAAAAATGCCTCTGAGATTTGTTAAGCATCTCTATCTCTCTTTTTGCAGATTAGAGAGGTATCTAGCTCACTTTTGAAAAAGGAAGGAAGCGTACGAATGAATGGCTCTAAGAAGGAAACATCTTTTGGTTATTTCAATGTTTTTTCTCTAATTATGCTTCCTTTTTGAAAAAAGAAGACCAGTCTCAAGTAAATTTTTATGTTCATATGCATATATATTTTTTGTAAAATAGATGCATTTAATTGTGTTCATGGTACCCTGAATTCTTTTTCTTTACAGCACTTTCATTATTATCCTATAATTTTAATGAGAGACTGATTCACATTTTGTGTTTTGCAGTAGGAATACAAGTCATTGTTCTAGAAGTTTCATATTATTCGAGGTAATGAAAATTAAATGTCGAGGCAAACATTTGACTAACGTGGTGTTGTTTTCTTTTTCTTTTTTTTTTTTCTTTTTCTTTTTCCTTCCCTTTTGTAGTAGATCCTTACATTGAAGTTTCGTGTGCATTTGCTTAGAATGAGCAAACGCTGATAAGACAAGCAGCTTTAAAGTTTTGGAGAGCTGGTGCTCGTCATCGTGTACATTTGCTTAAAGTAAGTTTAAAGCAATAGATACCGGTAAGTCACTTATAAACTCTTAACAATGAGCATAGTAGTAATATTTCATTTAGATGCATCTGAAAGTTGAAAGTCATGATAATCATTGTTTTGATGGGTTATCTGTATCTGTTATTTGTTCTTACTTAGTGTTCTTCTCTAATAATCGTCGAGTATTGTGTTTTAGAAGTGCTTGAGATATTTCTATGATGGTTAAAATGTTGTTTGGATAAAATTAGGATTGGTCCACCCCCTATCTGGTTTACAACTAACCCGGTTAATGTATTAACTCGGCTAAGGGGCAAGCAGCCGAACACACCCTAGAGAAAAATTCAATTAGTATTTTTCATCCCGAGGATAAACACTATTGGCGAAAGTAGAAGCAGAGAAAAGTTCTAAAGGACCGCTTCAGGCACTAGGACAAGTAGACAATAGTTAGATTGTGCTATCTTAGTAATTTCCCCATACTCTTTCACATTAGTTTCCTAGAATAGGGAGACCCTTAATTTTGTCACTGTTGGGCGCGCGGACCGCGGAACCGTCGAGAGAAACCACCACAAACGATAGCAAATACACAGCAAAACAATAAAGACACGAGATTTACGTGGTTCGGCAAGTTGCCTACGTCCACGGGTAAGGAGGGGATTTTCACTAATAGAAAGAGAGAATACAAATTAGGATTACAAGTTCTCACAAAGAAACCCTAAAAAACAAACCTCTCAATCTCTCAAAAGATCTCCTCTCCAAAGATGCACAAAACCCTCTCAAAGGCTGCTCCAAAACGTGCTTCAAACTTCCAAATTATCGGGTTTAGGGTTATATATAAACTCTAAGCGAACGGGTTTAAAACCAAACCCAGATTCGAATCTGCCAGTTAGTCGACTACTACTTGATTAGTCGACTAATGCATCAGATTAGTCGACTAATGCATCAGATTAGTCGACTAATGCATCAGATTAGTCGACTAATGCATCAGATTAGTCGACTAATGCATCAGATTAGTCGACTACAATGCCTAGTAGTGACTCGAACTGGCTGTCTTGTGCATGTTTTGTGCATGTTCTACAATTCTCCACCTCGCACATCATTTGATTTACCTCAAATTTTGGACGAACACCGAAGAACACCAAGAACATCTAGAGATCTCCATCGACCAATCCAGAACCCGATCAATTTAGTACTACGCCGCGGTACTGCGATACCCTCCGGGATCAAGCTCATCGTAGTTCACCTCAAATCATCTCCACCTTACCCATTACCAGAAGGTCCTTGCCTCTTGGGCGGATCAACGGTGATATGAAGCAAGTCTAAGCAATGCTTAAACTTACTACTGTGACCACCTTGGTTAACATGTCCGGGATTCTCATTCGTGTGCACCTTCATGAGAGAAATATCACCTTCCTCTATGACATCCCGCACAAAATGATACGACATCGATATGCTTGAATGCGAGCATGATGAACTGATTCTTCGCCAAGTGAATTGCACTCATTTGTCACACCACAAGTTCCGTTTTCTGCTCAATCCCCAAATCGTCTAGAAGACCCCATAACCACGGTGCTTCCTTCACTCCCTCTGTCATGGCCATGTACTCGACCTCGTAGTAGAAAGTGCCATCGTAGCTTTGTAACATCGATCGCCAACTAACCGGAGCTCCATGTATCTTAAATACATAACCAAGTAGTAGATCGCCGTCTATCTAGATCGCCCGCATAATCGAGTCCACAAACCCGTCAATCGACATGTTTCTCCACCAAAACACGGACCCGTATTAATGGTACCCTTTAAGTACACGAGAACCCACTTCAGCCGGTCGCCTTTCCGGATTAAGCCATGAATCTACGACCACACTAACACGCGTGAAATATGCAGGCGTACACACCATTGCATACATTAAGCGCCAGCTGCACTAGCGGGAACCGCGTATGTCGCCTTCTCTTCCGTAGTGGGAGATTGATTACCGAAGCCTAAAGTGTGGAGCCAATGGAGTCACCACCGACTTAGCACTTTGCATCCCGAACCTCGCGATCACCCGCTCTATGTAGCCTTCGACTCAAGAACAATCGTCGATTTGCCCGCCTCTTCTAATCTCCATACCCGTATTTTCCTATAAAGCACCCATGTCCTTCATCTCGAACTCTTCACCAAGTTGAGATTTCAACCTATCTATCTCCACCACGCTCTTAGAAGCAATAAGCATGTCATCCACATACAAAGAAGATAGATAAAATTACCTCCATGAAGCTTCGAATGTAAACACAACAATCATGATCGCCGGAAAACCCATGCTTCAAAGATGAAGGAGTCAAATCGCTTGTACCACTGCCGGAGATTGCTTTAATCCATACGGTGACTTCCTCAAACGACACACATGATTCTCCTTATCCTCAACCTTGTAGCCCTCGGGTTGATGCATGTAGATCTCTTCATCCAAGTCTCCGTGCAAGAAGGCCGTTTTAACATCGAGTTGTTCGACTCAAGATCACCATGAGCAACAATACTCAATAGCACCGAATAGATGTGTGTTTCACCACCGAGAAAATATCTCATTGTAATCCACACCCTCTTTACGTGCAAAACCCTTAGCCACTAGCCTCGCCTTGTATCTTACACCACCGAAGCTCAAAGATCTTCCTTTCTTTTATACACCCACTTACAACCAATAGCTTTTCTTCCTATGGGTAATGGAACCACCTCCCATGTTTGGTTCTTAGAAGAGATTCCATCTCTTCCTCCATCGCAGCCAACCAACTCTCACTATCCTTGTCCCGAATAGCTTCCTTGAAGAAGACCGCTCGTCCTCCTCCACCGAGTGATTCAACCATATTAGCCTGCCCATAGTGCTTGAGGGTTGATCAGCCTCAGCCTGAACCCTTGTATGCTCGCTTTGGCCTAGTGGAAGCCAAATTATCTTCGAAATTTGTATTAAAACTGTATTTTTCCTCGGCCTCCTCCCCAAGCTCATCATCTACGACTTCCCACTTGAGCACGATTAGAACCTAGTTGGTCTTTAGGTTCTATTTCAATAACCCGAGACTTAGAAGTCTCACCGGTCATAACACCATCATCCTTGGACGCCTAGCAATCATGGATTTCTCATCAAAGGTAACATCTCTGGCGACCACGAACTTTGAATCTTCCGTACACCAAAGGCGATAGCCTTTACGCCCTTGCATATCCCAAGAATATTGCCTTCTTGGCCCTCGCGTCAAGCTTTCCCTCGTTAGGCGTGATAGTAGGCGGTACATCCGAAAATTCGAGCCTATCATAATGCATGCTCTCGACCACACCCTATAGGGTGTATCACCATCCAATGTCGAATGTGGTGAACGGTTCACAATGTAACAAGTCAGAGCCACCGCCGCCCACCATTCGTTGCCCAATCACGTATAAGATCGCATACTCACCGCTTTCTCCCGTTGAGTTGTTCTGCTTCGATTTCTCCACCCCATTCTCGCCAGGTGTACTGATCGAACAATTCCTCCTCCGATCACGAACTCCTTGAAAGCACCATCGTATACTCTGTGCCGTTATCGGATCTCGGCGTCTTCAATTTCTTTCTGTCTGTTCTCAACCATTGTTCTCCACTTCTTGAATGTCTCAACACCTCATTCTTGTGCTTGAAAGTAAATCCAAGCATACCTAGAATAATCATCTATAAGCGAGACATAATACACGGAACCACCCTTGGAAGTTGTCGAGCCGGACCCCAAACATCCGTGTGCACATAATCTAGTATCCCTCGCTCTTAGACTTGCCGTTCGAAACTTGACCTGTGTGACTTTCCATACACACAATCCTCGCAAAAATCCATGCTAGGTTCCTTGATTCTTGTGAGACCCTCTTTACCAAGCGAACTAGACCCTTCTCGACATATGCCCAAGCCGCCTATGCCATAACCGTGTGTGCTCACATGGGTCTCCACCACTTCCTTTAGTTCCACCGCTTCATCTCCTGCCACCGCTGCATCTCGAGAGAGTATATAGATTACCGTGGCGAACACCCTTCATCACTACTAAGGAACCACGAACAACCTTCTTCACTCCGTTTTCCGTCACAATCACGCAACCACCGAGTCCAAAGCACCAACTGAGATAAGATTCTTCCGCAAGTCGGGAACATGCCTCACATCCGTCAAGGTTCGAACCACTCCATCATGCATCTTGATTTTGATATTACCTAGCCCCACTGTTTTACAAGCATGGTTATTCCCCATCAATACAGTTCCACCATCAATGCCTCTGTAGGTAGTAAACCACTTCCTATTTGGACACATATGGTAAGAGCAACCAGAATCAAGTATCCACTTTCCGGAGATATCCTCGCCACCCGTGACGACATAGCACTCCTTATCGCTCCCTTCCTCTGAAACGTAGCTCGCTTCTTCCTTGCCCTCTCTCCTCTCAGTCTTGTTGTTGTTCTTCTTTCCACCTACTCTCTTATTTGGACAGTCGACTTTGAAATGCCCAGCTTCACCGCACTTGAAACATCATTTTCCCGCAAGAGGTCTTGATTTAGATCTAGACTTTCCTCCCTTGCCTTTTCCTCGCTCATTGCTCCTTCCTTTTGCAAACAATCCCTGCGCTTGTACCTTGTTATCACCAGTGGCCATGTCACTAGTTGCAATCTTCCGAAGATCGTCCGCTAGAAGTGCCGTTCTAGTCTCATCCATCTTCAAATTTTCTCCCACAAGCATCGGTGTTTGCACGGTTCTCATAAGACTTGACAGTAGTAGAAGCGCTGATCCTCGTCTCCTACTTTAACATCTATGTCTTTCAAATCTGATATGATCCTATCAAACTTGTTGATGTGTTCCCGGATTGATGAGCCCTCCTCCATCTTGCAAGTATACAATTTAGATTTTAAGTAGATCCGGTTAGTTAGACTCTTCGTCATGAAGGTATCCTCTAACTTCTTCCACACTACACCAAGCTCTCCATCTACCAAGAAAGCTACATCCCTCTCAAGGCATAGGATAATCTATCGCTTCCGTGATCCAACTCCTCCCAATCCTCACCGGACATATCCTTGTTCTTCTTCTCCTTTCCATCCAAAGCCTTGTGCAATTTTTGCGAAATTAAAAGTTTTTCATCTCATCCTCCAATAGGAAAAGTCGTTCTTCCCATTGAACTTTTCAATCTCGAATTTTCCCACTTTGGTGATTCTTGGTTGACGCCATCCTCTGCTTGTTCGTGAATCCGCTTCTCGGGAATCACCGAACACCCCTCAAATTAGAAATTACACCACTTCCAATCAACAATAGCTCGATACCAATTGTTGGTAGCGGACCGAACCGTCGAGAGAAACCACCACAAACGATAGCAAATACACAAAGAAAACAAGAAAGAGATTTATTTGGTTCAAGTTGCCTACGCCCACGGGTAAGGAGGGGATTTTCACTAATAGAAAGAGAGAATACAAATTAGGATTACAAGTTCTCACAAAGAAACCCTAAAACAAACCTCTCAATCTCTCAAAGATCTCCTCTCCAAAGATGCACAAAACCCTCTCAAAGGTCGCTCCAAACGTGCTTCAAACTTCCAAATTATCGTTTAGGGTTATATATAAACTCTAAACGAACCGGTTTAAAACCAAACCCGTGATTCTGACCGTCAGATTAGTCGACTACTACTTCAGATTAGTCGACTAATGCAATGAGATTAGTCGACTACTGTTCGTACCAAGACCCGTCATTCACGCAGATAGTCGACTACAACGCTTGGTGAATAATTAACGAACCAAACATTAGTTTCATGATTTGCTTTGATGTTTCAGTCACCAACCAAAGTTGAAGGATTTTGACTGAGTATTTTATTGACCAGTCCTATTGAAGGATTTTCTATCATTCTTTTGCTTTATGACAAATGGTTTTATCAACTTTTTCATCTTCACTATTTCATTGGGTAATTAGTACTGCCCATGTTGAAAATTTTTTTAATTAAAACATACACTATCTCATATTTTCTTGCTACTTGACTATTTATGATTGCTATCTTAAATTTGCACTATTATCAACTGCATCGTGAAGTTTTCTTCACGAGGGCCCCACTTTTGATAGCGTCAACATTATGACAGAAAATTGTAGGAAATTGGAACTGTTGGTAGTTGGAAAGTTGAGAAGAACGCAGACATATAAGTAGTCCACTTGAGCAATTGAATCTCTTGTCTCTATCTTTGTTGTACTCCCCAAGATACGGGAAGATTCCTCCCCCGGATTGGGATCCTCTACTCATCAATAGTAATTTCTAATATTTGCTAATGTATCTCCACATTTCATTTTGTGGGCCCTACCTTTCACTTTGTGCTTATCCACAAAATAAAAGGTGGAGATGCATATCCACAAATGAAAGAGATGATTAAGAAATATTGTGAACCACTATTGACAAGAGAGATCCCAATCCCCACACAAAATGTTTGGTCCGGTGACTCCCATGCCACAATTTTATAAGATCAACTTCATCTTAAATTGCACATAATATTAATGTAAATATGATGTGTAGTTTATTACAATATCGTTGTGAACACTCAAATTTTCACAAAACTATGATTATGGTTCTTCCTCCCCATCACATTTTTTTTTCAACTTTCTTAATATCATTTATTCTTCATTGCCAAAGAATAGGTGATGAAACTCTTTCCTTTTTAATATTCTTCATCGTATGCGATTCATAGTGGTGATATTTATGGTAAAAGCTTAACACAACATGTATAATGGTTAAAGACTACTAGCATCTTCTCTTTTCAGTAATTCAACCGTTGTTTTAATATTACCTACACTATAATAAAACAGGATAATTAAACTCTGTTCTTCCCTCAAAACAAAATAAATCAACTATTAGATAGTGAGTAGGTGCTAGTTGGAGAGGGTACAATTTTTCGCTGCTTAATGTTTATTTCAATTTCAAAATATAAGATGAAACCACTTAGGATTTTCACAATCACAAATAATGATTTTCACAATAGTAGTTATCAAGACAATACTGATTTTCAAGATAAATGGGAAACCCAACATGGAATCATCTCACCCTTTGAAATTGAAATAGACGATAATGCTTAGGATAATTAGACATTCTCCAATTATCACCTACTTAGAGAGGATCCGGATCCGAATATGTGATACTTTAAATGTTTTAGAAACATGTTTCCTTCAAATTATACTAGTTTTGGTTTTGCTTCGTTGTTAAGGAAAAACGTGTCACACTTAGAACGCTAAACCTATCAAATAAACACCTACATGAGGACTTTAAAGACCATTATTCCTCTAAAGGACACAATCAATGCAAAAGAAATATAAACCAAAAAAATTTGGAAGTTAGTAGAATTGGAAAAGGACCAAAATCATAGACTAAGCCACCTAATCTAAGTTAGTTCAATCATAATCTTGAAAGCCAAAATCTCAAAAGGCAAGCTTGAATTCTTCGAAAGTAGGTAGTGGTGGGATTCCTATGTTTGTTAAGAAAGTACTACTATGCGACCCAACTGCTTAAAAACAGGACAGAGGAAGGGGCCATCAAAGGTGGGGCCCATTTCACCGACAATTCCACTTGGTGCAGATTTGATGGGCAGCGTTGTCCAAAGTAGATGCACAATATCTTTTTTGGCAAATACATTACATCATGCATCTAATACGTGGATTCTATGAGAAGGAAAAAATAAATTGTGCGTTTTCATCTGTCTAATTTTATAATAATTCATAAAAATAGATTGTTTTGGATGTTTGACAAGTGGATTCTTTGGGTTATACTTCATGAGATTTGACTAAGTAATAGATAATTATGCCTCTCATAATTTCGCAAAATTTCAAAACTCATTTAATAATTAACCACCTCCATATCATTTTAGCTCGCCAATGATTCATTCTACTCCTCCCACCCCAGATCATTAATTTTCAGACGGAACAAGCTTTAAATGACAATTAGCGGGGAATGAAATCAAATCGACAACACAAGATATGGCAAACAATCAAAACTCTTTCTCTTGCAATATTTGAATCTCCCACATGTTAATTGCTAGCTCTGTGACCTAAAAGGGGGAAAAAGAAGAAAAAAAAAGGCATATCAAATCTCCTTTATACAGTAGCTTTGGCAATAAAAACACTCCTAATATCTCTCTTTTCCACCTTTAGCTACCACCACTCTACTCCCTACTGTTGAAAGAGGTCATAAACAACAACGAGATCCTCTACTTTGAGTTTCCCTTTTCCTCCTCAAACCCCAGAATGCTCCTCATATAGTTCTTTTTTCCCATGACAGCAAACTTTGCATTTCATAAAAGGTGACATCCCACTATCTCTTAAATAATGCACCATTGTGTTCCTCAACTATGTTGCCTTCATTACCAAGGAAAAAAAAAAAAAGAAGAGGAAATTAGGATTCTGTTAGGATTGCCTTTGCAGTTAAGTTTTAGGTACTTCAATTGAATTCAACCCTTCGAGGTAGATAACTGCAACTTATATCAATTTCAAAATGGACCTACCTTTGACATAGTTCAAGCTACAATTAACAGTGACATCAATAAAATCTAACTCCTAGAGCTTATCTAAGAAGAAATGAAACCATAAATTTTAGATAGCTAAATCTTTGGCAAGAAATGAAGGAAGGTATATGTACACATGTAGAGTGATTATGCGCAAGAAGAATCCAGCAATGTAAATGTGACGATAGAGAGTCTTAGTTCGGCAAAAGATATGTGTGCATGTGGGTAAGAGAAAAGGTTGACTGTTAAAGTGTCGATGTACAGTCAATTGTCGCGAAAAGGAATAAGAAAAGAATCATATAGAACTTTGAGGAATCATATGTTATGAGCAGGTGCTTCCTATAAAGGAAGCCTGCAAGCTATAAGCATATGATTTCTTGAAACCATTTTCTTAGGCAGAATGTAACTTTAAGTGTTCCTTAAGGCTGATATGCTTCCCTAAAAAAGTTGAATCAGGTGAAACCAAAGATTTGCCAAACGGTAGAAAGTAGCAAATTTAGAAAGGTTTGCATTGGTCACCAAGCTAGAAATACTTTTCAGGCGGAGAAATACCTGTGTCTTGCTGAAGCATCCTGAAAGAAAAAGGAACTGCAATTATATTTTCCGAGTAAAAGTTATCTAATGATCAAATGATCTGAGAAAATGAAGAGAAAATCAAGTCTCGAATTGCTTTCTCTTTGAACTGAAATGGTTACCTCCGTCCTAGCAAATATATGCCACAATTCTACACTTTGAATGGTAAGGATGAATGTTGATGTTTTGACAAAGTATATGATGGCAATTGATAGGTTTCATTCAGCGCTTCAAAGTGGTAACAGTAATGTTGGTAATTTTGATGAACATTCCAGCGAAAATGAACAGTAGCAAAAAACTTGCATTTGTCTCATTAAAACATATTGTTTCAACACATATGCAAATATACCTTGTAACATTACTCACAATTTTCTTTAATAACCATTTGAATGGATAGGACCTGTAAGGAGACTATGTTTCACTTCTCCTGGATTCTTGACCAGTTGCACTGTATCGCGAAACCACGATAACAAAGTTACTTGCGATAATGTGTGCCAAAAGAGCCTATGACAATCAGGGGGCTAAAACTGTGCAATATGACTCTGTCATAGAAAAACTGTTCTAATTGCTACATCCAACCTACCCACATTTTATTAGACATACTAACACCCAAAACTACACAAGGGGAAAGTCCTTACATCATACATTTGCATGCATAGATTGCATCGATATAGACATGTGTGAGGACTTCAACAAGATGCAGTAAATTACTTTTATGCACTAGAAGCAAACCGCTAGCTTAGCTTCAAAATACCCAGCAAATGGTTTTACCAGTTCGCAGAGACGAATATTTTCTGCAGGAAGTCAGTAGTCAACGCGTTTGCATCGGGATAAAATGTAGTTAGAGGAATTGCAGGAGCTGAATGGAAGAGATCTGTACTGGTTTTATGACTAAAAAGGTAATGTAGAGCACGGTGTACAGGCAACATCTAACCCTTTCATTCGCAAGAAAGAACAAGACCAGAAGTCCAATCTAATTTGTGGTTTACTGAATCACAAGTCAAATACTAGGTAGTATGATACGAACAGGATGAGAGACCATCATCACTGGTTCTCATTAATTTAGAAGTTAAATGCAAGTCTATGCATCGATCACTGAAAACTATCGTCAATATGAATTAGTTTGCATTTCCCCCCTCCACATGGTAATTAAGTCCTGCTAAATGTTTAAATATAACCACTTTTAGGATGAAAGTATAAGTGTTGCAAAATGTGATATCCGAATCCAACCTTTATCGAGATCACTCGAAAGTGCCTGAAATGGTTTAATAATCTGATGCAAATATGTTATATAACATCATAAAACAAGGTAGGCATTCTTGATATCTGATGCAAATATGTTATATAACATCATAACTCAATTCATTTCAACCATTTACAAGAATGATATTTACAATAAATATCAACATTTATCACAATTTTAATTTTTATTTGTTAAGTATGCCGACCATTGAACTCATCCATAGCCAACTAACAATGGGGGGAAATCAACTACAGCATTCAATTACAAATCCAAATATTTAATACCAAAATTCAAAATTTCAGTGCAAAATGTCAATTTACCTTCTATGTGTGGCGGAAGCTGAGATTGATCTTTGATAAATATAGATAGATTTGAGAGAACTTGATCATATTATTCATTGCATTGAAGTCTTTATATACAATAGTAAAGGGAAAAGTTTCTGTATCCTAAGCGAGATGGGACTAAAGTAAAGAAGAACATGATAGTCTAACTACATTACTTAACTGATCTAACTCGAAGATAGTGGCTTTCCCATGTGAAACTCGATATCCAAATTCTCAACTCCATCAAGAATTGATCAACGATTCGATCATAAACCCCAATCCCAAGCATCGCTCAGTCCGATCTCCTTTCTCTTTTCTAAAATCCTAGAAATTCTCGGCGCGTCCGAATTCTCCATTTCTGCATCGATCTTCTACAAAGTATCCAAGTTCGAGTGGCGCGAGAAAATATGACGGTGCATTGTGGCGTCGGTGCACGTTAATAATTGCCTTATCGAGTCCATAGTTTGGACGGGTCAGATCTTTTGCAAACGATGATCGTTCGATCTCCGTTGATTGGTACTGACATGGTATATGGAGTTGGGCCGGCACTAGGCCCATATTACACCGTATCTGGTCTTTGGTTTAGCCCATAATGGAGCATCAGGCTTAAATTAAAAATAATTAAATCAAATCCAAAATGAACAAAATCCAAGATGACCAACTTGCACTTCTTTGGAAAAATAAACCAAAAAAATGTATTCTGATTTCATGACGTTGTAAAACAAAGCGACATTACTTACGTTCAACAGCATGAAACCAAAATCCAATGCACACAGACCAACCATCAAATATTAACAAATAGAGAAGCATGATATCTGCTAAAATGTTCTTTTGTTGTATTTTTCTTTACGGAGAAGCCAAATTTTTTTTAACGTTACAAGTAAATGCCTTTTTCAGATTTTTTGAGTCGTCAACTACCAATTAGATATGCTTTAACCCAAAAAATGATGGGAACTTTCCCACAATCTCGATCGCAAGTATTCGAGAAAATTAATTTCAGATAGGTACTTCCCTAGAGAGTTGAACCTTAATGTACTACTCATAGATAACTAAACATTTCAACAAGACCCTATTGGGTGAAAAAAAACTAATATTTAAACCTATGTATTGTGTATTTTAGTTAGCTTATGGATCATAGATGAATCCAGAATTTTTTTTCTGTGGAGACACATGTACAATAATAAAAACAATTAATCAATATATAATATAAATATTCAAATAGAAAAAAATTATCCATACAATATCTCAATAGTCAATACACAACACTCACTTTCTTGATTATTGGGCTCGCTTTTGGATGGATGATATCTTATTGGGCTGAAAAGCTTATTGAGCCGCAATGAATTAGTGGTGAAATGTACACTGCCTAATTAACTTGAGGGCACCTACAAATAATCTATGAGAGCAGCTTTAAAATCAAAGTAAATTTTTTTAAGAGTTTAAAATATATGTGGGGGCACGTGTCCTCACACCCCTTTACTAGGACTATCCATCCTATCAGAACTAGTCGCAGGCGGCAACCGGTTCTGAGCCCTTCGATGGACAAGTTAGGGGTGCAAAGTTACAATTTTACCTCCCTACTTTGCCCACCGAAGGGCTCAGAATGCGACCGGTTCTGATAGAAACACTGCTCCTTTACTAGCACCGGTTCTTGGTATGGATGATGAAACAAACAATAAACAATATCATAATAGATGTTTTTTTTTCCTTCTACATCTTACTTTAATATTATCAATTCCTTAATTTTCCTTGCAAAAGATCTACCAAATCAAATTTATAATAATAAAAAATACTGCACTAAATGTCTTCTATCAATTCCTTAATTTTCTTGGTATGGATGATGAAACAAACAATAAACAATATCATAATAGATGTTTTTTTCCTTCTACATCTTACTTTAATATTATCAATTCCTTAATTTTCCTTGTAAAAGATCTACCAAATCAAAATTATAATAAAAAATTACTGCACTAACTGTCTTCTAATTACTTGTCTACTTTAAGAGCTACAATAATAACAGACAACGAAAGATATAATGACCTGCCTTATACGTACCTTTAACAGTTTATGGTCAGCATGCGACATAAATCACATTCCTTAATGCCGGCCTCAACACTTATTTGATAGTAAGTTACTCCGATTAAGATACTCAAACCATAGGTAAATTTCAGAAAAATCTCCTAAAGTTTGAGATATTTTGCACCAATCTCTCCGAAGTCTGAATTATGTAATTTAAAGAAAATTCTTTGGACTTACGCTGTGTTTAACTGTCATGGTTGATAGTTATGGTATGTTTCTCGTGTGACAACTTTTGGACAATTTTACTTTTTCGTAACTTCTATATTATCCTCATCGAGTAATGATAGCTAAAAGTATTAAAAAGATATAATCTTTTTATTCTATCTGTTGCCACTTTTATGAGAATTTTTATAGTCTAGAGGAATTTAATTTAATTTTAAAACTCTAGAAGAATATTCTTTAACTCATAAAATTCATGAATTTAAAGCAGAAACTCCAAAGTGCAAGGTTTTGTGTAAAATTCATCCAAACGTCATATATAAATCATATATGGAGCAGTAACATGTCTTCAACACTATTCTGTTAAAACATTTTTTCGATGATCATTGATCATTGTGTTTATCACGTAATTTGACGATCATGTCTATATTTTGATTGCTTGGATAGTCTGGTTATATAATTAAATACTAATTTGATCGTTAATCACTTCTAATGCTTTCCGTCAATTATATTGATGGATTTCGATATTGTGACATAAAAGTCTTGATTATTTGACATAATAGAGTTATTCCTATGTTTAACACCTTGATCGCCTAGAAAAATGAAATTTTAAGACATATGCAACTTGTAATGGGTAATTATATTGCATCGATATTTTATTTTTGAAAATATTAACTTATGACAAATTGAGCAAGTTGTATTGCTAAAAATGAATAAAAATATACAACTTAAATTGACAAATAAAATATTAGAAGTGATTAGTAATATAATTAGTATTTAATTATATAATCAGTCATCCAAGCAATTAAAACATAGATATGATATGAAGGTTGATAAATACAGTGATCAATGAGAATTAACCCAACATCTTTCATATGGTCTTTTTCCGTTAATTATTGGTCTTTTTTGGCCGTTAATTATTGAACCTTTTTGGTATGTCTCTTAGGGGTGTTTGTTTGAAATCCCAAAATTTTAGGATATGGATTTCACCATGGGATTTCAAATCCATAAATTTTTATGATGTTTTGGGATTCCATAAACTTTGTTTGTTTCATCAATATTTTGGGATCCCAAATACTATAATTTGTAATGTTTTGTTTATTTCAAACTCAAATTCTAGCATTTCAATTTTAGAATTTGAAATCTTGAGTTGAAGAAACAAAGTTATGGATTCAAAAGAATGTGAATACCCATTGGTGAGCTTACCTCCCACAAAATGACAAACACAATTCTATTTAATTGGGGTAACCATACCCATTCAAATTTAAACCCCAACGGCTATAAACGGTCATAAAACGGTAATATTTTGCCAATGGCTATAAAAATAGCTCAATTCTAATATCATTGTTGATTGCATTCAAATAATACTGAGGCTCGAACCGGTCAATTTTTCAACACCTATATAATGAAATATCATTGTTGATTGCATTCAAATAATAATGGATCACCGCTTAAAATTGCAAATGCAATCTAGATCGCATTTTCATTATTGAACGCCTCTAAATAATGAAATCCATTGCATGTGACATTATCAGAATGCGACCAATCATCATAGCACAATATCATAAAACCAATGTCATAACAACCATTTCAACCAACTAAAAACAAATAATCACAACCAACAACAAGCCTGAAACCATCCAAGACTGAAAACATCCAAGAAGGAAACAAAAACCAACAACAAGCCAAGGTTGCAAGCAACCCGTATAAGCAAGCAAACCAAGGTCGCAACAAACCAACAAATGACCAAGGCTACAACAAACCAACAAATGACCAAGGCTGCAAGCAAACCATCAAAACCAGCTGCTCAATCAACGAGCATCAGGTAGCAACTAATCAACCAGCAGCTCAAATAAACAGAGAGCATCAGGTAGAAACAGAGACTGCAACAAACCATCAAAACCAGCATCAGGTAGTAACTAACGCATGACCCAAGCCATCAAAACCAATACATACTCGCAAGTAGCTCAGACCAGCAACAACTCAAATAAACCAGCAGCTCAAATAAACAAGACTGCAAGCAAACCAAGAAGTATTCAGCTTGCTCAAATAACTGAAGTTGCAATAAACCAAGAAATAACCAAGGCTGCAAGCAAACCCGCAACAAACCAAGGTCGCAAGCAAACCCGCAACAAACCAAGGTCGCAAGCAAACCCGCAACAAACCAAGGTCGCAAGCAAACCCGCAACAAACCAAGGTTGCAACAAACCTAGAAATAACCTAGGCTGCAAGCAAACCCGCAACAAACCAAGGTTGCAACAAACTAACAAATGACCAAGGCTGCAAGTAAACTCACAAGCAAACCCACAAGCAAACAATCACAACCAACAACAAGCCTGAAACCGTCCAAGACTGAAACCAAGGCCACAACTGAAATAAAAACCAACAAATGACCAAGGTTGCAAGCAACCCAGAAGCAACCACCACCCACAAGCTCAAATAACCAAGGCCACAACAAACCAAGGATGTGCAAAATAGGGGCTCAGATATAACACTAAAAATTGAAAACATGGATTGCCTCATCTAACAATGAAATTGTAATGTAGATTGCAATCACATGAATGGATTGCCTCACCTAACATTGTAAATACAATGTAGGTTGCATTCTCATCCAGGATTGCCCTACCTAAACATCACAATGACATTGTAGATTGCATTCTCATAATAAATGAGTATCATCATTGCCCAAAATGAAAAATACAAAATAGCCATACCACTACACAGCGTGCTATGTAGGTTGCTATCAAATATCATATCCTTCCATATTTATAAGCCTGCAAAAGAACCCAATTTATAATGAGATTGCAATTGGAGTAGTAAAATATGCATAAAGTTGAGGCCGATTTATAAAATAGCCATACCTAATTTATAAAATACAAAATAGCCATACCCAATTTATCTTTCTTATTTATAAAATACTAAATATAAGGCAATACTTTAGATTGAACTAAGGACCAAGCTATGCAATTTTGATTGAAGTTTCAAGACACTTCGACTCCACAAAGAGGGAATACATATCCACTTGTGGCATAACAATATCCATCCACTGCCATGGTGAGTTATTATATGATAAAACGCAATCTATGGTTGACTTTGAATCTTTGAGTAATCTCAAATTTTCTTATTCAATAATCCAAACTACCAACTCCTAGTGCATGCTTAACATCGAAATAATATATTTCTACCTTCAACCAAAGATGCTAATGAAAGGGGAAAAAAGACTTCTTGAGAAAACTCAAACTTACATCGACGGGAATATCAAAAACAAAGATATGCGACCTCCCATCAACCTCGCAATCTCAAACGGAATCGACCCCTTCAAAATATCCTCAATCAAATAAAACGCTCATCGATAACCCTAATCCCATCAAGATCCAATTCGGATCCACATACGAGACCCCCTTGCCCTAATCCTCCTCCATCGGACGTCACAAACCCTAGCCTCCTCCCTCGATACCCAATCGAGACCACGATCGAGTTGTAATCGAGAGAGAAGAAGTCTCGATTGCGGATTTTGACGGTGAGGGCGAGGTTGATGTCGAGTTTAGGGTTTGGAACCAAGAATGGCGGAGGTGGCTTAAGATTCCGTCGAAATAGCCATGGAGAACATTAGGTTGGGTAGCGTGAAATGGAGGAGGAGGGTAAAAGAGGAGGGAACCAAGAGTGGCGGTGACTCTAGGTTTTCGAACGCGGAAGAGGAAAAGAGATTTCGGGGATCTCTTTCTCCGTTTTTGGCTGAGCTGGACGTGGGATGTCAGAAATCCAGCCCAAATCTTCTCTCAAAGAGAGGATGTGAGAAATGCCAAAAACAATTACTATTTAATTATTTGGGGATCTTATATCCCCCAAAAAATATTTGAAACAAACATGAGTTATGGAATTCTAAAACCCACAAAAATCCACTTTTTCATACATATCCCACCTATATCCCAAAAAAAATTGAAACAAACACCCCCTTAGTTAATTTGTCAAATCTTTAACGCTGTCACGGCCCCACTTGCTACGACATTGCAACAGATATTTCAAACATAAATACAAAAACGGATTTATTAATGGATAAGGACAGAAAATTTTCATGGCGCGAAAAATAATATCCTCTATCCTACTAGTTCACAGCCACGTGTCCTCTTATCAAAGTCCTAGCACTTCCACGAATTGACAATTTTACCCTTACATATCTTTTACGATTAATGAGGCTTAAAGGTAATTTACTTATGATCATTTCTCCGCTCCCATTTGTGCGTATAAAACTAAAACGGTTGCTCTTCCATAAAAAAAACCTCAGTTTTCTTCTCATTCAAGCTTCTCTTCTTTCTTCTTCAAGATCCAGTTAGGGTTAGGGTTTCGCTTCACTATCCTCGTTGCGATTTGCGTTCTCTTTTAAGGAAAGCCCTAGGATCGTTGAGTTTTGATTCGATCGGTCGCGGATCGAGCCATTAGAGACGATTCAGGTGAATTTACTTCTAATTTCTGATGAATTGTTGTAGAATTTAGTATATTTTAGTGGAATTATTATATGCTCCTCTAAAATCTGGTCAGATTACATACTGTAGGTAAATTTGATGTATTTAACAATTTAAAGTTTCTGCTTTATTATTATTTGGGGCGTAAGGATCATAGCTTTTTAAGATTAAAGATAAGATACTTACTGATATATTTTTTGTAGTCAAATTCTGAGCAACAGTTATTAGATGTTTTATCAAATTTTTGTTAAGATCTATTTGTTAGAATGTACTTTAATGGTCACAATTGAACTATTATCCCAATTATTTGGATGTATGAATTTCGCATGTCAAAGTTGCGGCTCAAGTCCAAGAGGTTTTTGGACAGATTATGATGGAATTGAAATTTTGATCGGAAACCATTAATTTCTTGTCTAGTAAATTTGAGGAACCCATGGTCTGAGGGACCTCTAGTTTGCATCTGAATGTTATGTAAACTTCTTTCAAGCCTTATATGCAATTAATTTTTGTATCCAAACACCAAAAAGGGTAAAACCAAGTTCAGGAGAGTGAGGTACATATCGACATTTCCCAATTAGAAGGAAAATGTGGCCACATATGTGACCGGTTTCCAACCAGATGTCAACCCTCTACAACAATGCGAGAATTCTAACCAGGAAATCACAGCAAGTGAAGGCATTAGCTTGTCATATTTTCTACAAGGATATTCAGCATTCAGGTATCAGTCTTCTTAGTCATGCAGGATAAGTTCATGCAACCAAGAAGAATCTATCTAAAATTCTTCTTTGTCATGAAAGAGTCCAAAAGGCGAAGACTAGAATCAATAAGTAACTGCGTTCAACTCTGAGGCATCTGATAAAGCCAAGAAGCTACTCATGGCTCGGATTGAGATGAGCTACATACTTATAATGTAACTTTGCATATACAGACACACAACATTATCGGTTTTTTGAGGTAATGTGTAAGATGAGATACTTATATATCCTGTAGCTTGATACAGTGATGTTCAAAAATAAAAAAGTTCACCATGTCTCGAAGGAGATCTATCAGATGTTTCAAGTCTAGCTTAAATTCCTATAGAAGAATTGATCAATCACAATGTACAAATAGTTAGCATACCATAAGAAAGGACGTGGAAACATCAAACATGTGTATTAACTCCTATTTTTAGCCTATTTTAGTTTCTAGAAATATTGAATCTGAATTGTTGTTCATTATCACTTAAATGTTGAGTATGGTTCTACGTTAATTATAACTTGTAACTGCTTGGCCTGTTCCATGCGCTTTGCAATCTTTGCTTCTCATTTCACAATTTTTTATTTTATATTAATTTGGCTTCGTGATTCATTCTTAGTGGTCATATCTTGATGTGTGAAGGTAAAACTATATGGGAATCCTAGAGGGAGCTTTTAAATATCACCCTTTTGTTGAGGCAAATCATGCAAGAGTTGCTGTTCCTTTGGTCAATACTCCTCTGGCAAAGGCTAGGACTATTGGTAGTGGATTTTGGGGGTCAAAAGTGAAATGCAGAGGGTTGATTAAGGTTGTTCCTGCCTCATATGCACCATTTGAGGGGAAGCATGGAGTTGTTCGTTGTAGTTTCAGTTCATCATCTGATGGCAGTGGGAGTATGGCAGGGAATTTCAATGAGAGTGATGGAGATTACGTGAACTCAAGTGTAATAGAAGCTGGTAAGTAATTTGAATGCTAGATCTTCTACTAGTATCATCGTTCTCAAGATGTTAATATGTTCACTGATGTGCTTGAGATACACTAGACAAAATTGGTTCAAAAACCTTCTGTTTATCAGTTTCCTAATTTATCAATATGTTTTACAAAATTGTATTTTATCTATTTCAGAACGATAATTTACTGCTGTGTATTTGTCATATTTTTTTCAGTCTTTTAAAGTAAACAGCTTCTTGCTCAATTTTGTATGCATAAATTCGACAGGTCAACAACCAGTTGGTGAATGTAGGCGTTGAAAAATGCTTACAAGATCCCGAAACCAACTTCGTGGCGGAGTCGGCAAAATGACAACCCATGTCGAATAATCTGATTGTTAGAATCGTTAAGAGGCGAACCATCGCCTTAGTTCATTTAGGCGAACCTCGCTTAGCGAACCTCGCCATCTGGCGAGCCTCGTGTTCGTTTGGCGAACCTCGTCATTTGGCGAGCCTCGTGTTCGTTTGGCGAACCTCGTCATTTGGCGAGCCTCGTGTTCGTTTGGCGAACCTCGTCATTTGGCGAGCCTCGTGTTCGTTTGGCGAACCTCGTCATTTGGCGAGCCTCGTGTTCGTTTGGCGAACCTCGTCATTTGGCGAGCCTCGTGTTCGTTTGGCGAACCTCGTCATCCGGCGAGCCTCGTGTTCGTTTGGCGAACCTCGTCATTTGGCGAGCCTCGTGTTCGTTTGGCGAACCTCGTCATTTGGCGAGCCTCGTGTTCGTTTGGCGAACCTCGTCATTTGGCGAGCCTCGTGTTCGTTTGGCGAACCTCGTCATTTGGCGAGCCTCGTGTTCGTTTGGCGAACCTCGTCTTACGGCGAGCCTCGTGTTCGTTTGGCGAACCTCGCGGTTTGGCGAGCCTCGTGTTCGTTTGGCGAACCTCGTCATTTGGCGAGCCCGTGTTCCTGACAAACCTGCGCCTTTGCTTCTACCTGGGACTTGGCCGGGGCACTTCGGCCCGATTTGGCCGAGGCACTTCGACAAGTAGCAGGGGTGAAGCATTTACTTTGGCAAGCCACTTCGACTGACTTGGGAGGCACCTCGACCACTTTGGTAGGCACCCTCGGCAACCCAGGTTCAGAGCCACCTTAGGTGGTGGTACAACCGATTTGTATAAATAGGAGGGGATCTTTGGACTAAGAAGGGATTTTGGGGAGTTGTCTTGGAAATTGGAGGATTTTGGCTTGGATTTGGTGGGATTTTGGGGATTTTACGAGAGAATTCTCCGAGATCCGCGTCGACGTCGGATATTCAAGCGGAAGGTGGCGGATTGGTCGAACTTCTGATACCCTCTAGGTTAAGCTTGTCTTAATCTCGGGGATGTGTGATTTCTCTAGTAGATCTCACAGCTCGTGATCCTCTCCTTAATTGAGTCGCGATCCCCATGAGCGATCCTCTCCTTCGTGAGTGTGATCCCCTCGGTTCGTTTCGCCATTGAAGCGAGCCCTCTACGTAGTTCCAGAGCGGGTTTACACCGGGATGGTGCTGATGGTCCGCGGACGAATAAAAAGTTCGACACGGTGAAGAACCGCATAGCGAGGATCGGGAAAATAGAGATCCTCGTGTTTGTTCATACAGAAAGTTGTAATTTTGTTTTCATTATGCGCGCCAAAATAAAAGGCATTTTCTTTTGAATTTTGTTGTAGGCAGCGAAGGGCATGTAACGGTTCAACGCAATGAATAACAAACCAACTTTTAGTCACGAACAAAGTGGCGACAGTGGGAGCACCTCGAATCGGTCGAATGCGTCTTTGCGGCCGTGATTCTATCCGGTGGAGGAAGAGGTCGAGTTCCGAGTTCGACGAAGTTCGAGGAGTACTTGTCCTCACCCTCTTCGAGATCAGTTCCCGCGCTCGAAGGTCTCGTACCAAAGGAGAGCAGATGGGCCTCGAGGTAGAGCCCGGGCCTGGCCGAGTCAACCCCATGCCGCCGGGTGTGAAAATCCCGGCCCAAAGTCGGATGGCGCCCAGAAATGAAGCAGCCGATGATCGCCTGCACTCTCAGCGAGCATGAAAGCGGCGACAAAGCATGGCAGCGCAAACATGTCAAGGCCATGCAATCCATGGATGGGGTCCTTCTGGCGGATCTAAGATCCCATTTTGCCGCCAGGTTTCACCAAGTAATCGACGGCCTATCAAAGCCGCCAACCAACGAGTGGGTCCGTCAAACGGAACCGCTTCCACACTTCAGAGCGATTCTGCCGCATTCTTATGCGCACGAAGCTGTGCGCGCTCGTGGAATTGAAGAAGGAGCGGTAAAGCCGCCGACGCACCACCGTGTTGGAGGCTCAGTCTAACGGCGTTTCTAGCCCCGCCAAGTTTCACTACCTCGCTCTACTTAAGCCCAAGACCGACGGCCAAGGTCAAAGGTGCTCGATCCGAACCCACTGTGAAGCCAACTCCGCCATCACCACCAAATCAACTATCAAGGACCGGGCTGTCCTTCCAAGGGATCACGGTCACTCTCAATGAGGTCGGGCTCTTTAGAAAGGACCGAGATTCCTGCAACATCACCAACCGGATTAAAGATCGAAGTCCGAGTCCCCTCGAACTTCACGCCATAAGCGAAGTCGCCAGTTACTCTTAGTTTTGGCCATTCTGGAGACGCCTCGCCCGATGACGACGACAATATACCCGGAGAGATCGCGCCTAACACACTAGCATTGCTCCTGCGACACACACCGACGAAGTTGTACTACCGTGGCGGGTAATGGTGAAAACTGATTCTAAATTGACGCTAAGCTTCATAGGTTCAAGCTCATCAAGCGGTGCTCTCGAGTGCAATTGCCGCCAAGAAACTCCGTAAAGGGTATCGGTCTTCGAGGCTTAGCACCAACACGACCTAGGTCAAGGCGACTCAAGAAAAGGATGACATCCCGAGAGGATGAATTGCCGTGAGGTCACTAACAACGACCCAAGAAAGAACCGTTACCAGCTATTCCCAACAAGACGCAATCTGCTAACTCGCTTAAGGTTCGGGACTATCCGGACGGTCCGTGATACGACAAGCTTCCAAAGGATACCCGAGGATGATGCTTCGGATATAGTTCGATTGCCTCCGGATCATATCGATCCAAATGGCGGTTCCCAAGAAACGCTTTATGATCGCATGCATCGCTGCTAAAATGCTAGACGGCGCTGAATAAGCAACGAGAACTTCAAGTTAGAGATGGAGCGGCAGACGATGAGAGAAATGCATGACCATGAGATCAAACCTTGACAAAACATAAAGGTGAATCAAGTGAGTATCATAAATCGATCAAGATAGCGGTCGGACGGGGAGGAAATACAAGAGGATGATAACCCTCTGAACAGCGGCACACATAGCGTGGATCTTAGTTGCTCACGAGAGCGAGAAAATCAAAGACCTCGAGAGCAAAATCAACTCATTTGGCTCAAGAGGTGAAGGCAGTATTCCTTGCCCGTACAGGGAGTGGGAATCAATCCATGCAGTCAAGTTTAACAATAAACTTTACCAGTTTGCCGGGAAGGGTTCCCCAAACTTGACATTGATTTATTGAGTGCACTTCGGAGTTATTCCGAGCGAACACGATGGTTCGGTCATTCGATGGTACCTGGGAAGCGATGCCGATTGGTACATGAGTCTCGAGCCGAGGAGCATTCCGCATTTGGGGCGACATGGAGTCTAGCTTCCTGCCGATTTCTTCGGCGGCGATACAGAAATATCGATCGATGCGTTACTCGGCGAAGCGGAAGGGTGGGGCTGTGGATATCTTCGTCAAGCGATTAGAACAAGGCAATGAAGCGTCGGGATCAATATGAAGAGTTCATCCTCGAACACTGCAAATAATTTATCGATAGAGGTGCTTGAAGCAATGGGGGCGACCCAGTCTATAACGTGGAAGGTTTGGGACGTGGACAAGGTAAAAGGTTCCTCAAGGAAAGCGAGGAAAAGGCCCGGTAGGCAGAGCTTCCGGCGTAACTTTGTCAGCAGCAAGGAAAGGACCGAGCCAAAGCGGCGATTCGCGACAGCGTTCAACTCCAACCCGGCGGCAGCGGCAGAAGCAACAACAGGCGCCCGAGGCACAATCAACGTGGCAGCACAGGCCGAGAAATAGAAGGCCGGCTGAGATTCCGAGTCCTATTCCTTTAGGGGAATGGCAGAGATTCCGGTCTCTTCAAATATTTCGAAAATAACAAGATCCAAGCTCCCTCCGATTCGAGAATCAAGAGGAAGCAATGAGGGCGAGCGATCCAAAATCTGCGGCGTATCCACGGGGCAATTCATCACCCTTTAAATCTGTTTATTAAGGACAAAATCGGGCTTTAATTGGCGTGAGGTCATCACTATGAAGCGTCAAAGAAGGTCGGAGCAAATGCGGTGTCCATAAGCTTTGGGTCGATGCATTGACATGGTTTGAACTGAAGCCGGTAGTCAAAGTAAGTCATAATGAAGGCGGTGAATAGCGACCACACAAACAACGCCGAAAGGACTTGTATGCATTATCTGACCCCAAATGGCGAAGTCTGTAGGTCCTTGAGCACAGCGAGGATGAGCAATGGGTAGCTTCTTCCTCATCGAAGAAAAATCAAAGCGGAGGGGAAAGGCATGCCATGCTACTTCGCCAATCGGAGGAAATGATGACAGTGGTAACATTCCATTGTCAGAAGGGGAACCTGAAGCCGCCACCGAGGAGTGGACCAGAGTACATACAAGTACGGAAGTCCAGGCCAAATGCCAAGATTGTCCGGTGGGGTACAATAACACCTACTCCATGTGAAAAGCGAAAAGCAACCCGCAGGAAGTTCAACTCCGCGATCTCGATTCGGTCGCCCGATTGGAAGAAATAAGCGGGAACCGACCTCTCCATACCGCTTTGATGTAATGGCACAATTGCCAATATTCATAAGGATCACTCTGTCTGAGTTGTTGCGGTTATCAAAAGAGACGAAAAAGCTCTTCAAAGCCACGGCCGATTCGAGGTCTTCCTCACCCGATTCGGTAGAGTCCGAAGAAGAATGGCCCGAGAACCTTATGGCTAAACACTTCCCCGCATCACTTTTACAAAGGAGGATATCACGGACAAGGAATTCAAGCATGATGGCGCTATACTTCACGGGGTATATTGGCTCTAGTGAGTTAGCAGGATCAAGTCGTCGGGTTCGTTCAATGAGCATCATGCCCTGCCTCATGTATCACCTTGGAATTCCACCCGAAAATTTGGCATCAACAGGCACAATGATTTATGGATTTAACACCGGCGGTCTCGGCAGCTTGGTGATCGGGATAAAGTGCCAAATGGGGACAAAGTCCAAGTCACTGCTATGTGATTGTGAGAGACTTCCTATAACTTATTGTTGGGTGGACCTTGGATCCACAATAGCGTTATAGTCCATCCCTCTTCATCGGTGTCTCAAATATGTAGACACTAATAATGAGGTCAAGGCGGTGGTCGCGGACAAACAATTTAAGGGGATGGAGAATTATTTCGATTCTCTCCTCTAGTAATGAGTCGGCTGAATCATCGGCCCAAGGCAGACGGCCGGTGGAGAAGTCGAAGGCGGGCTTGGTTATAGTGGTGGTTTTGTTCTAAATGACATTGTACCTTGTAATCAATCTTGACGATGAAGAATCGCCGATGAACATTGTAATGGCAACTTGCCATGAATCAATAAATGACAATTTAGAGTATCCTTTGTCTTTGAATGATGTGATGACAGTTTATACAACCATCCGAAGTTGCACCTCGCCAACTCTGGCCATCTTGCTTTACACAAAAGCAGCTCCAGACTTCTGGGACAACACTCCTTATCCCACCTAAGATCGAGTAGTGAAAAGACTTGGTTTACTGAGAAGGAGATGCGCCCAAATAATCATTTCTAGAAAACGGCGAAGACGATAATGGACCTATCCTCCACACCTTCTGATATAGTCCCAAACATCGTATTATGAAGAAGCTGGGGCACGACTTGACACAAGGGAGGGTCTATGTTTTGGGCGCAGGTCCCTCGAGAGGGAAGCCTGATAACTATTATGCATTTAGATCGGATCGGGATACTAATCCTCTTCTAAGATGAATGCTCATGGTCGATTGATAATAATCCACCCTGAAGGGACGACATTCGTCCGATTCCTTGGGATTCCACACACTTATCTGAGAAGCCTTCAAGGCTTTGATGTCAAATATGGCTTCGCTGATCCCGCCACTATTGAGGGTGATGAAGACATGCCAACATGGGAAGACCCATGGATCCATCAACTCCAAGAGCAGGGGATAGTTCAACAAAGAGAACCCCACTAAGGATGAGGTAGTCCAAAGTTAATACGGGTGATGAAGAGCATCCTAAGCTCATGAACATTGTAATGGCAACTTGTCATGAATCAATAAATGACAATTTAGAGTATCCTTTGTCTTTGAATGATGTGATGACAGTTTATACAACGATCCAGTTGCACCTCGCCAACTCTGGCCATCTTGCTTTACACAAAAGCAGCTCAGACTCCTTGGGACAACACTCCTTATCCCACGTAAGATCGAAAAGTGAAAAGACTTGGTTTACTGAGAAGGAGATGCGCCCAAATAATCATTTCTTAGAAAACGACGAAGACGACAATGGACCTATCCTCCACACCTTCTATAGTCCCAAACACGTGTATAATGAAGGTGGGGGCACGATGACACAAGGGAGGGTCTATGTTTTGGGCGAGGTCCTCTAGAGGGAAGCCTGATAACTATTATGCATTTAGACTGGATTGGGATACCTAATCCTCTTCTAAGATGAATGCTCATGGTCGATTGATAATAATCCACCCGGTGAAGGGACGGACATTCGTCCGATTCATTGATTCCACACCACTCTGAGAAGCCTTCAAGGCTTTGATGTCAATATGGCTTCTTGATCCTCGCCACTATTGAGGGTGATGAAGACATGCCAACATGGGAAGACCCATGGATCCATCAACTCCAAGAGCTTTGGGATAGTTCAACAAAGAGAACCCCCACTAAGGATGAGGTAGTCCAGTTAATACGGGTGATGAAGAGCATCCTAAGCTCATAAACATCGCAATACTCTTCCCCTAAGAGAAGGAAGAGTTAATTGCCTGATCGTGAGTATATCGATGTATTCACCGAGTTACGAGGACATGCCAGACTCCGACCCTACGCGGCGACACATCGCCAACATCAAGATGGATGTCAAACCCGTAACCAAAGAAAGACTTAGCCCACAAATATTGCAAGCAATCGCCGACGGCGAAGAAACTCATAGAATCGGATTCATCGAGGAAATTCAACATCCTGGATTGGGTGGCGAATATCCCGCCATGAAGAAGAATGGTTCGATTAGGATCTCAGGTTTATCACAGAGACCTAAACGCCGGGCCGTCTGGATGATTTCCTCCGCCAATCACCGACGCCATAGTTGACAATACATGGATTCGAGGATGTCCTTTATGGATGGCTTTTGGGTATAATCAAATCAAGATGCACCCCGATGACGCTTAAACACAATGGCTCAACACCCATCGCAGATATTTTGCACACCTGGCCGCCGTCGCGGCTTAAAGAAACGCATGCGACATACCAAATAGCCGATGACGGAGATTTTCCAAGATCATCTCCAAAACAAATAATGCTACGTTGACGATTTGGTCGTGAAAAGCCGTGACAAGAGAGATCACATCAAAGATCTTAGAACGGTTTTCGAGCTCATGCGAGCCCATCAGCTAAAAATGAACCCTGCCAAATCCTTCCTTGGGATGTCCAGTGGCAAATTCCTCGGCTTCGTCGTCACCGACAAAGGAATCCACGTCGATCCTGACAAAGTGAAGGCGATTCAAGAGTTGCAACCTCCGAGAAATCTGAGAGAACTCAGGGGGTTACAAGGGCGATTGGCGTACATCCGACGGTTCATATCGAACCTATCTGGGAAGTGCCAACCGTTCTCTAAGTTGAACAAGAAGGGCGTGTCATTTATTTGGGACGACGCCTGCCAGAAGGCATTCGAAGAGATCAAATCGTATCTCGCTAAACCTCCTGTTCTTGTTACTTGTACGGTGGGAAAAGGTGGTCTACGTCAAGAGCGGATCACTCGTTAAGCTTTACTTTCGCAAGCGGCGGCAGCCGGTCCGAGCGGCGATGTATTACGAGCCGAACATTAGTCTACGAAGTCTCGATATCCAATGGTCGAAGCGGTGCCTTGCATTAGTGTTCGCGATTCAAAATGCGACACTATTTAGCTCCGGACAGACGATTTATGTTATCTCTAACGAACCGGCCCAAATATTTATGACCAGTAGGCCTCAATGAGTTGGCGTTTGGCGAAATGGGCCTTGCTCTTGTCCCAATATGACTTACACTTCAAACAACGAAGTCGGTCAAAGGACAAGCGATTTGCGATCTCTTGGGCGCGGCCCGAAGCGCGGATGCGGTTGAGCTATATGATGATCTTAGGATGAAGTCCACGGTTAACACTACATCGCACCAACAAATATGGCGTACTTTGTGAGCTTCTCGGCGACTAACGTGGCAGTGCCCGGATGTTCTAAGATTTCAGCCGGTCGGCGTCGTCTTAGTTTCCCGGAATCATGTTATGCCGTGCTTATTCGCCATCAACCTTGTTCCAATAACGTAGTCAATACAACGCTACTTATCGGACTTAGCAGCGAGGAGCTGGGGGTCAGTATCTCAGCGTCTGGCGATTGCAATTGATAGTTAAGCGGTCGTGGTGACTCTGAAGTTAGGAACCACGATCGTCCCCTATCATCGATAGCCGTTGAAATGGCGGACTCATTCAAGAGTTCTTCATCGAATATATCCGCGCCTCCAAAGCGCTCATCGCGGATGCTGCTGGCGGCGTTAGGCGTAATGGATTAGCACAACCTTAGAGACCGAGCAATTAGTTACGGTCGGGACTCACCACTCTTACGATACCGATATGATGGGGTACAAGAAGACAAAGGGATAGTTACCAAAGGATAAATGCAACCCAAACTAAGTTGGAGCCCCGATCGGGCGCTTTCCTTTGCCGCCACTTCGAGAGAACTTCGCTCAGTGGCAAATTCCTCGGCCGTCGTCGCGACAAAGGAATCCACGCCGATCCCGACAAAGTGAAGGCGATTCAAGAGTTGCAACCTACGAAATCCGAGAACTCGGGTTACAAGGGCGATTGGCGACATCCGACGGTTCATATCGAACCTATCGGGAAGTGCCAACCGTTTCTAAGTTGAACAAGAAGGGCGGTCATTTATTTGACGACGCCGCCGTAAGGCATTCAAGAGATCAAATCGATCTCGCTAAACCTCCCTGTTGCACCGCTGGTCTGAAAACCGCTTTTGATCTACGCCAAGGCAACGGATCACTCGTTAAAGCTACTGCGCAAAGGCAGCGGCGGCAGTCCTGACAGCGATGTATACACGAGCCGAACATTAGTCTACGAAGTCTCGATATCCAATGGTCGAAGCGGTGCCTTGCATTAGTGTTCGCGATTCAAAATGCGACACTATTTAGCTCCGGACAGACGATTTATGTTATCTCTAACGAACCGGCCCAAATATTTATGACCAGTAGGCCTCAATGAGTTGGCGTTTGGCGAAATGGGCCTTGCTCTTGTCCCAATATGACTTACACTTCAAACAACGTAGTCCAAAGGACAAGCGATTTGCGATCTCTTGGTCGCCACCAATAAATCGATGCGCTTGAGCTATATGATGATCTTCCTGATGAAGTCCACGGTTAACACTACATCGCGACCAACAAATACGCGATCGATTTTTGATGAGCTTAGTTTACTAACGCCGCAAGTGCCCTGGATGTTCTAAGATTTCCGCCGGAAGCCCGCCGTTTAGTTTAACGTCATGCCCTCGCTGCGTTATTCGCCACCGAACCTTGTTCCAATAACGTAGTCAATACAACGCTACTTATCGGACTTAGCTTCGCCAAGGAGCCGGGGTCGAGTATCTCGGCGTCGCGGCGATTCGCAATTGATAGTTAAGCGGTCGTGGTGACTACGGTTAGGAACCCCGATCCGTCCCCTATCATCGATAGCCGTTGAAATGGCGGACTCATTCAAGAGTTCTTCATCGAATATATCCGCGCCAAAAGCGCTCATGCGGATGCTGCTGGCGGCGTGCGTGTCGTTAGCACAACCTTCCGAGACCGAGCAATTAGTTACGGCCGACTCACCAACTCTTCGCATCAATATATGATGGGGTACAAGAAGACAAAGGGATAGTTACCAAAGGATAAATGCAACCCAAACTAAGTTGGAGCCCCGATCGGGCGCTTTCCTTTGCCGCCACTTCAGAGAACTTCGCCCAGCAGCAAATTTTCTTATTGCCACCGACAAAGGAATCCACGCCGATCCCGACAAAGTGAAGGCGATTCAAGAGTTGCAACCTACGAAATGAGAGAACTCGGTTAAGGGCGATATGACATCCGACGGCTCATATCGAACCTATCGGGAAGTGCCAACCGTTTCTAAGTTGAACAAGAAGGGCGGTCATTTATTTGACGACGCCGTAAGGCATTCAAGAGATCAAATCGTATCTCGCTAAACCTCCGTTTGTTGCAATCACGGCCGGAAAACCGCTTTTGATCTACGCCAAGGCAACGGACACCTGCTTTTACTCAAGCGAAGACGACGCATACGTCAACAATGTGCGCAGTATTACTCGAAAGAACATTAGTCGGCGCCGAAGTCTCGATATCCAATGGTCGAAGGTGTTTTGCATTAGTGTTCGCGATTCGTAAAATGCGACACTATTTAGCCTGACGCACGATTTATGTTATCTCTAACGAACCGGCCAAATATTTATGACCCAAACGCCTCAATGAGTCAAGCGCTGGCGAAATGGGCCTTGCTCTTGTCCCAATATGACTTACACTTCAAACAACGTAAGTCACCAAAGGACAAGCGATGGCGATCTCGCCGCCACCACAACGGATGCGCTTGAGCTATATGATGATCTTCCTGATGAAGTCCACGGTTAACACTACATCGCACCAACAAATATGGCGATCGTGACTTTGATCGAGCTTCTCGAGTTTAATTAACGAAGTGCCCCCGATGTTCTAAGATTTCACCGAGTTTGCCGTTTTAGTTTCCTGGGAATCATGTCATGCCCCGTGCTTATTCGCCACCGAACCTTGTTCCAATAACGAGCCGAATACAACGCTACTTATCTGGACTTAGCTTCGCAAGGAGCCGAGGGTCGAGTATCTCGGCGTCTGGCGATTCGCAATTGATAGTTAAGCGATTCGTGGTGACTACGGTTAGGAACCCGACCGTCCCCTATCATCGATAGCCGTTGAAATGGCGGACTCATTCAAGAGTTCTTCATCGAATATATCCCGCTACCCAAAACGCCATGCGATGCACGGGCGTAAGTAGTGTCGTTAGCACAACCTTCCGAGACCGAGCAATTAGTTACTACGACTCACCAACTCTTCAGATCAATATATGATGGGGTACAAGAAGACAAAGGGATAGTTACCAAAGAGGTAAATGCAACCCAAACTAAGTTGAGCCCCGATCGGCGCTTTCCTATCATCGACACGCCTACATGGTATTCTACCGTAAGACGGAAGGAGAGAGAGTCAATCCGGCGAAGAGCTCCAAGATTCTTTACGACACGTAAACCCGATGCTATATCACGGGAGTACGATGGTCTTTATCCGATGCCTCTCAAACAAAGAGGTAAGAGGTCCTTCTGAAGCACACGAAGGTGAATGCAGGCGCACTACCGGGTCCCAAACTCTACGACGGATCGTGAGAATGGGCTACTTTGGCCCACGATGATTAATGACGCAATGAGCACGCCGGAATGCCACGCGGTCAAATTCACGCTAATTATATGCATCACCTCCCAGCGCTGCATCCTTCGCCACATCCCCGCCATTCGAGACATGGGAATAGACATTGTAGTCCCTCCTCCTTCCGTCATCGCCGGTTATTAAGATCACCGACTACTTCTCCAAGGGTCAAGCAATCAGCTAAAAGAAGTAAAGGCGAATCTTGTCGTCAAATTTATCAAACACCATATCATTTACCGACACCGTGTCCCAAGACGGATCGTGCATGACAACGGTCCCCAATTCATCGGCAATTCCTTCATCGTTTTATGAAATTCAAGATACAAGACGCCTCTCGCCAATGTACCTATAATCCACCAAATGGATTAGCCGAGGCGCTCAACAAGACAATCATTAAAATTGCCGAAGCTTGTGAAGAGTAACAAGCGACCGGATGATAAACTCTGAGAAGCACTCGGGCTATCGCGACGATCCACGCGACGCCTAATCGAGAGACCCCGGATTCCCGGGTCACGCGTGGCTAGCCCTTGAAATCCGATTCGCCACTCCGCAGACGCCTCGCAATCCGAGATGACGATTGAAGAACAACATCGTAAACGCCTCAAGAACTCGAGATGTTAGATGAAAGCTACCGAAGCTCAACAATGCATTGAGTTCTACCAAGCTAGGATGTCGAGCTTTCAACAAGAAAGTACGACAACGAAGTTTCAAAGAAGGAGATTTGGTCCTCACGCATCGATAATCCTCACTTCCAAAAGAAAGGTAAATTGAACCTAAATGGGAGGTCCGTTTGTAATAGAAACGGTCTACTCTAATGGTGCATACCGCCTAATTACCCAAAATGGTGACCGGCAATTAATGCCGATAACGGAAGTTCTCAAGAAATACTACTCTTAGTATTCGGGATAACCCGCTTCAACTGAAGTTCCTCGGATGTGTTACCCACTTTCCTTGAGGATAACCCTAAATTTATCCTCCATCACAATTTCCCCATCGATCAAATTTCTTGGACTGGGCCTACAAATTTTATGGTACATTGCCACAATCTCTCTCTTGATTCCTTCTATGAACAAGAGGCCTAATCAAAATCCTTTTACGGAGATAGAATATAAAATTCTTCCTCTCCAAGCATCGATCCCTTTCGTGATAAACGGAGGGTTCTTAGTCCCATCTTCCTAGTAGCCGATCAAGGTATACGGATTTTCGCACTGTGTTGTCCGATCAAGGTCACCCGAAGTCTCTTCGGTTCTGAGTGGAGATCCCACTCTTAGTTCCATCTTCATCTTAGGTAGCGCCGATCAAGGTATACGGATTTTCGCACTGTGTTGTCCGATCAAGGTCACCCGAGTCTCTTCGGTTCTGAGTGGAGATCCCACTCTTAGTTCCATCTTCATCTTAGGTAGCGCCGATCAAGGTATACGGATTTTCGCACTGTGTTGTCCGCTTGAAGGTCGCCTGAGTCTCTTCGGTTCTGAGTGGAGATCCCACTCTTAGTTCCATCTTCATCTTAAGTACCGACCGAAGGTATACGCCAGATTTTCGCACTGTGTTGTCCGATCAAGGTCACCCGAAGTCTCTTCGGTTCTGAGTGGAGATCCCACTCTTAGTTCCATCTTCATCTTAGTAGCCGATCAAGGTATACGGATTTTCGCACTGTGTTGTCCGATCAAGGTCACCCGAGTCTCTTCGGTTCTGAGTGGAGATCCCACTCTTAGTTCCATCTTCATCTTAGCCGCCGGGAAGGTGCGCGGGATTTTCGCACTGTGTTGTCCGATCAAGGTCGCTCGAGTCTCTTCGGTTCTGAGTGGAGATCCCACTCTTAGTTCCATCTTCATCTTAGGTACGACCAAGGTATGTTCTGTCAGCCATTCTCCGCCAAAAGAAGACACCGAGTTAGATTCGGGGCATTTTATCCCGGCCTAAGAAGGGATAAAGCCAACGCCACACGCTGTCGGTTTAGTCTTTTTCCGATTGAAGAAGACACCGAGTTCGATTCGGGTATTTTATCCCAAGCCTAAGAAGGGATAAAGCCAACGCCACACGCTGTCGGTTTAGTCTTTCTCCGATTGAAGAAGACACCGAGTTCGATTCGGGGCATTTTATCCCGGCCTAAGAAGGGATAAAGCCAACGCCACACGCTGTCGGTTTAGTCTTTCTCCATTGAAGAAGACACCGAGTTCGATTCGGGGCATTTTATCCCGAAGCCTAAGAAGGATAAAGCCAACGCCACACGCTGTCGGTTTAGTCTTTTTCCGATTGAAGAAGACACCGAGTTAGATTCGGGGCATTTTATCCCGGCCTAAGAAGGATAAAGCCAACGCTTAACACGCTGCCGGTTTAGTCTTTCTCCGATTGAAGAAGACACCGAGTTAGATTCGGGGCATTTTATCCCGGCCTAAGAAGGGATAAAGTCTACGCCTAACACACGCTGTCGGTTTAGTCTTTTTCCGATTGAAGAAGACACCGAGTTCGATTCGGGTATTTTATCCCAAGCCTAAGAAGGGATAAAGCCAACGCCACACGCTGTCGGTTTAGTCTTTTTCCGATTGAAGAAGACACCGAGTTCGATTCGGGGCATTTTATCCCGCCTAAGAAGGATAAAGCCAACGCTTAACACGCTGTTTCGGCTTAGTCTTTCTCCGATTGAAGAAGACACCGAGTTCGATTCGGGGTATTTTATCCCAAGCCTAAGAAGGGATGAGTCTACGTGTATCTGGTTGGGTGGTCTCTTGCCCGTAAAGAGTACCGAGCCTATGTATTCAATATCATAGCAACAAGTCTAGAAGAGTTTCATTCTTCTAGCACAACGCCACGCGTAACAGATCCGGATAATCCGCGACGCTAGCCCAACTCAAACGGTAGTTGGTAAGGCTCGTCAAACCCGTTGAGGGTGAGGGTTTGTCAAAATCCTATAAATATTATGGTTAATTATTTACATGAAATAAAAGAATCATAATAAAGAAAAAGGACATATTTGATTAAAGGATGAGATTACAAATCCTTAAACATCAAATTTATGGAACTAATTTGTGAAAGTTTCTTGAAGTTTCGCTGAGCTCACCGAAGGACTCCTCTGCTATTAAGGGCCTTTGCGCCTCCTTCTCGATGTCAACCACCGCCGAGAGTTCAAATTTCTGCATGACCGCAAGAGCCTCTCTGTGTTGGCCTTCATCGCCTTCAAGATGATCGGACTCTCCCTGCGCGGCAGAGTTCCTATTTGAGCTCTACTATCCTCACTTCTCTAGCGATACGGACCTAAAATGTCCCACTGAAGATGAAGCTTCAAATGACAGCTAGCCTCCGAATGATGCACTGGTCTCCATTGCGTTTAAACTTCGAGTCCGATGTAACGCCAAGCATCACCTTGGCCCGTGCCTCAAAATCTTGTAGACTTTGGAGCTTAACCTCCAAATGGTCGAAATCATCGAGAATGGCACAGGCGGACTCAATCTTCGGATATTCTCCCATGTCGCCCGATCCTACTCCAACTAGGATTACGAGTATAAACCGTTTCCTAATTTGTTGAGAAGTTCCTAAGAATATTCTCACAAGAAATATTCTTAGGGATAACTTCGATCGTCGCGGATTATATCGACGCCGATCAACGCGTCGCCTAATCCTACTCCAACTAGGATTACGAGTATAAACTGTTTCCTAATTTGTCGAGAAGTTCCTAAGAATATTCTCACAAGAAATATTCTTAGGGATAACTTCGATCGTATGATTGCACCGACGCAAATCAACGCGTCGCCTAATCCTACTCCAACTAGGATTACGAGTATAAACCGTTTCCTAATTTGTTGAGAAGTTCCTAAGAATATTCTCACAAGAAATATTCTTAGGGATAACTCGATCGTGCGGATTGCACCGACGCAAATCAACGCGTCGCCTAATCCTACTCCAATCAGGAATACGAGTATAAACTGTTTCCAAATTTTCAACGAGGAGTTCCTGGAGAATAAACCCATATTCTTAAGGATAACTCGATAACCCCTAATTTCCTCCCACCATAAGATCCAAGAGAGGAATAATCTGACGAGGCATGAAAATCATGTTGACACCGGACAACGTGTCCAGTCTCGAAGAAAACTTCTCCCGCTGTGGATAATCATATCCCAACAACGATCAACGCGTCGCACTTGCCTATTGAAGGCTAAAACGATGGTTGAAAGCCAAATGGTCTCTTGTTTCGACAAGGAATCCTTGGAGGATATCTCCATGAAAAGATTAGTCCTCCCGCTGTGGTTAAACCAACAACACACGTGATGATGGAAGAAATAACCGACTGAGGGTTATGAAATTCCATGGTTAGTCAAACAACAACCAACCGACACGAGTTACAAACAAAACTCACCCACCAGCTTCGAATCAAGATTTCAACAAACGGCCGACAATAAATGCAAAGACCGCGATCTTATCGTGAATCCTACAAAGAACTGGATGATCCGAAGAATCAAGACTTGAAGCTATCTTTGGGACCCTCAGTAACCAGGCGGGAACCATCATGTCCAAAGCATCCTGCACTCATCAAGAATCGAGACCGAGACGCTTTGGAGGGGGTATCTGTAGGCGTTGAAAAATGCTTACAAGATCCCCGAAACCAACTCGTGACGGGGAGTCGGCAAAATGACAACCCATCGAATGATATGGACGCCGAATCGTTAAGAGGCGAACCTCGCTTAGTTCATTTGGCGAACCTCGCCATTTGGCGAGCCTCGCCATTTGGCGAGCCTCGTGTTCGCTTGGCGAACCTCGCCATTTGGCGAGCCTCGTGTTCGCTTGGCGAACCTCGCCATTTGGCGAGCCTCGTGTTCGCTTGGCGAACCTCGCCATTTGGCGAGCCTCGTGTTCGCTTGGCGAACCTCGCTTCGGCGAGCCTCGTGTTCGCTTGGCGAACCTCGCCATTTGGCGAGCCTCGTGTTCGCTTGGCGAACCTCGCCATTTGGCGAGCCTCGTGTTCGCTTGGCGAACCTCGCCATTTGGCGAGCCTCGTGTTCGCTTGGCGAACCTCGCTTCGGCGAGCCTCGTGTTCGCTTGGCGAACCTCGCCATTTGGCGAGCCTCGTGTTCGCTTGGCGAACCTCGCCATTTGGCGAGCCTCGTGTTCGCTTGGCGAACCTCGCCATTTGGCGAGCCTCGCCATTTGGCGAGCCTCGTGTTCGCTTGGCGAACCTCGCCATTTGGCGAGCCTCGCCATTTGGCGAGCCTCGTGTTCGCTTGGCGAACCTCGCCATTTGGCGAGCCTCGTGTTCGCTTGGCGAACCTCGCTTCGGCGAGCCTCGTGTTCGCTTGGCGAACCTCGCCATTTGGCGAGCCTCGCCATTTGGCGAGCCTCGTGTTCGCTTGGCGAACCTCGCCATTTGGCGAGCCTCGCCATTTGGCGAGCCTCGTGTTCGCTTGGCGAACCTCGCCATTTGGCGAGCCTCGTGTTCGCTTGGCGAACCTCGCCATTTGGCGAGCCTCGTGTTCGCTTGGCGAACCTCGCCATTTGGCGAGCCTCGCCATTTGGCGAGCCTCGTGTTCGCTTGGCGAACCTCGCCATTTGGCGAGCCTCGTGTTCGCTTGGCGAACCTCGCTTCGGCGAGCCTCGTGTTCGCTTGGCGAACCTCGCTTCGGCGAGCCTCGTGTTCGCTTGGCGAACCTCGCCATTTGGCGAGCCTCGTGTTCGCTTGGCGAACCTCGCCATTTGGCGAGCCTCGTGTTCGCTTGGCGAACCTCGCTTCGGCGAGCCTCGTGTTGGTTTGGCGAGCCTCGTGTTCGCTTGGCGAACCTCGCTTCGGCGAGCCTCGTGTTCGCTTGGCGAACCTCGCCATTTGGCGAGCCTCGTGTTCGCTTGGCGAACCTCGCCATTTGGCGAGCCTCGTGTTCGCTTGGCGAACCTCGCTTTGCTTCTACTCTACTGACTTGGCCGAGGCACCTCGGCCAACTTGGCCGAGGCACCTCGGCCAACTTGGCCGAGGCACCTCGGCCAACTTGGCCGAGGCACCTCGGCCAACTTGGCCGAGGCACCTCGGCCAACTTGGCCGAGGCACCTCGGCCAACAGTTCCGAGCCACCTTCGTGGCTGGTACAACCCCCCCCGATTTGTATAAATAGGAGGGGGATCTTTTGGACTAAGAAGGGATTTTGGGGGGAGTTGTCTTGGAGGAAATTGGAGGATTTTGGCTTGGATTTGAGGCGGATTTTCGGGATTTTCCAAGAATTCTCACGATCCACGAGCCGTCGACGCCGATATTCAAGCCGGAGGTAACCAATTGGTCAACTACGATACCCTCTAGGTTAAGCTTCGTCTTAATCTCGGGATAGCTGTGATTTCTCCTAGTAGATCTTCGCCCTGATCCTCTCCTTCGTGGAGGCGATCCTCGCAGCGCATCCTCTCCTTCGTGAGTGTGATCCCTCGAGCCGTTTCCTTCGGAAACGAGCCCCTTTACGCCTCAGTAGTTCCGTAACCCGGTCCTACCGATCGAATTGCACGGTCACTGGACACAAAAGTCCCCCAAGACAGCAAAGAACTCCACGCAGCCGGGACCTCGATATAACGAGATCCTCGTGTTTGTTCATAAAGGAAAGAGTTGTAATTTTTTTGTTTCCATTGTACGCCTTAAAATAAAAGGCATTTCTTTTGTTTGAATTTTTGTTGTAGGCCAAAGAAGCTGTAAGCAAGTTCAAACGAAGCAATGAATAACAAATCAACTTTTACCGCGAACAGTGAACACGTTTTCATTTTAAACCAACACCATCACAGCAATTGTATTTGTTGAAATTATGATTGTGATACCACTTAGTCGACTTGCTGATGTTGTATAATCTCTTCTAATGATATGTTCATATTTAGTATCACTTAGGGAGATACATGGATTCAATTCAATCTGAGGGTCCTAATTTCTTCGTTGACGAATTTTACATCCTAAATGAAATGGTATGTTCACTTCTTCAGTCCTGGTACCAGTTTGTATTTCATCCTGATTCCTCCTTGAAAGTTTTTGAGGCTTAAATATATAGCCTTGCATGGGTTGGTATCTATCAGCTATAGACCCAAGCCCTCCCTAGCTCATGTTGCAGATCACCATAATTGGTGGATGGTATAGATCATCAAGATTCCTAGAATGTTTAAGATAACATGGACTTAAATCTTGGGAGACATTATCCATAAGATCAGTAGATCACTGTACCACCAAATGTAACTGCAAGTAATTAAGTGTTATCTTTTATATTGGACTAAATATCATGTGTGTTGTAATTAGGTGACTAATTAAACAAGTCTTGCATGCAGTTGAGGTTAAAAGTGGTTTGGATGGTTTCTTTATTAAAATGCGGGATGGCAGAAACTTAAGATGTGTTCACAACAACCCTCAGGGAGGACAGCTGCCAGACTATGCCCCTCGCTCTGCCATTGTCTTAAAGATGGAAGATGGAAGTGACCTTCTTCTTCCTATCATAGTTTGTAAGTGTCCTATCAAATTAAGTTGTTTATTATACATTTCCCATCTTCCATAAGTTGTCACTCGGTTTATTTTCTCAGTGGAGATGCCTAGTGTGCTGCTAATGGCTGCAGTTCGTAATGTACAAATTGTAAGACTGTCATTCTTATGTGTGACAAACTAACAATACAATTTTGCATATTCAGAATACTTCCTATAGTATTGATATGATGTTTTCTAACATTTTCAGCCTAGGCCTACTGTATACCAAGTAGTGAAAGACATGATAGAAAAGATGGGATATGAAGTAAGTTCATATCTTCAATGGTTCAATCTGCACTTGCCATATCTTTTTGTTTTCGTGGTGGTCCATCACCTACCTGTATGGGTGCAACATCAATTCATTTTGAAAATAACATTGGTGCTCCTTGATCAGCAAGAATATTTCCTACATGTATAGTGATACTCATTTTATCTCAACTATTTGGAGGCCTTATACCAGGCCTTGGTGTCCACGATGTTGATTCAATCTTATTATCATGCTTGAAGCTCTAATTACTCATAGAAAGTTCATAACATCAAGGGGTTGTCTTTCTCGTAGGTACAACTTGTTCGTGTCACTAGGAGAATACATGAGGCCTACTTTGCACAATTATATCTTGCAAAGGTAAGTTCTGACATGTCAGCTAGTTTTTCTAATGGTGATCTATCTAATATTGTTTCAGCTACTTTTTTTTATAAAATTGAGGTCTTTGCTGAGAGAAAAACCTAAACCAGAGAATTCGGGTGCATGCAGGTTGATAGTAAGAAAGAGATAATCAGCTTTGATCTCCGCCCTTCCGATGCCATTAATATTGCAGTTAGATGCAAGGTATGCTCTGTCCCCTTAATCCGTAGCTACAGCCTTGTGATGTTGACAACCCATATCATCATCAAAGAATGGAATGCTTCACGTGGGTAGCAGAGTTATATTATATTTTTACATAATGGAATAACACATTGCAGATTGATTTCTGTACCTAATTTTAGGAGGTCTAGTTCTGTTGTGGAATTCCAAGTTAGGTTGTAGTTATCTTCTTAAGCTGTAACATAAAAATTAATTAGCACCTTTTAGTTGTATTCTCAATCCTTATAAGCAAGGGATCTTGATGTGATTGTATCCAAGCATCTCAGTGAACTTTCTTGGAAATGTTATAAAATTTAGAGAACAAAGTTCCTGGAGAGTAATACTTCTTTAAGCTAAATTGTACTTTTTAATAACGACTTTTTCCATAATTTTTAATAGTGTTTCAGCCTGTTATATGTTTGAAGTTTTCTTTCTGGCCTCTTAGTTAATGCTAATTGAAACTGTAAGTTTAGTAATGATTTAAGAACTGGAATACTTAAATTTTACTTTTTCAGTAATGGAATACTTAAAATTTCTTATCTTGTTTTTATGCTTTTGGATAACATCCCTCCTTGACTTATATGATTTGGTTTCAACATGCTTAAGAAGAAAGAAAGTAGATGTGCCATTTTTTTATATACAGGTGCATTCAATGCTCTTATCAGTAATTCCTTTTTCATCTTGCACAGACTACTCTGTATGCTTCAGGCGACAACTATATTTATTTTAGGCTCTTTCATCTGTCTCTTCTCTAGTTCTCTTAAAGTCTACATAAAAATGTATTTGATTTATATAAGGATTAGTTAAATTCAATGACTAGGGATTTAGTTTATATCCTTACAAGGGAGTTAATTAAATCTTAAGCTCTGGTTAGTTTTCTTCATTATCCCTCTTACTTTTCAATGGGGATGATGTTTTTGGCACTTCCCGTGGTCCGCATTCACCATGAGACAAAACTGCATCAGTATGCATCCATAGAAGGAACTCAATGAGAATGTTATGATGTACAACAACTCAAATGCATGATAACCAAAAATCTTGTTGTATATTTCTTCTTTCCTTTAGTGCCTAGTGGTTGAAACTTGGTGTTATGCACTTAAAAAGGCTATATTAGTTTTGGTCTAAGTTGAATGGAAACAAGTACGGGTACTGGTACGGGTGCGGGACACGGCAAAACTATAAAATGTAGGGGTATGGGGACACGGCTACATATATATATTGAATTAATAATGTACATGAGATCCTTTTTTTCTGCTTCATTTGTCATTAGAATTAAAATTCCGATCACATTTTTAAGTTTCTTTTATCATATTGATTATCATAAATTGAAAACTACTCATTTTTTTACTAGACATCCAAACAACCCTTTTAACCATATAGTTTTGAACTTGGGTATGGACTGAAACGAACCCAACCCATATCTAACTAGTTTCAAGAAACGGATGTGAAATGTAAGCTATACGTCCAAGAAGTGTTTGACAAGTGTTTTAAATTAACACATATATCGTATAATTGAGTACATAATGTAATAAATGCATGCATATATTCAAGAAGTGTCCATGAAGTTTGGGTACGGGAAAGTGTCGGGTACGTGTCCGGTACGAGTACGGCTTCATTATAGAAGTACCCGGATAACATAGGTTTTGGTCTTGAAGCACCGACCACTATCTATGTTCAGAATATAATTAAAGAGCTGTTGTTTCAAGTTTCAACATTGTTAGCATGTTCTATTTCCTAGATCATTCAGAAACACTACATGTTGGCGCGATAGTTTATGTATATCAATGCTCCTGTTGTTGTCCAGATCAAGTTCTTATAGATAGATATAAGTTCTCTGGTTTTTTTTTTAATTTAAATTTTTTAATGAAACCATGCAGGTGCCAATACAAGTTAATAGACACGTTGCATACAGTGATGGGATGAGAGTGGTGGAGCCACCAAAGACGGCAGTTCCCTCAGATGGATTTCTGTTTCAGGAACTTGACAGGTAAAGGTTCAGACTTTGTGCGTAAGCTCAAACAATTTTAGAATGCTTATAACTTGTTTCATTGTCTCCTCTATTTTTCTATTCCTTTACATTAAGTGTGTGTAGGCCTTCTTTGTGCAGTCACTTGACTTCTTTCTTTTCCATGGGTTACTATATTAATCTATTTTACTAGAGAAAAATATTGATGTGAAATGGCTATAACTTTGTTAGGCCCAATGGTAAACCTTGTTTGGAAACCAAAGAGTTTAACCTAGTGAGAAACATGCTGATTGCTGTTGTTGAGGAGCGATACAAGGATGCAGGTAATTATCATCTCTCTTAAATTTTTATTTTTATTTTGGTGGGAATATTATGTGGAGGAGCAAGGAAATCTTTGTAAATCGCCCATTATAAAAACCATTAATCATTTCAAAAAGTTCATTCCCAGTGGTTTCTGAGGAATAAAGTGTGCATGTAGACAACTGTCTTATATGTTGATATGATTTATTATTGAAACTTTTACTCGTAATTATCTGCAAGTATCTAAATCTTTTTTTTTAAAATTAATTCAGCTCAATGGAGGGACAAACTTTTGCAACTCAGAACCAAGAAAAGGAACTGGCAATGATAGATTTGATAATTTAACTTGTCTTTGTTCAAAAGGCATCTCAATAATGACACAATGAAGGTTTTCACATTCATCTGCTGGTGGGCTCTAATGGAGACATGCATATAACATTCATCATTTGGAGCCTTCTACAATAGTACTTATTTAGTACATAAACTATATACATCAGTACCAACTCTGTAAATATGTGTAAATGACACAACTCCTGTTAATATTAAAAAAGTATTTATGATTTTATGTAAAGCGCAAACTAAGGAACCACTTCCTTTATATCAGTGGATATTTTTGTCTGCTCTCTCATTTTCAGCGTGCCGTCTGGCCCTTGCTTTTCTATTTAGAGATGCTCAAGATATTTTCAAAAAGTTAATTGCAGTTATTTGTTTCGCAGAAATTGTAATTTTCTGTAATTGCTGTTACAATAATGTATTACTTTTGTTGCGGAATTGCAGACAAATTAATCGCAAGTTGTTTTTGCGAAAAAAAAGACTCATTTTTGCAACTACAGCGACAAAGAAAATAGGAGTACAGGAACTGTCTTTTATAAATTGCAATGCCCATATGTCAGTTTCAGCCCAGTGTACTTGTTTAAACTTTGATGCAGGTAATCGACAAAAGTGCGATAAATTGAAAATATTGAAATGTTCAGTTCAAGACTGGGTCTATAATGAAAATGATTAGCGGAACAGTTGTATACCAAGTCCTAGACTCATTCAAAAACGTAACTAGCAACAACTTGATACGAGTGAGCTGCAAAACTATTATCAAGTCCAAGAGTAATAATTGCTTGTTGCTTCGGTCATTTGATTGTAAAAGCAGCAACAAAATAGAATTGATTCTGCAATATTTTATTAGAAGAAGGCACCCCTCTCACTTGACCCTAATTAAAGCTCAAGACAATTTTGAAGGTAATTGTCTCTTTTGCCACTGGCTATTTAATATAGTTTTGTATTCTAATTGACCTTTAACCTTTCGGTGTCTTCTCTATTATTATTTCGAGCCCAGCGAGTGAGAATTATTCAAGTTGGAATGCTAGGATTGCTGGAAAAGAAAATTCTTGTTGGATATAATATTTGGAAAAGTCATCATCCCTTGGCTTTTAAATGTGCACCTCTTAATGACTTTCAATAAAGTTGACGCATTCATTTATTAAACTAATATAATTTAGACTTTTTCTTGCTTTACTTCTATAATTGCTCATCTCCACCTTCCAAGATTTATATTCCAAAGATCATTCATCATCATTGAGTAGAAAGCGTGATTCACGGGTTGAAATGTGAGAAACAGTAAAGGTGTGCTTGACAACTTTATAAACCTGGTCTAGTTTTGAATGTACTTTCTGTTTGGCAAAGACCTAGATCAGAATTGGCTCAATTTTTGTAGGCCTAATTTTGGCTTTTAAATTGGTTCTAGTTGGGATCACTCCTAATTTGGTTCAAAACGGAGCTGGTTTAGATGTAACTGGGCTAGGACTAAACCTGACTCAATTTGAAATGGTTACCAAACATACCTTTATAAAACATAACTCAAACTTATGGGTTCAATATATAGTCCAACCTCTTGTTTGTCTTCATCTACATAACGTTATATAAAATTAATTGGATTACAATGCTCTATGTTTCTCCTAAACAAGAGATTTTCTTGACCATCTATATTTTAGTTTCTCTCTTTTATTTCCCTCAACATCTTTTCAGAAATGTTCTCTCACTTTTCTGTATATTTTTATATGACATTAAAATTTTCACTATAAATATTACGAACTTGGCCGAAAAGCCAATCTAAAAATAAAAAAATAAAACAAATATCAGGGAGTTAAATCTTAAGAAAGCCAATAAGGTAAGAACTCATATATCCAAGGGGGTATCTGCGAAAAACTACCCGCCGGCGCCGCAAGATTTGAGGTGTCGACGTGGCATCCACCCATTTCTTAGTGGGTCCCACGACCATCTCAGTTTTCTTGAACCAAATCCTTACATTTTCTTTCCCAAAAAAAAAAAACTGAAAAACCACCATACCTGTTATTTCTCCCCTGCGAATAATTCGTTCCCCGAATTCCTCGCTGAATAATTCGCCGCCGGATCCTCCGACAACCGACAACTCCGACCCGTTATCCGGTTTGAGGTACGATAGCTATCTACTTGATGAAATTATTTTGCTCTTTATTAGGGTTTCTGATGAGAATTTGTATAAATTTCTTTTTAGGGTTTTGAGAAATCTTTGCATCAGAAATTGAGCGTGGAATTAGGGATTATCCTTCAGGAAATGTCAGGGCCGCTCGATCGATTCGCCAGGCCATGTGAGTATTTTCTTTAATTTTCTCTTTTTATTTGAAATTTTGGGGAGTTTTTGTTGTTTGAGCTTGTAAAAAAGGTTTCTTTTTGGGAATCTTAGTTTGAATTCAGTTGTTAAACGTTAGTAATGCAATTTTATCCTTGTCCCTGGATTCATTTGTAAGGTTGAGCTATGAATTTAAATTTTCTAATATGGATGTATTGCTGTGAGTAAAAACGAGATAAGCAGATATTAGTTGGATGTATTGCTTGTATCATCACTGAATAATTATGGAGTCACTAATATCCAGCTTCCCAAAAATAAAAATAAAAATAAAAAATAAAAATAAAAAATCCATGCTCAGTGAATGCTTCTACTTCTACTTATAACTTTTAGCATATAATATGCCTTGTCGATTGTGTATGCTTTATATGTATTGATGCATCATACATGAATTGTGATGTGTTATGGTCTATAAATGAACCATTACCCAGCTCTTAGTTTATTTACCTTGGAGAATTTTCAAATCCATACTATAAAATTTATCAATGTTTATGTTTATTTAATCCACTACTGAACTGTAAATGCATGAAACATATTATTTCTGTACATGAATTATCTAACATGCTTTACTTTTTCATTCAGATTATATTCACTTTTCTTTCCTAATTTAACGAAAATGTTCTTAACATACCTTAGGCTTTGAGGGGTTTAATGGTCATAGTGAAAGAAAAGAGCGAAAATCAGATTTTGAGAACTCGGAAGATGAAAGAAGGACAAGGATGGGATCATTAAAGAAAAAGGCACTAAATGCTTCGACAAAATTCAGGCATTCATTGAGGAAAAAGAGTAGGAGGAAGAGTGACAGTCAAGCCCGGGTATCAATTGAGGATGTGAGGGACATTGAGGAAGTTCAAGCTGTTGACGCATTTCGCCAATCTCTTATATTGGATGAACTTCTACCCACTAGGCATGATGACTATCATATGATGTTGAGGTACATTGTTTTTAAAGGACGTTCACTTTTCTTCTCTTGTCAGTATGGTTTCCCAAGTTTGTCATGCCAGTACTTTGCATATAATACCTGAATTCCTCGTCATTATAAAGTTCACCGGTTTTTAACCTGCATAGCCAAATATTTTGTTCTTGTTACTAATCATTTTTGTATATAGAAATGAGAAGTTAAGGTGAGGCTAAATATATGATTCATATTGATAAGTAAGTTGCAGTTTGGTCATAAATTGGAATATTGGCCACTGTACCTGTCAGTTCTCAGATACAAGAAAGAATCCTTCAACTGAATTCGACTATACTGTTACTCCCATAATAAATAATCTCTCCTCATCACATAAGCTACTGTGTTACATGGACATGGACATGAGGACATGGGTACGACATGAAAAACGACAAAGATTAATTCTAGAATGCTGCGTACAGAATAGAAAATCCATATTTGGTACTTGTGTCAGACAAGTATGTCCGAGTCTCTCACAAAACATGGCTTAATATTTGAAGGGTCTGTGCTATCTCAGTAGACAACATAATTCTATGAGTTTCTCCAAAATCTGAGTTCTAAATGGGTTATTTGTCTGCAGATTTTTAAAGGCAAGGAAATTTGATATTGAGAAAGCTAAGCAGATGTGGGCTGAAATGCTTCAGTGGAGGAAGGAATTTGGTGCTGACACTATTCTAGAGGTAAAATATTGTATCCTGGTTCATTCAGATGATGAAGAACATGTTGATTATTTTTAGTTATTGATAGGACTTATCAGCTCAGCATACCGTTAGCAATTATGCATGATATGATATAATATTGTTTCCCTGAAGTAATGCACTTTAGGAGGCTATATAACTTTTGGCATTTGCAAGTCTGACAGTATAGGACCCCCCTTCCCAAAAAAAAAAAGTTTTCTATTTCCTTCCCTCTTCTTTCCTAGATCCATTTCATTTGAATACATCTTTGGCATGCTTCTTAGCTGCTTGTGCAGTAAACAGTTATTTTGGCACAAGATTTCTTAGCTTCACTCCTTTTGCATCAGACTATAAATATAGATTTGCTGATGCTTCCTTTGGAAAAACTAAGTCACTTGACTTTCAGGCTTAATTTGCTGTGAGACTGAATGCTTTTTGTGGTTTCCTTTCGCTATGAAACTTGATTGACTGCTAACTGGAGTTGATTCTTTTCATCAGGACTTTGAGTATACAGAACGGAATGAAGTTCTAAAGTATTATCCGCACGGTCATCATGGTGTTGATAAGGAGGGAAGACCTGTCTATATTGAAAGATTGGGAAAAGTTGATCCAAATAAGCTCATGCAAGTGACAACAATGGACCGATATATAAAATATCATGTACAGGAGTTTGAAAGGTGTTTTATGATTAAGTTTCCGGCATGCTCAATTGCTGCAAAAAAACATATAGACTCGAGTACTACTATTTTGGATGTTCAAGGCGTGGTATGTTGTATGCTCATTTAATAATTCTTAATACCAATTAGTTGTAATGTATTTGTGCAATCACTATTGAATCTTGATTGTAATGACTATTTCTTTTGGTGCCACTGTTCTGTAGGGTTTAAAAAATTTCAGCAAGACTGCACGGAACTAATTGTGCGATTGCAGAAGATTGACAGTGATAACTACCCAGAGGTACTGGTTTATTGATGTTAAAAAGATCACAATGTTTACTACTAAATGGCAGTTTGCAATATGAGCTTGTGATTAGAAGGTGTAGTATGATTAAAACATCTATATCTTATTGCAGACTCTATGCCGCATGTACATCATTAATGCCGGCCAAGGTTTCAGGCTTCTATGGAACAGTGTGAAGTCTTTTCTTGATCCGAAGACAACTTCAAAAATTCATGTAAGCTGATGTTCTTCTCTTCACAACCATTTTATTTTTCTAGAGTCTGAGGAATATACCAATTCTGAAAATTTTCTTCAGGTTCTTGGAACCAAGTACCAAAATAAGCTGCTGGAAATAATTGATTCAAGGTGAGTTCTTACATTTTATTTTAATCAAAGGATCATATAGTGTCTTCTGCTTTTCATTCCATTTGTTTCATCAGCTTTGGTTGTGTATTCTTTTGTGCAGCGAATTGCCAGAGTTTCTTGGCGGCTCTTGCACCTGTGCCGAACATGGGGGATGCCTCAATTCAGATAAGGGTCCTTGGAAGGATCCTCACATACAGAAGGTTTCCTTTTGTTATTTTGTTGTTGAATGTACTTTACATTGTTATCCTTGTAGCTCATTTTCTCATGAGTTAACTGCATCCAGATGGTTCGCGATGGAGAAGCACAATTTGGCAGACAAATTGTTACGTCCAATAGCGAAGGAAAGATCATTGCTTATGCTAAGCCGCGTTACCCAACAGTAAGATCTATGTGCATTCCTATTTTAGATGATTTATTAAAACAACTTTTGAAATTACTTGTCTGTATGGATCAGTTAAAAGGTGGTGATACATCAACTGCTGACTCTGGGTCAGAAGCTGAAGAAATTACCTCCCCAAAAGCAAGGAGGAGTTCTGTTGCATGCCCTCAATTAACCCCTGTACTCGAAGAGGTAATTCTTTCTTCTGGCAAAAAGGGGAAAAAAATGAACCAAAAAATAAATAAATAAAAAAAATAAAAGAACAAAGCAGTCAGGAGTGAGTGTCAATTTTAAAGGGTACAGCTAATTAGTCTTTTATGTGTCGTCTGTGATCTGGAGATGAGTTTGTTGGTGCATGACATTTTGAAACTATTTCTTCTCTGTTCTTTTGTGGTTGTAAAGTCTAATTTGAGAGCACATATTGGAAACATCCACAAATGCACTAGTGTACTAAAACTTATTAATATGCCAATGCAGTTACAGTATATGGTCCCCCAAACACACACACAGACACAAAATACAATTCAAGTTCATGATACATTATGTCACAATCAGTTCATAAACAATGCAGCTTTATTTCTAAAAGTGATCCAATTGTTCCAAGGTGCTTGAGCCTCTAAACTGCTTTACTCTAAATATTTTAACGATTATAATTTAAATTTTTTAGCCAGCCTTTCCCCCTTGTTTTCCCATTTTTCTTCTTTTATTTCCTTAAATTTTTTTTCCAAAAGGGATATTAGCTTACTTTTGTCTAGAAAACAACGTGAAACAATTTGTATCAAAAGGCATGAGAAATAGAAGATGCCCTTACTTATTTTTAGTTGTATCTGTGGTGCACATTTAATGGATATGGATGTTGTCTTTCAATTGTCTGATCTGGCCTAAAATTCTTACAGATAAACTTGCTTGTGTGATACTTATGTAGGCAAAAATGGCTGGAAAGGCTAGCCAAGTCGGAAAGGTTAGCCAATCTGTTGGCTTTCCCGATGTTGATGAAAATGTTCCGATGGTTGACAAGGCAGTTATTGACTCTGGATGGAAGGAACAGGTTTCTCAGAGGCCTTCTATTTCTAAAGGTCTGGAAGTTTGAAGTTGGTCTTTCTGCATTTAAATTGTTTACTTGAAAGCCATGATAGTTATCTTCAGTTATCACTGAGACATTCTCCACTCTGATTTTATTTTGATTTTCATTTCATAAACATTTCCTGCTTTCTTCACTTCCCTGTATTGTTGTTGAGCTATTGGAATCATGATTATTGTTCTGGTTTCTTGTGTCTATATTTTTAGCTGGCCTCTTCACTTCCAATTTGGACACTTTGAATGTTGATCATTTGAGAATAATATTATTTTTAATAAGACACACATAAATTGGATGGATGGCATAGCAAGTGCGAGATCTGTCCCACAGATCAACCCATGCAGCTTACCACACTCGGAATAACTAGGTTGCATTCAGTAATACAATGTTTGTGACAGCTTGAAAATTTATCATTTTTCACCTTTTAATCAATTTCTACCAGTGAATGTTAAATTATCATGCTATTTTCTGAAATTGGACTTAAATGTTTTTCTATGATGAAATAGATATTGGTTTGAAGGAACATTGCATTGCAAGCAGATGCCTGATTTTTTTTTCCTTCATAATTTTGTGAATTAATTATCTTTGAACAAAAAAAATTGTGAATTAGTTCTGGATACCATGCGTCGTCGAAATTATATAATTCCTATCAGATTGTATGGCGTTGCTTACATTCTTGTTCTGCCACAGTTACTAATCTTGTCCAATTGCACTGTGATTGACATTTCAGGTTCATTCACTTTATCAACTTCTGACAAACCTCTTGAAGGAGTTGGAGCTCAAATTGTCGCAATCATTATGGCCTTCTTCATGATGCTCTGTACAATTCTTCGCTCAGTTGCCAACAAAGTGACTAAGAGATTTCCTAGTGAAACTCTGATAAAAGATCATCAGTACCCTGCATCTGGACTAGACCTTCTGCAAAAAGAGGAACTTCGTCCTCCTTCACCTGCTCCCGGATTCACAGAGGTGGATCTCCTTTCATCTGTCTTAAAAGGTTAGGGGAACTCGAAGAGAAGGTCAATACTCTTCAAGCAAAGCCGACTGAGATGCCTCATGAGAAAGAAGAGTTGCTTAATGCTGCTGTTTGTCGTGTGGATGCATTAGAAGCAGAGCTAATCTCTACAAAAAGGCTCTGCATGAGGCTCTGATGAGGCAAGAGGAACTGTTAGCTTATATTGACGGTCAACGAGAGGCTAAGTTTAGGGTATGTTTTACTGAATTCTGTGTCTAATTGTTATAAATGACAGTATTGCAGTTATATATAAAGTTCATTTTTCTGTTAATATTTGATTGTTTTGGAATCTAATGATGATTTGTAATTTTTCTCTGCAGAAGAAGAAATTCTGCTTATGAAACTTGGGGAGGCCATTTCCCACTCTGTTGCAATTTGTTTCTTGGTAATTACTGGTAATTTTCTTTTACGTTTATGCTTCCCTTGTGTTGAATGTATCACTTGAAAGATGCACGTTGTGACACCAGAATTTTTCCTTTTATAGATGTAAAGAATGATCTCCATGAAGGTTTGCTGGTCAAGGTACAAATACAAGTTGCCACTAAAAGTAAATATACGGTGAGCTTCTTTTTGTAATATTTTAAAGGATTTTTGTTGTGCAAATAATAAACTAGCGTTTTGTGCTCTTTCTGTGGCTTTGGTGTATATATTCATTTCACAGGACAACTTTACTTTGTTTGCAGCCTTTCTGTTTTCTTGTTGTTTTTCAATTTAATATTTTGTTTGATGTGCAAAATATGTTAAACATGTTTATTGTGTAAAGGTGCAAATAAAGAAAATCCCTCGAGGACATAAACTTTAATGTGATTATCAATAAACTTGTTCCATATCTTGTCCGTGTTTTAAGTATAGTTAATTTGACATGAGTTCCACATTTTCTAGATCGAATATCTAGCTTTTTCTGGTCTTCTGGTGAAATTGATTGATGTCCAGTCTTCATGAATCAAAAGCAACATCATTTTGATTGGAATATGAACACAGCTCTGAACTTTATGTTTGTGCTCGAAAAGTTAATATTGGATGATCATATGGTTGACCAGAAATGGTACAATTTGTAATTATTCTTGACACGAAGTGAACTGAAATTCTGAAAAAAGTCATCTCAGATGATGAACTAAATGGATCTCTTATTCTTAAAATGATAAAGAGAAAAGCAAAACAATAAGCAAAGGTTATCGTAACAATCTTTAACTAATGCATCTTTCTTAAGACTACCACCAGGTGAGCACAATTCCTCTCTTCTTTTGCCATTGCTTCGCTTAATAGTTCCCTATAATATTGGAATACGGTTTCAATGATCCCCTCCCCAAAATGATGAGTTATCATCGATTCTTGTATTGCTCTTATAGCCATCGAAGTAATTTCTGCATCCTCCTTTGCAGTTCCTGTACTAAAGTTCAACTCATATACTTGTATATGATCAATTGTAAAAGACAAGACTTTTCCCACTTCGTCCTCTATTTCCTTCAATGATGGAGCATAAAACGGAACATTATATGAATCCACCCTCTCTTCTTCGACCAATTCCTGCACATGAAGGATATTAGAATGAGAACAAATGCTCACCCCTAACCCTAATCCTAGGTTTACAGAAACGTTCACTCACTTGGGACACCATGATTGCAAATGATTGTGCTAACACTTCCCATAAGAAATTTGTACTGCGATCACAGTGATCATCAGTATTCCTTCCTAACATAATGAGGACCATTTTGCCTCCACTGATGAGTTCCTCTGACCTTGACCTGAGAAACAGACTGAAATCTCTCTTGAACTGCTGAGAATATGCTTCTGCTACCGCAACAGGGCTTGTATTTGATATGCACATCTTCCCTTTATTGATTGGCTTGCCTTCTTCATTGAAAAGCCCTAGAGGAACCTGTAACCAAATTTTGTTCATTATAGATAGATTTTAGGGTAGAGATCACTTGACCCACGTGTTAGATCTTATTAATTGTTTAGCTATTGGCTATTTGGGTACTTGTGTCAATATCCAAATCTGCTTATGTAAACCGTCCTAATCTCTATTTAAGAAAGATTAGGGTTTTTGGGAATAATAATTGTCTGCTTTCCGTCTCTATACCATGTCTGGAAACTAATAATTGGTTGTCTATAATGATTTGGTTGGCTCATAACGACCAAATTATACGTGATCTTGTTTCTACTTTTCCAGATGTCCTAGATTCAGTTATGAAATGTCTTTTTTCTTGGGGAATATAGTAAATCTCCTTTGCTTTAGTCATTTATCGTTCAATGAACGAACGAAGAACTTATTTGATCTCCTGATATAGTGCGAAAAGTATCCAATATCTGTTGATCATGATAGTTGGTGCACCCAAAAAAAGGATGACCATATGGATCAACGTTCTCAAATCCAAGAATACATAGTTCCTGGTGCATCATTAATCGAGTGGACAAGGATTACTGAATACTTTCTTGATATTATGGGAGGTAAAGAATCACTGACCTGAGAGAGCCAATGCAAGCTATAACATGAACTTATGAAGTGCAAGCTACTATTAGGAAAAAGTCTCCCATAGAAACTCCCTGGAACTCCGGCCATGAAAACTGATGAACCCTCAAGATTCTTGATGAACTCTGGCAGAGTAGCAAATACTGAATTAAAATCATTAGTCGGAAGGTCATTTAGAAACACCATGAACTCGGGTGATGTCTTTGATGCCTCCATGCAAGTCCTATTGATTGCATCGATGATGCTTCTGATGATGGAGAGAGTGTTCGGGCCTGAAGAGCATCCGAGATCAGCCATTGCTAGGGTTTCTGGTGTCTGGGAAGTGTACACGTCTATTGCTGAGTTGATGATTATATGCTTCAAGGCATCTATGCTCTTTTCTGAGGAAATGAGAAGGAAAATTGAGTTGTAGAGACTTAGAATAGGAATTTATGGGGTAATTTTGACAAAACCCCAAATGTTTGGTAGTTTGGAAATGTCTCTTAACCTCCGACAGTGTTACATTTTTCTAAATCTATTTTCAGATAACTCCCAACCCTTTGGGGGTTTCTGAGAAGTTTTGGTGGTTAACAGTTCCAAACTTTTTGGGGGTTATCTCTAAATGGGCCAAAATTCTTTTGAGGGGTTCTATGGAATTGAGAGAAAGGGATAAACCTGAAGGGAGGAGTTTTGAGCATAGCTGGCTTCTCCAAGGCCTTGTTTCATGTGGAGGACTCTTTGGACATCCATGGATGTGGGCTTGTTGGAGCTTTGGAAGTCTGAAGAGGCCACTGGACTCTTGGTTTATAAAGAGAGATGTATCTTGTCGTTTATGTAGATATCGGGGTGAGGCTTATATAAATTTAGAATATGTTCTCTCTAGGACCTATTAAAGTCACTAATCTTTGCATAAAGTTATAACATTTTGATAGTTAGTTCTTGCTGAAAAAGGGAAAACAATGATATGCTAAGAGCAAGTGCAGTGAGCTCCCACCGCCCGCTCTCAACGCCCACGTGGCGGTGGGAGCTCATGCTTGCTCTCCAGCAAGCTCCCAAGGAGCTCTCTAACGCTGGCGTGGCACCCTTTGTGGGAGATTTTCCAAGCGCCCAAAAATTCATGTAAGCTGATGTTCTTCTCTTCACAACCATTTTATTTTTCTAGAGTCTGAGGAATATACCAATTCTGAAAATTTTCTTCAGGTTCTTGGAACCAAGTACCAAAATAAGCTGCTGGAAATAATTGATTCAAGGTGAGTTCTTACATTTTATTTTAATCAAAGGATCATATAGTGTCTTCTGCTTTTCATTCCATTTGTTTCATCAGCTTTGGTTGTGTATTCTTTTGTGCAGCTAATTGCCAGAGTTTCTTGGCGGTTCTTGCACCTGTGCCAACATGGGGATGCCTCAATTCAGATAAGGGTCCTTGGAAGGATCCTCACATACAGAAGGTTTCCTTTTGTTATTTTGTCGTTGAATGTACTTTACATTGTTATCCTTGTAGCTCATTTTCTCATGAGTTAACTGCATCCAGATGGTTCGCGATGGAGAAGCACAATTTGGCAGACAAATTGTTACATCCAATAGCGAAGGAAAGATCATTGCTTATGCTAAGCCGCGTTACCCAACAGTAAGATCTATGTGCATTCCTATTTTAGATGATTTATTAAAACAACTTTTGAAATTACTTGTCTGTATGGATCAGTTAAAAGGTGGTGATACATCAACTGCTGACTCTGGGTCAGAAGCTGAAGAAATTACCTCCCCAAAAGCAAGGAGGAGTTCTGTTGCATGCCCTCAATTAACCCCTGTACTCGAAGAGGTAATTCTTTCTTCTGGCAAAAAGGGGGAAAAAAGAACCAAAAAATAAATAAAAAAAAAATAAAAGAACAAAGCAGTCAGGAGTGAGTGTCAATTTTGAAGGGTACGGCTAATTGGTCTTTTATGTGTCGTCTGTGATCTGGAGATGAGTTTGTTGGTGCATGACATTTGAAACTATTTCTTCTCTGTTCTTTTGTGGTTGTAAAGTCTAATTTGAGAGCACATATTGGAAACATCCACAAATGCACTAGTGTACTAAAACTTATTAATATGCCAATGCAGTTACAGTATATGGTCCCCCAAACACACACACACACAAAATACAATTCAAGTTCATGATACATTATGTCACAATCAGTTCATAAACAATGCAGCTTTATTTCTTAAAGTGATCAAATTGTTCCTAGGTACTTGAGCCTCTAAACTGCTTTACTCTAAATATTTTAACGATTATAATTTAAATTTTTTAGCCAGCCTTTCCCCCTTGTTTTCCCATTTTTCTTCTTTTATTTCCTGTTTTTTTTACCAAAAGGGATATTAGCTTACTTTTGACTAGAAAGCAACGTGAAACAATTTGTATCAAAAGGCATGAGAAATAGAAGATGCCCTTACTTATTTTTAGTTGTATCTGTGGTGCACATTTAATGGATATGGATGTTGTCTTTCAATTGTCTGATCTGGCCTAAAATTCTTACAGACAAACTTGCTTGTGTGATACTTATGTAGGCAAAAATGGCCGGTAAGGCTAGCCAAGTCGGAAAGGCTAGCCAATCTGTTGGCTTTACCGATGTTGATGAAAATGTTCCGATGGTTGACAAGGCGGTTATTGACTCTGGATGGAAGGAACATGTTTCTCAGCTGCCTTCTATTTCTAAAGGTCTGGAAGTTTGAAGTTGGTCTTTCTGCATTTAAATTGCTTACTTGAAAGCCATGATAGTTATCTTCAGTTATCACTGAGACATTCTCCACTCTGATTTTATTTTGATTTTCATTTCATAAACATTTCCTGCTTTCTTCACTTCCCTGTATTGTTGTTGAGCTATTGGAATCATGATTATTGTTCTGGTTTCTTGTGTCTATATTTTTAGCTGGCCTCTTCACTTCCAAGTTGGACACTTTGAATGTTGATCATTTGAGAATAATATTATTTGTAATAAGACACGCATAAATTGGATGGATGGCATAGCAAGTGCGAGTTCTGTCCCACAGATCAACCCATGCAGCTTACCACACTCGGAATAACTAGGTTGCATTCAGTAATACAATGTTTGTGACAGCTTGAAAAATTATCATTTTTCACCTTTTAATCAATTTCTACCAGTGAATGTAAAATTATCATGCTATTTTCTGAAATTGGACTTAAATGTTTTTCTATGATGAAATAGATATTGGTTTGAAGGAACATTGCATTGCAAGCAGATGCCTGATTTTTTTTTTCCTTCATAATTTTGTGAATTAATTATCTTTGAACAAAAAAAATTGTGAATTACTTCTGGATACCATGCGTCGTCGAAATTATGTAATTCCTATCAGATTGTATGGCGTTGCTTACATTCTTGTTCTGCCACAGTTACTAATCTTGTCCAATTGCACTGTGATTGACATTTCAGGTTCATTCACTTTATCAACTTCTGACAAACCTCTTGAAGGAGTTGGAGCTCAAATTGTCGCAATCATTATGGCCTTCTTCATGATGCTCTGTACAATTCTTCGCTCAGTTGCCAACAAAGTGACTAAGAGATTTCCTAGTGAAACTCTGATAAAAGATCATCAGTACCCTGCATCTGGACTAGACCTTCTGCAAAAGAGGAACTGTCCTCCTTCACCTGCTCCCGGATTCACAGAGGTGGATCTCCTTTCATCTGTCTTAAAAGGTTAGGGGAACTCAAGAGAAGGTCAATACTCTTCAAGCAAAGCCGACTGAGATGCCTCATGAGAAAGAAGAGTTGCTTAATGCTGCTGTTTGTCGTGTGGATGCATTAGAAGCAGAGCTAATCTCTACAAAAAGGCTCTGCATGAGGCTCTGATGAGGCAAGAGGAACTGTTAGCTTATATTGACGGTCAACGAGAGGCTAAGTTTAGGGTATGTTTTACTGAATTCTGTGTCTAATTATTATAAATGACAGTATTGCAGTTATATATAAAGTTCATTTTCTGTTAATATTTGATTGTTTTGGAATCTAATGATGATTTGTAATTTTTCTCTGCAGAAGAAGAAATTCTGCTTATGAAACTTGGGGAGGCCATTTCCCACTCTGTTGCAATTTGTTTCTTGGTAATTACTGGTAATTTTCTTTTACGTTTATGCTTCCCTTGTGTTGAATGTATCACTTGAAAGATGCATGTTGTGACACCAGAATTTTTCCTTTTATAGATGTAAAGAATGATCTCCATGAAGGTTTGCTGGTCAAGGTACAAATACAAGTTGCCACTAAAAGTAAATATACGGTGAGCTTCTTTTGTAATATTTTAAAGGATTTTGTTGTGCAAATAATAAACTAGCGTTTTGTGCTCTTTCTGTGGCTTTGGTGTATATATTCATTTCACAGGACAACTTTACTTTGTTTGCAGCCTTTCTGTTTTCTTGTTGTTTTTCAATTTAATAATTTGTTTGATGTGCAAAATATGTTAAACATGTTTATTGTGTAAAGGTGCAAATAAAGAAAATCCCTCGAGGACATAAACTTTAATGTGATTATCAATAAACTTGTTCCATATCTTGTCCGTGTTTATAAGTATAGTTAATTTGACATGAGTTCCACATTTTCTAGATCGAATATCTAGCTTTTTCTGGTCTTCTGGTGAAATTGATTGATGTCCAGTCTTCATGAATCAAAAGCAACATCATTTTGATTGGAATATGAACACAGCTCTGAACTTTATGTTTGTGCTCGAAAAGTTAATATTGGATGATCATATGGTTGACCAGAAATGGTACAATTTGTAATTATTCTTGACACGAAGTGAACTGAAATTCTGAAAAAAGTCATCTCAGATGATGAACTAAATGGATCTCTTATTCTTAAAATGATAAAGAGAAAAGCAAAACAATAAGCAAAGGTTATCGTAACAATCTTTAACTAATGCATCTTTCTTAAGACTACCACCAGGTGAGCACAATTCCTCTCTTCTTTTGCCATTGCTTCGCTTAATAGTTCCCTATAATATTGGAATACGGTTTCAATGATCCCTTCCCCAAAATGATGAGTTATCATCGATTCTTGTATTGCTCTTATAGCCATCGAAGTAATTTCTGCATCCTCCTTTGCAGTTCCTGTACTAAAGTTCAACTCATATACTTGTATATGATCAATTGTAAAAGACAAGACTTTTCCCACTTCGTCCTCTATTTCCTTCAATGATGGAGCATAAAACGGAACATTATATGAATCCACCCTCTCTTCTTCGACCAATTCCTGCACATGAAGGATATTAGAATGAGAACAAATGCTCACCCTAACCCTAATCCTAGGTTTACAGAAACGTTCACTCACTTGGGACACCATGATTGCAAATGATTGTGCTAACACTTCCCATAAGAAATTTGTACTGCGATCACAGTGATCATCAGTATTCCTTCCTAACATAATGAGGACCATTTTGCCTCCACTGATGAGTTCCTCTGACCTTGACCTGAGAAACAGACTGAAATCTCTCTTGAACTGCTGAGAATATGCTTCTGCTACCGCAACAGGGCTTGTATTTGATATGCACATCTTCCCTTTATTGATTGGCTTGCCTTCTTCATTGAAAAGCCCTAGAGGAACCTGTAACCAAATTTTGTTCATTATAGATAGATTTTAGGGTAGAGATCACTTGACCCACGTGTTAGATCTTATTAATTGTTTAGCTATTGGCTATTTGGGTACTTGTGTCAATATCCAAATCTGCTTATAAACCGTCCTAATCTCTATTTAAGAAAGATTAGGGTTTTGGGAATAATAATTGTCTGCTTTCCGTCTCTATACCATGTCTGGAAACTAATAATTGGTTGTCTATAATGATTTGGTTGGCTCATAACGACCAAATTATACGTGATCTTGTTTCTACTTTTCCAGATGTCCTAGATTCAGTTATGAAATGTCTTTTTCTTGGGGAATATAGTAAATCTCCTTTGCTTTAGTCATTTATCGCTCAATGAACGAACGAAGAACTTATTTGATCTCCTGATATAGTGCGAAAAGTATCCAATATCTGTTGATCATGATAGTTGGTGCACCCAACAAAAAAGGATGACCATATGGATCAACGTTCTCAAATCCAAGAATACATAGTTCCTGGTGCATCATTAATCGAGTGGACAAGGATTACTGAATACTTTCTTGATATTATGGGAGGTAAAGAATCACTGACCTGAGAGAGCCAATGCAAGCTATAACATGAACTTATGAAGTGCAAGCTACTATTAGGAAAAAGTCTCCCATAGAAACTCCCTGGAACTCCGGCCATGAAAACTGATGAACCCTCAAGATTCTTGATGAACTCTGGCAGAGTAGCAAATACTGAATTAAAATCATTAGTCGGAAGGTCATTTAGAAACACCATGAACTCGGGTGATGTCTTTGATGCCTCCATGCAAGTCCTATTGATTGCATCGATGATGCTTCTGATGATGGAGAGAGTGTTCGGGCCTGAAGAGCATCCGAGATCAGCCATTGCTAGGGTTTCTGGTGTCTGGGAAGTGTACACGTCTATTGCTGAGTTGATGATTATATGCTTCAAGGCATCTATGCTCTTTTTCTGAGGAAATGAGAAGGGAAAATTGAGTTGTAGAGACTTAGAATAGGAATTTATGGGGTAATTTTGACAAAAACCCCAAATGTTTGGTAGTTTGGAAATGTCTCTTAACCTCCGACAGTGTTACATTTTTCTAAATCTATTTTCAGATAACTCCCAACCCTTTGGGGGTTTCTGAGAAGTTTTGGTGGTTAACAGTTCCAAACTTTTTGGGGGTTATCTCTAAATGGGCCAAAATTCTTTTGAGGGGTTCTATGGAATTGAGAGAAAGGGATAAACCTGAAGGGAGGAGTTTTGAGCATAGCTGGCTTCTCCAAGGCCTTGTTTCATGTGGAGGACTCTTTGGACATCCATGGATGTGGGCTTGTTGGAGCTTTGGAAGTCTGAAGAGGCCACTGGACTCTTGGTTTATAAAGAGAGATGTATCTTGTCGTTTATGTAGATATCGGGGGTGAGGCTTATATAAATTTAGAATATGTTCTCTCTAGGACCTATTAAAGTCACTAATCTTTGCATAAAGTTATAACATTTTGATAGTTAGTTCTTGCTGAAAAAGGGAAAACAATGATATGCTAAGCTATATATAGATCATAAAAATTTAGTAGAACTATTTTTGTCGTTTTCGCCATTATTCATAATTATCACTTTTCCTTTGACTTTTGCAAATAGTAGGAGGAGAGAGGTGTAGAGTGCTCTTGGCAAAGAAATAATAAACAAGAGGGCATGCGTAGCTTGAACGGTTATGGTTTCTTGGAGATCCATTGGAGGATCTTCAAAAGTTATGAGAGGAGAGAGTCATTAAAAAGTTAGTGACTGTTTGTATACACTCTCTCTTTAGGGAAATAATGGACTATATATAGTGACTAGTAGCTAGTGAGACTGTATTATACTTTCTCTTTAGGGAAATAATGGATTATATATAGTGATTAGAAGTTAGTGAGACTGTATACACTCTCTTTAAAGAAATAATGGATTATATATGGTGACTCTTCAGACATTGTTGAGAAAATTTCAGTAAGTGGGCAGGCATGTTTGTGGTCTTTGGTGGATTCATTGTATAAGTGATGATCCAAAGAGAGAAAACCTTCGGTTAATATCTCATATCCCAAAACGCCTCCGCTTAAGGGTTTCTTTTTCTTTTAAAAAAAAAGAGGCATCTAGTAGATCGGGTCCACTGGATACTTTCTCCTTTTTAAACCTATTTTGCTAATGGAAATGACATTCCTTGTTCTTTTACAAAATAAAAATGTCATAATTTCCATGATTACTTTGTTCACTCTAATAAGAGTGAGGGCTGTAATCTAAGAGGATGTTCCCGGTTTGAGCCCTGACTACTATCTTTATTCCAATTATTTACCTCAGAAAGTATTGGAGTACGCAGAAGAGAAAAGAATAGTTGAAAGGAAAATTTAATATTCAAAAAGGTTCTCTTTGAATAAAAATGCCAGCCCCTCGATAAATGGAGACATTTTTTTTATAGAATTTTCTTTCCAAAAATGGTAGCATAGTATAAATAAATAGATCTGAATCCAGGCTCATAAAACCACCTATTTGGCATCTCCTTAACCTAATCTCATTTGGAGAGAAAAGTGTTTGGGAAAAACTGGGCCCAGTCTTTATAGGCCAAATAGTAACCTCTAAACTAGTTCTTTTGTGGATGGCGGGCGGGCAGATTGATCCTGTCCTAGTTTTATAAAGGTTGTCAAACACACCAAGGTTACGGACTCGAGCTTCCATACTATTTTGCTTCAAAATTGGAGAATTTGACACCAAGTGCAAAGTCACTTTGCACTAAATAGTAAATATGCACTCTTCTTCTCGGGAGAAATCAATGGCTGTAGAATTGAAACCAGGTGCAATTGAGATCCAGGACACCTCAGGATCCAACAACAGGGAAAGTAGTAGTGCAGCAACAAGAGTCTTTTTCTCACTAACCAGCTGCAGGCCACTATGTTCCAATATCATCCAAATTCAAACACTTGCAAGCTTCCACGTTAATCAATCCTCCAAAAGCAAAAGTCCATAGCCAACGTGATGCCAACCAAAAAAGCTTCACAAGATAAATCAAAAGATGTAGGCCATCATGTCGCCTAACAAAATTTTGGTATTAAGATTAAAATGAGATGTTCAAAATTTCTTGTAGGAAACCATCTGTGAGACTATATAGTCCCATGGATTCAACTAAGTTTTACACTCGTTTGCCTAACGCAATCCTCGGTGGCGGAGCTAGAAATTTTATCTTGAGGGAGCCAAGAATCCATGATACATAATTGCTTCTTATGTATTTCATGAAAAAGTTTTTTTTATATTAGTTTCTCAAATTTTAAAATATTTTGAAATGGGTCCTCAAATCTCAAAATTGCTTTAGGCTTTCCAATTCTTAAGGTATTTAAAAATTAGTCCCTCAAATCATAGACATTGCCATTAAATCTCTAGTTCTCGTAATTAACTTGAAACAATTCATAAGAATTGGAGGACTTTTTTTTAGAGAAAGAATTAATGGAGGACTTAATAGCAATTTCAATGATTTGATGGACTAACTTTAAAATAGCATAAAGAATTTGGAGGGAGCTAATACCAATATGGATGACCAAAGGACTAGTTCCAAAATAGTAACGATGTAAGGCTTTGAGGAACTAATATGAACAAGGACCTAACATGCAAATAACAAATTTTTGGGGGGGACCAAGGTCCCCTCAACTTTGTATGTGGCTCCGCCACTGGCAATCCTCCTTTATCCTGACTTGAGATAAGCGAAATAATAAACATTAAAGCACAACGCTGGTTGGGTTAATAAACCATCTTTTACACGTCGCAGAAAAATAACCGTTACAATCCAGTCATGATACTATGTGAATTAAAATTTTTAAACAGAGTGCCAGCTCTCTTGAGTAAATCTGGCCTAGGTATACATAATCCATACCCGAAGGATGTTATTATGGAAAAAATTTGCATATATTCACTTCACTTCCTCTATAACCGGTACATTTCAATTGCTCAATTTATATAATTCTGCAAATTCTACCGCAACCTTGTAAATGAGTATGTGAATATGACAGCAAATGGAAAGGGTCATCTCATTTTCCAGATGTAACCATTGTCACCTTTATCGATAAGTTAGTTGCATATACACATCATAATTTCTGTTTTTGACAATAGAAACAGTTCTGCTAAAATAGAACGAAATCATTGATTCAAACAAATTAATCAACCAACATTAAACAACCTATTGACTTTTAAACACTTCTAACATGAATATATGACTTAATATCAACCTTGGATGAGCATGAACCTTGCATAACCAAGGCATGACAAAGATTTCATAGAATAGAAATTTGAACGCTAGAAATAGACAAATGATGTGTAAGTCACATTTGGCAACTCTATTCTATGATATACAAACAATAAACAAATGATTCTCTCCAACTTATATTGAAAAAATAACTAAAACAATATATGAAGAACACAAGAGATTGATGAATCTTATATAGAACCTTATCATAGGCAGAACCATTGCTATGATACAAGCAATGGCAATCTAGAATCTTCACTTGACTTCCTACTGTAATAGGAATACAACAACAACTGTATAACCCCAAGATCGATCCAGCCCCGTTAGGAATCTGCAATAGACATAAATTTGAATGAAAAAAAAAATTTTAATTTAATTAAAATATGTTCTCAAATGGAGAATTATGAATAAAAATGTAAGAAATTCTTACATAAATAAAGAAGTCATCCAATAGCATCCCATATGAGAAAAATGAGAGGCTCATCAAGAAGGTTGAAAGTGACAAGTAGAAAGGCATGAATTCAACACTCCTTGTCCGAATCACCAATCTCTAACATACATAAAACAATATATTGAAAGTTAAAAGGAAATGTTAATTTGCTAATGAAAAGGTACAATTATGTAAGAGAACGCTTACGATGATGGATAGTGGAGATGCAAACATTGAAATAAGAGAAGCAATACTCAGATAACCAACAAAGAGTTGCCTTCTCTTATGATCAAAAAACTCCAAGCTACAATACATAATGAGGATAAAAGCACCAAAAACTGCTATAAGCAATCCAGACATCTTCAGCTGCAACCATAATCAAAAGTAGAGTTTCATCAAGTACTAAAAGGGATACAAAAGTATTTTCCTATTATTTGGATTAATTTTAGATAACCCCTCAAACTTTGGGGAATGTTACAGATAATCCCCCTCAAACGCCCCTGAACTTCGGGGTGTCTCACAAATCCCCCCTGAATTTAAACTTTTCTCACCGGACCCCCTATCTATATTTAGCAAATAACTAAAATGCTCTTGAGAGAGAAACCCATAATTTAGTCAGTTGCCATTTACGGACAACGTACACACTCTCCCTCTGTTGAGGATTTTTTTTCTCTTAAAGACGTTTTAGATATTTGTCAATTATGGGTAGGGGGTGGTGTTGGGAAAGGTTATCCACAACACCCTCCAAAGTTCAGGGGGTTTTCTAAAATTAATCTTATTATTATTAGATAGAATAGTACCTTTTTTATATAATCGGCAAATACTATGAAAATGGTCACATAAACTAGTTGGAAAACAGCCCCAATCGAATTCACAGTCACAACCAAGAGCACACCATTGGAAACACAAGGAAGCCCATACCATAAGCAAATCAAGGAGTTCAAGAGAGCATAGACATAGGGCAATCCTGAGAACTGCTCGGTGGATCTATTTCTAACAATTCTTCTGAATGTGGGTCTGAAAATAACAAACATAGAGTTTTGAGAACTCGGGGGGAAAAACTTTCAAGTGTATAGTGAGAACCATGTTCAGAGCTTGTGAAGATGAACTCACATGGGTGAGACAAAGAGCACAAAAGCAAAAAGATTACCTGCATAAATCAAAGAAGGTAGATTTTCAAACAGGGAGGTAAAAAAAAAAACTCTTCTTTGTTACTTATTTACAATGACACAGAGTCCTAAAGATATCTCAGAAATGTAAAATATGAGTGGATAGCTGAAACAAAGTGCAAAATTCCAAGAAAAGAGAAATTTGCTCTGCTCTTTAATCTGCGTCTCCAAGTGTTGAACAAGCATGAATCCTAATGTTATGAAGAAAACCCAGCTGATATCTCACATCAAAATTTGATTTTGACAAGTGGGTTTCTTAGTTTGGGATGCCATTGCAGTTGAAACACAAAATTTTAGAGAGAGAGAGAGAGAGAGAGAGAGACCAGCAACTCCAGCGGCATAGCAGCAGATATTGTAGAAGGAAGAGGAATCCAACTCTGAAGAAATCATTGATACTCTCTCGGTCTTGATCTCCTTCTTCCTTTTTCTCTTTATGAATTAATAAAGAGTACAAGATTGATGATCCTCTCTCTCTCTCTCTCTCTATCTCTGCATTTATTTATCTACTATTCATAATTAGGTATCATCCTGAATATTATGTTTCCTTTCCTCCTTTGTTTTTAAAGAAGGTGGAATATTTACAATGACACAGAGTCCTAAAGATATCTCAAAATGTAAAATATGAGTGGATAGCTGAAACAAAGTGCAAAATTCCAAGAAAAGAGAAATTTGCTCTGCTCTTTAATCTGCGTCTCCAAGTGTTGAACAAGCATGAATCCTAATGTTATGAAGAAAACCCAGATGATATCTCACGTCAAAATTTGATTTTGACAAGTGGGTTTCTTAGTTTGGGATGCCATTGCAGTTGAAACACAAAATTTTAGAGAGAGAGAGAGAGAGAGAGAGAAGAGAGATACCAGCAACTCCAGCGGCATAGCAGCAGATATTGTAGAAGGAAGAGGAATCCAACTCTGAAGAAATCATTGATACTCTCTCGGTCTTGATCTCCTTCTTCCTTTTTCTCTTTATGAATTAATAAAGAGTACAAGATTGATGATCCTCTCTCTCTCTCTCTCTCTCTCTCTCTGCATTTATTTATCTACTATTCATAATTAGGTATCATCCTGAATATTATGTTTCCTTTCCTCCTTTGTTTTTTTAAAGAAGGTGGAATATTAATACTTGTCATTTCTTTAGGCCTACACCAAATATACAGCTTCGTTCCTTCCTCTTTGGACATAATCAGTTAATTGCGTTTAAAAGTTTGGTGTTAGTCCCTTAATTTGTTTCATACTTCGAAATTAGTCCCTCTAATCATTGAAAGAGCTATTAGGTCCTCAACTCTTAAGTTATTTAAAATTAGTCCCTCAAATCATTAGAATTTCTATTAGGTTCCTAATTCTTAGGTTATTAAGAATTTGTCCCTCCGATAAAAATAAAAGCATAATTAGATATTTTAATTTGAAACAATATTTAGAAATAATTTAAGAGTTATGAAACTTGAATATTAAGAATCCTTAAAACAATAGTAGGTGGATGGAATTATGGAATTTGAATAAACAATATAGAAGGTTACATGACTTCATAATGAAAATATCAACTTGTGATGAGCCAGAAAATTACAAGGGATATCCGAATCAAGCAGTGGACTTTGACAAAAGGATGCAGGCGAATTAGGACACGTCACATCTAATTGTAGCGGCTGTACTCCTAGTGATTAAATAAAAATGATAATAATAAAGAAATCAAAATATTAGGGTCAATTTGGCAACTTGAAAACTAACCTGGTTTAGTTTTGAACTATATAGGCTTAGAGTAGATTAGGCTAAACTAGTTATATGTGAACTAGTTTTGAGATGGACCTAGTTTGATTAACTTTAGACAAACTGGTTCAAAACTATTTATTGTTTGGTAAACACATATATATGAAAATAGAGCCCCAAATTGATAATCAAAGTTATTTTTCTTTTTTCTCTTTAGATTTTTAGGCCACACAAAACCTGGTTTGTTTCAAACGAGGGAGCATGATTTTTCTCGGTCAGTTATTAGGCAAAATGGGGCTAAATAAAACAAGCTAAGCCCAACTTTTATTTCAAACTAAGGCAAGTTTTATCAATGAGTTTGTTCCAAGTGTTGAACAAGCATGAATCCTAATGTTATGAAGAAAACCCAGATGATATCTCACGTCAAAATTTGATTTTGACAAGTGGGTTTCTTAGTTTGGGATGCCATTGCAGTTGAAACACAAAATTTTAGAGAGAGAGAGAGAGAGAGAGAGATACCAGCAACTCCAGCGGCATAGCAGCAGATATTGTAGAAGGAAGAGGAATCCAACTCTGAAGAAATCATTGATACTCTCTCGGTCTTGATCTCCTTCTTCCTTTTTCTCTTTATGAATTAATAAAGAGTACAAGATTGATGATCCTCTCTCTCTCTCTCTCTCTCTCTATCTCTGCATTTATTTATCTACTATTCATAATTAGGTATCATCCTGAATATTATGTTTCCTTTCCTCCTTTGTTTTTAAAGAAGGTGGAATATTTACAATGACACAGAGTCCTAAAGATATCTCAAAATGTAAAATATGAGTGGATAGCTGAAACAAAGTGCAAAATTCCAAGAAAAGAGAAATTTGCTCTGCTCTTTAATCTGCGTCTCCAAGTGTTGAACAAGCATGAATCCTAATGTTATGAAGAAAACCCAGATGATATCTCACGTCAAAATTTGATTTTGACAAGTGGGTTTCTTAGTTTGGGATGCCATTGCAGTTGAAACACAAAATTTTAGAGAGAGAGAGAGATACCAGCAACTCCAGCGGCATAGCAGCAGATATTGTAGAAGGAAGAGGAATCCAACTCTGAAGAAATCATTGATACTCTCTCGGTCTTGATCTCCTTCTTCCTTTTTCTCTTTATGAATTAATAAAGAGTACAAGATTGATGATCTCTCTCTCTCTCTATCTCTGCATTTATTTATCTACTATTCATAATTAGGTATCATCCTGAATATTATGTTTCCTTTCCTCCTTTGTTTTTAAAGAAGGTGGAATATTTACAATGACACAGAGTCCTAAAGATATCTCAAAATGTAAAATATGAGTGGATAGCTGAAACAAAGTGCAAAATTCCAAGAAAAGAGAAATTTGCTCTGCTCTTTAATCTGCGTCTCCAAGTGTTGAACAAGCATGAATCCTAATGTTATGAAGAAAACCCAGATGATATCTCACGTCAAAATTTGATTTTGACAAGTGGGTTCTTAGTTTGGGATGCCATTGCAGTTGAAACACAAAATTTTAGAGAGAGAGAGAGATACCAGCAACTCCAGCGGCATAGCAGCAGATATTGTAGAAGGAAGAGGAATCCAACTCTGAAGAAATCATTGATACTCTCTCGGTCTTGATCTCCTTCTTCCTTTTTCTCTTTATGAATTAATAAAGAGTACAAGATTGATGATCCTCTCTCTCTCTCTCTCTCTATCTCTCTGCATTTATTTATCTACTATTCATAATTAGGTATCATCCTGAATATTATGTTTCCTTTCCTCCTTTGTTTTTAAAGAAGGTGGAATATTTACAATGACACAGAGTCCTAAAGATATCTCAAAATGTAAAATATGAGTGGATAGCTGAAACAAAGTGCAAAATTCCAAGAAAAGAGAAATTTGCTCTGCTCTTTAATCTGCGTCTCCAAGTGTTGAACAAGCATGAATCCTAATGTTATGAAGAAAACCCAGATGATATCTCACGTCAAAATTTGATTTTGACAAGTGGGTTCTTAGTTTGGGATGCCATTGCAGTTGAAACACAAAATTTTAGAGAGAGAGAGAGATACCAGCAACTCCAGCGGCATAGCAGCAGATATTGTAGAAGGAAGAGGAATCCAACTCTGAAGAAATCATTGATACTCTCTCGGTCTTGATCTCCTTCTTCCTTTTTCTCTTTATGAATTAATAAAGAGTACAAGATTGATGATCCTCTCTCTCTCTCTATCTCTCTGCATTTATTTATCTACTATTCATAATTAGGTATCATCCTGAATATTATGTTTCCTTTCCTCCTTTGTTTTTAAAGAAGGTGGAATATTAATACTTGTCATTTCTTTAGGCCTACACCAAATATACAGCTTCGTTCCTTCCTCTTTGGACATAATCAGTTAATTGCGTTTAAAAGTTTGGTGTTAGTCCCTTAATTTGTTTCATACTTCGAAATTAGTCCCTCTAATCATTGAAAGAGCTATTAGGTCCTCAACTCTTAAGTTATTTAAAATTAGTCCCTCAAATCATTAGAATTTCTATTAGGTTCCTAATTCTTAGGTTATTAAGAATTTGTCCCTCCGATAAAAATAAAAGCATAATTAGATATTTTAATTTGAAACAATATTTAGAAATAATTTAAGAGTTATGAAACTGAATATTAAGAATCCTTAAAACAATAGTAGGTGGATGGAATTATGGAATTTGAATAAACAATATAGAAGGTTACATGACTTCATAATGAAAATATCAACTTGTGATGAGCCAGAAAATTACAAGGGATATCCGAATCAAGCAGTGGACTTTGACAAAAGGATGCAGGCGAATTAGGACACGTCACATCTAATTGTAGCGGCTGTACTCCTAGTGATTAAATAAAAATGATAATAATAAAGAAATCAAAATATTAGGGTCAATTTGGCAACTTGAAAACTAACCTGGTTTAGTTTTGAACTATATAGGCTTAGAGTAGATTAGGCTAAACTAGTTATATGTGAACTAGTTTTGAGATGGACCTAGTTTGATTAACTTTAGACAAAACTGGTTCAAAACTATTTATTGTTTGGTAAACACATATATATGAAAATAGAGCCCCAAATTGATAATCAAAGTTATTTTTCTTTTTTTCTCTTTAGATTTTTTAGGGCCACACAAAACTGGTTTTGTTTCAAACGAGGAGCATGATTTTTTTCTGGTCCAGTTATTAGGCAAAATGGGGCTAAATCAAAACAAGCTAAGCCCAACTTTTATTTTGCCAAACTAGGGCTAAGCTATTGGGCCGAGTTTGTTCCAACTAAAACTAGTTTAATAGGTTTGTCGAACATACCTTTAGTCTTTGTTCTAGAATGAGTTTCATGCCATTTTTCTTTATTGAATATTTATTTATTTTATTGTTGAGATAAGGTACCAAAGCTTATAGCTGGAGGTTTGAATTAAATTATTATTGATTAATTTGACATAGAGACTTTGTTGTAATTAACTTCAAATGTCACCAGTCTCGACAACGACAACAACAACAAAAAACCCTAAAAAGTGGTACTAAGATAACCCTCTTTAATCTTCTACATATTATTAACTGCCAACAATTAAGGTTAGATTCCCTTCATACATCAATAAAGACTGACTAGCAAACATTTTCACAGTGTGTTTGGGAGATGACTAAGGGAAGGAAGGGAAAAAAAAAATTTCCCTTCCTTCCCTTTCCTTTCTTTACCCCCCAATTTGGGGGTAAGATTTTAGTTCAATTTTCCCCTCATTCCCCTCCTCTGCTCTTCTAAATGGAACTCCCAAACAAAGATAAAACCAAATTTTCATTCCCCTTTCTTTCTCTACCCTCCATCCAAACAGGTTGTAATGACAATCACTTATTATATGTACAGCCTTAATTAATAACAAATCAAGTTATAACATTCAGACAAACAAACACATCCATGTGCTTTACACATTTTACGGCCAACAATTGTTGCAATCAAAAGTTGATTGTCAGCTATTTTCATAGCAACAAAGAGAATATATGTGAATCTTAAAAATAAATTATATATAAAAAAAAAAACCTTTGAGAGCTACAATTGACCCAAATCTTTACATTTTAGCCTCTACTTCTCAAGTGGGAATGTAGGACCACAGAAACACAAGAGAAAGGAGAATACAGGTCATGTTGAATTTATAGGAGTTAATAAAATCTTTGATGAAACTTATAGCATACCCTTATTTCCTCAAATGTTTATTTTTGTAAATTTGGACTCCACCTAAAATTATTGGACATAGATAAATACGAGCAAGTTTATCCTACTTTAGACAACTGGGTTTTAAATATGCATTGTTTCTACGTCACTCTTGTTTGAATCTTATCAGTGATGTTAGCAAATACGCCCAAAAATCGTGTCGGAAACGTGTCGTATGTAAATTTTTCTTGAACGAGTTTGAGCTAAAGTGAGCGTATATAATCCTATAGAAAAACTAAACTTACGATTTTATTATATTCAGTTAACAATATACTATAGATAACCAGATTTAATTAACGGAAGCGCGTGGTTGCTGATGGCATCAGTATAACTTTAAATTTAATATTTTAGAAGCATATACTATAACTCACACATGTTAGTAATACTTTTAATGAGTAAATATGAAACATTAGTTAGTTAAACATAAATAAATCTAATAAGTTTAATGATGTGAATAAATCTAGTAAATAGTTATAGAAGTTTAAAATAATAATAATAATGATGAAGCTTAAAAGAAAGGACAAATTATTAAAATAGACCTTTTTTTAAAAAAAATTATCAATTTCGACCTACTTGCAAAATATTTATCTAAATCGACCTAATTTCAGCCACGTCAGCAAAACTAGGTCGATTTAATAAAAAAAAAGTTTTTAAACTCCATGGGATTGACAATCCCGTAGAGTTAAATTATGTGCTAACCAATCCCGTAGAGTTTACGAACTTTTTTTCCTCCAAAATCGACCTAGTTCCCCAAATATTTATCAAAATCGATGTAGTTTTAGCCAACGTGACAGAAACTAAGTCTATTTTGATAAATATTTTGGAAGTATATCTATTTTGATAAATATTTTTGGGAATAGGTCTAATTCAAAAATTTGTCCTCAAAGAAAATATAAAATCTCAACTTTTAGCAGTTAAAATGAAAAGGTTAGAAGAAAATTCAAAGGATAAAAATAATTTTGCTCAGACGTAATGAACAATCACGTGTCTCTTTTCTTGAAGCCAAAAAGACAGTTGTTTGCCAACAATAATTGTAGTAGGGTAGTGATAAAGAGAGGAGTAGACATCTTGCTTAATCGTGGGCGCAATGTGAAATTAATAAGTAGTTCTGCAGGATATCAAGATAAGTTAGGATCTAACATCTCAAATACATGATTCATGTGCATATATATCTCTTTTATTCCCATTTTATTATTTCAGCAATCGAAGCAAATAATCAGACCAATTATAGAATATGACACCATTTATCTTTTCACTTCTATTCAAACAAAGAGATTAACTAACAAGTAGACTATTCCAACTACACGACTTTCACACTACAAGCGAGAAAAACATGAGATCCAATCTCTTTAATTTTTTTTCAAAATTGATGATTCATCAAGGGAGCCTACACTTTTCTCTATTGTCATGTAAGAATAGTATAGAAAAGTGTAGTTTTCTTATCATTATTCCTAACTAATTTGTTACATTATTGGTCATTATAAGATTCGTCAAAATTTTATATCTAAATCCATTACTCCTCCTTAATCTCTTCTGTTTTTTCTATATATAATTTTATTACAGTAGATCAATGTATTTTTATATACTAAAGGTAAATGGACTTTCACTGTAGCTAATCACTGTTTATAGCTACAGTGAGCCCTTAATTAGCATATACATAACAAAGAGGGTTTGTCCATAAACCCAAAGTTTGACCCCACTTCATTCTCAAGTCCCTCTCCCCAATGGTTAATATTAGGGGTGCATTCGGTCCGGATACAGCTCGGATATGATGCTCACCTTATCCATATCCGCTTACCCATCTCGGATACGGATACGGATATACCTCGGTAAGGAAAATTCATAAGCATATCCGCTAAAATTGGATACGATTATGGATATACATGCGGATATATAAGCGGATACGCATGCGGATACAAAACGGATATGAAAAACTAGTTAACATTGAGAAAAACATAGTTCATGTGATAAAAAAGAGTTTGTTAATATGTTCATTATAACTAAAAAGCTAAGATTAGACATCTTGATCATCAAAATTAACCACAAATTCATAATCTAAGAATTAAAACTATCGTAAGAGTATGACTAATATGTATTCGGATATTTCGGATATGGATACGGATATTTCACTACAAAACCATATCCAGAACCATATCCTATCTTATAGATTTGAGTAACCATATCAGTATCCTAACGGATACGATTCTGGATATTTCCTCGGATACGGATAAGGTTTAACACCCTTAGTTAATATGTTTATTAAATAAGTGTTTTGCTTACAAACCCACAGTTGTAGCCCGATTTATTTTACTACATATAAGCCCAAATAATCCATCAACTTTAATAAAATAATATGATATAGTAGAGCATAATTTAAAACATTTTTGCCTGTAACTCTAAAGTTTTATCGCATTTATGTTAACACCCACTGACTGCCAATTATACCCAAGCTATTTTATTTAATTATTTTAAATCTAACTTTTATTTCATTAGTTTGATAAATGTAGGTTGAAACTATAAATAAGTTTATTGCCTAAAACCCAAAGTCTTACCACTACTTATTTTCAAACCCCTCAACTTTAGAAAATCACTCTTAGACCAAAAACATTTCTTAAAATTAATTTTAAACAAGCTTTGCATTTCAGAAGTTTGGTATACGGTGTAAATTATGATATTTCCTTACAATTTTCTTTATTTTTGGTTAAGGGTTCAGTATACATTGCATTTTTAACCAAATGCTTAAACCTTTTTGTCTTTTCTTACATGTATGTCGCAACATCGTTGAGAAGTTTTTAGCCTATGAACCTAAATTTTTATCCCTACTTAGTTTTACATCCACCCCTTATCCCTACTTAGTTTTACATCCACCCCCTTCAACCAGGGTATTTTTCTTATAAACCCAAAATTTTACCCCTTTATTTTAAACCCACCCACTTCCAAAAGCACAATTATACACAAAAGACTCAACTGAATTTTTAGATCCATCTTTTCAACAAATTAGGATACGATGTAAGTTGTTATATTTTAACATTATTTGCTATATTTTATTTTAAGTGGTTAGATATATGCTTTTAATCTAAATTCTTAAACCACTCTTTGTCGTTGCTTTCACGCTCATGCCTCGTTTCTTACTAAACAAGAGAGGAAACCTCACTGTAGATCCATACCCTACTGAGGAAATAAAAGCTGCAATTGAAATTAAATGACGATGAACGTGCAAGCATGTGCTCTATGTTTTGGTCCCGCTGTGTATACTTTATAAACAGACGAAATAAATAAATAAATAGTCATAATCGCGTCACCATCCAAGGGGGAAATGAGACAATGGATACCCGCTACGGATTGAACAAGCACCCCTAATAAACATTTTCTCAGAAAAAAATATATATTATCTTATTAGAGACCTCTATGTACGATTGATTAGCATGGAAAAATGTCCATATGCAATCTCTGATATTTATCAGCTTCCTTCTTACCAAAGTCATAGAATTCCACACATATATTAAGTATCAGTAACAACAGAGTTCTAATGATCACCAGCATATGATACAAGGAGGAATCAAACAGTCACACAGAGTTCATACAAAATGTGCGAAGAACGTCTTTTGATTTTGGATATCTACACATAGAGCCACATCGAAAACCTGAACGTCCAGCCAAAATTATCAAATGATGTACACTCACATGAACATATGTCTAGGGTTTTAACAACAAAACGAACTACTAACAGATATACAGTAATGGAGAAATTCGAGAGTAGCAAGAAAGCTTATCATGGACTAATGATGCCATCATTATTGGAAAATCTCAAAATCCTGCATCTCACCAGCTCCAAGGATTGAGCTGCTATTAGCCTTGTTAAGATGCTCTGCTTCTTTCAACGTAGATTCACATGTTGTTATTCTGAAATCACAGGAAAGGAACATATTACTGCATATGAAAGCAAATGTAGCTTGAAGTGGACAATTAACAATTTCCTTATGAAATGTAATCTACAAGTTTTAATTTTGAGTACCCTAAACATTTTATGCGTGTCCGTACTGTGGAAGCATGTAACATAGAAGAGGATCACTGGATGTCAAGACTAGATAAAATAACAAAACTGATGAAATGAACAGTAAGATAACAAAATAGAGTGAGAGAATGAGAGAGTGAGGGAGGAGGGGCGAAATTAACAAAATTAATTAACTTAATCAGGCGATATTAGTGATTTTGAAAATTGAGATGTCACAAAAGCAATGCTGGAGATTTTGGAGCTAAATTAGCAAATATCTAGATTTGGTCGCAACTACGGTTGATTTGGGGTTTATATGCACAAAATCCCGAGAACAATGTGAAAAGTAATAATCTCAATATTATGTCCGGAATGTCATTGTGTATTTGTGTGAAATGAATAGCGTTAAGAAAAAAAAAAAATGCAAAATGATAGAATAAGCTGGAATACTACATATGAGTCTTCAGAACAAGTTATTCAACATGCCAGGATGCTAATATACATCTTAATAAGGAGCTGCTAAAGAAAAAAAATTCAAGAAATATCTCGAATAGATATCCGCGGTTTGGATCAGTAGTTTCTGTTTTCGTCAGTAATATGAATTTTCTAGTGAAATGCAGTCCAAGTAGTATTTACTGACAGCAGGTTCTTCCAGAATGATTGGTGCTTTTTGTAAGTTATTTAACTTGGATATTTGAATCTAAAAGGATCTAGTTATTTCATAGAGATCTCAGATTAAAACCTATCCTTTTTTGCCTTCACTCTTGTATTTAGCCAGCCTATGAGTCCAGAGCTGATATTAGTGATAAGTATGTAAATAAAGGGAGTCCAGAGCTGATATTACTGAACTTGGGATCTACAAAAAGCAAAAGACTTTATTATACGACCTCTAAATTACATCAGGGAAGAGATTTTACATCCTCAGTTCTTTCCCTCATCTAAGTTTACTGATCTTAGCTCACATGCTGCAGTTGACAATAATGTTATCCAGGTGGATAACGGATCCAGAAGAACCAGATTATCGATTATCATATCAGCTGAAGTCATACTGACTATTCTATGCATCAGTATAACCAATATGACCTCCGTGCCGTTATTCGCTAAAAACAGAACATACTGTATCAGTGAAATAATTAAGGCCGTTGGATCCAATCCGAGACATATATAGTTTTATTAGTTTTGCAAACTAGCTTCTAGACCTTAGGCTCAGATTCCATCCCTAGTTAGTCCCAAAGTCTGGAGGCTGGAGAGAATCTATCGTAGTTCGGTACAAGTTAGATTCAGACATGAAAATATGAAAGAAGAGAGTCTATCATAACATTGGTTTTATACGGTGCAGCAAGAGATAACGCATATATTTGAGAGAGCTACAAAACTATGATCCCTCATTGACAATAAATTTCAATCTGGCAAGGTATAAAACAAACAGCTGAAAACAATTTGAGGAGTGAATTAATACTTGCTTCTAACAATGTAATCCTTCAAAAGTGAAGAAATCAAGGGAATATCTTTTTATATAAATAAAATACACTATACAGAGCAGGTTTACATGCAAAGGCAGAAACGAAAAAGATGTTTTAGAAAGCATTGGGCACTTTTGACGCCCTACACTCAGCACCTAGGCACCTAGATGGATGCAAGAGTAGGCATTGTATAACACTATTCTTTTAAGGCAGCAAAGACACAGGAGAAGAAGAGAGAAAGAGAAAGAGGAAGAAAGAAAGAAAGACTAAGAGGAAGATCATGAAACAATGAATTTGCAAACATCGTTGTAAACAAGATCGTTTGCTATTATATTATAATAATAAATTAAGGATACAGATATTTTGCAACTCTCAATATTGATTGGAAGAGAAACTTTCAAGATCGGGACAAAATAAGGAGTCATATAGCCCATGAAAATTGTTAATTTTGAAGTATATGTCAGTTACTTGTCATTAGGTCAAAACAGATAAAACTAACAAAAATCATGAGTTATAGCACACAAAATTGGTGAATATTAAGCAAAAAGCTTAATGGCTACTGAGTCAAAACAGATGAAAAGGGACAAAAATCGTGAAAATTGTCATTTTGTCAAAATAGGTGAAAATGGACCAAAATTGTGGGTTATAGTCCATGAAAATAGTGAAGTTTGAGGAAAGAAAATTTAATTGTCATTGAACTAAAATGGAAAAATAGTGCATTATAACCCATGAAAATTGTGAATTTTGAAACATGCCAATTATTTGTCATTAGGTGAAACAAATGAAAATGAACACAATTGTGAGTTATAGCCAACAAAACCATTAGTTTTACGGAAAGAAAAGTAAATTGTCATTAGGTCGAAACGACTGAAAACAGACAAAAATCATAACCCTTGGAAATTGAGAATTTTGAATTACTCTAATTATTTGTCATTGAGTCCAAATAGATGAAAATGGACAAAATTGTGGGTTATAGCAAAAAAGGGCAAAGTTTGAGGAAAGAAAATTTAATTGTCATTGAATTGAAATGATAAAAAATGGACAACAATGGGTGTCCATGAAAATTGTGAACTTTAAAGCACACCAATTAATTAATTTTATTGTGTTCAAACATATGAAAATGGACAAAATTGTGGATTGTAGTCCATGATAATGATAAATTTCAGGAAAGAATACCTGATTGTCATCAGATCAAAACTATCCAAAATAGACTAAAATCGGAAATCATTTGCCTAAATCAGAACTTTGTTAAATGCTAAATAGTTTGTTTTGTGTTTGTGTGGAGTCAAACTCACACTGTTGTCACGTTAATAAATAGGCTGATAGGAGAGCTCAGAGCATCCACCTACAATACTTTGATGCTCAACAATAATGAACTGATTGACAAGTATAGCTCTCAATAAAAGAAGATTTATTTGTGTTTTTTTACCACTAAATTATTGTTAAAGAACCTGTGAAATACTTTTAAAGATTTTGGTTCTTTATACCTCTTCCTCCTCTGAAAACAATCTCCAAGGAGAGATTAGAACAGTGAAATGCATTTCAAGGGCATCATATTTTTTCTTCAAATCAGACAACAATTAAACCTGAACTGATGTACGGGCAAAGAGTGATTCTCAAGTAAGAAAAAGAAAAGAGATGGTTTCTTCTTCTCCTTACCTCAGCTTATTTATCGACCCTTGTAAGAACTTCAAATAAACCGCAACAGTTCCAAAATGTTGCACGACGCACTACTGGTCGACCGCATGCAATCTGCAGATGACAACAAAAACCATGTCAATAAATCGTGCAATAGAAGGCTAAACAGCTGAATACCACCACATAATTTGTATACCTCATTTCTCTCTGCAATCTCAATTTGTGTAGCATCAAGAGAGGGATCTGCAGCCTCCTTCACAGGTGAAAAATTGCTAGCGCCAACTTCACTTTCAGGATTCATACATTGTGTTCCGTTGCCTTGAGTTACCTCTTCAGTAATAAGGACAGAATCTTTAATAGGTAAGGAGCTCCTCTCAAAAACTTTATCTAACTTATTACTAGACAAAACAACATCAATCTGAGGCAGAATTTCTTGAACTGATCCAGTGACATCCTTAGAAGTCCCAGCACCAGGAAAAGAGTATTCATTCTCCTTAACCGGATTATCCAATTCTGACTCTTGTAAACCCTTATTTTTCTGGAGCTCTGTTTGTAGATCTCTATCCCCATCAATTTCAGCTCCCTTCTCAGAACTATAAATCTCAATACCACCATTCACTTCTGCATTAACCGAAACTACCTCCTCATCTGGCAACACTACTTTCACTTCCTTTTCATCGGATGAAGAAACATCAACTATCCCAATTGAAGAATTAAGAGTCCTCTCTTCGTCAACAGAAAGAGATTTCTCGATCGATCGAGCTTCATCTGCAGTTTTTTCAGTGATAAGAGCAGAACTTTTAATGGGTAAGAAGCACTTCTCAGCAGATTTCTCCAACTTATTACTCAAATCCACATCAATCCGAGGTAGAATTTCTTGACCTGATTCAGGGACATCCTTAGATCTCTTAGTAAAAGCTAAAGATTGTTCATTCTCCTTAACCAAATTCTCCAATTTTGACTCTTCTACGCTCTCATTTTTCTGGAACTGTCTTTGTATATCTCTGTCTCCATCACCCTCACCTTTCTTGTCAGAAGTAACAACCTCAAAACCGCCATTCACTTCTCCATTAATGGGATCTATCTCCTCATTTGACCATGGCACTACTTTCACTTCCTTTTCTCCGGATGAAGAAACATCAACTGCCACAATTGAAGCATTGGGAGTCCTCTCTTCATCTACAGAGACAGTGCTCTCGACCAATTGAGCTTCATCCGCAGTCTCTTCAGTAATAAGAACAGAACATTTAACGGGTAAGATGCTCTTCCCGCAGACTTGTCCAGCTTATTACTAGCACAATCCGCATCAATCTTAGGAAGAATTTCTTCAACTGATCCAGTGAAATCCTTAGAATTCTCAATATCAGGAAAAGGTTGTTCATTCTCTTCAACCAAATTCTCCAATTTATTCTTATTAAGACCCTCATTTTTCTGGAACTGTCTTTGTATATCTCTGTCTCCATCACCCTCACCTTTCTTGTCAGAAGTAACAACCTCAAAACCGCCATTCACTTCTCCATTAATGGGATCTATCTCCTCATTTGACCATGGCACTACTTTCACTTCCTTTTCATTGGATGAAGAAACATCAATTGCCTCAATCGAGGTAATGGGAGTACTCTCTTCATCAACAGCAACAGATTTCTCAATAATTTCAGCTTTATCAGCAGACTCTTCAGCAATAAGAGCAGAACTTTTAACGGGTAAAAGCTCTTCTCAGCAGATTTCTCCAACTTATCACTCATGAAATCCACATCAATCTGAGGAAGAATTTCTTCAACTGATTCAAGAACATCCTTGGAATTCCCAGCAGCAGGAAACTCATGTTCTTTCTTCTCAACCAAATTATCCAATTTTTTTCTTTTAAACCCTCATCCTTCTCAAACTCTGTTTCTATATCTCTGTCACCATTCTCGATACCAGCCTTTGCTTCTCCATTAATGGAATCTATCTCCACATTTGGCCACGGCACTACTTTCACTTCCTTTTCTCCGGATGAAGAAACATCAACTGCCACAATTGAAGCATTGGGAGTCCTCTCTTCATCAACATCAACAGATTTCTCAATCAATTGAGCATCATTCTCAGTCTCCGAATGCTCCCATGCGCCTCCTCTTCGTCTCTTTCAAGCTATCAATCTCATCCTTCGTAATCTCCACATCCAAACCCTTAGAATTCTCCCCAACAAGAACACGCTCTTCACCCGATCCTCAACCTCATCCCTCCTTGCAATTTCCTCGCTATCCGCTGTCGAATAATACGGTGTCTCCGCTAGAAACCTCAAGCCCTCAAGACCATATCCTATCGGTTATAGATTTGAGTAATTATATCAGTATCCCCTGGATACTGATTCTGGATATTTCCTCGGATACGGATAAGGTTTAACACCCTTAGTTAATATGTTTATTAAATAAGTGTTTTTGCTTACAAACCCACAGTTGTAGCCCGATTTATTTTACTACATATAAGCCCAAATAATCCATCAACTTTAATAAAATAATATGATATAGTAGAGCATAATTTAAAACATTTTTGCCTGTAACTCTAAAGTTTTATCGCATTTATGTTAACACCCACTGACTGCCAATTATACCCAAGCTATTTTATTTAATTATTTTAAATCTAACTTTTATTCATTTGTTTTGATAAATGTAGGTTGAAACTATAAATAAGTTTATTGCCTAAAACCCAAAGTCTTACCACTACTTATTTTCAAACCCCTCAACTTTAGAAAATCACTCTTAGACCAAAAACATTTCTTAAAATTAATTTTAAACAAGCTTTGCATTTCAGAAGTTTGGTATACGGTGTAAATTATGATATTTCCTTACAATTTTCTTTATTTTTGGTTAAGGGTTCAGTATACAATGCATTTTCACCAAATGCTTAAACCTTTTTTTTTGTCTTTTCTTACATGTATGTCGCAACATTGTTGAGAAGTTTTAGCCTATAAACCTAAATTTTTATCCCTATTTAGTTTTACATCCACCCCCTTCAACCAGGGTATTTTTCTTATAAACCCAAAATTTTACCCCCTTTATTTTAAACCCACCCACTTCCAAAAGCACAATTATACACAAAAGACTCAACTGAATTTTTGGATCCATCTTTTCGGATACGATGTAAGTTGTTATATTTTAACATTATTTGCTATATTTTATTTTAAGTGGTTAGATATATGCTTTTAATCTAAATTCTTAAACCACTCTTTGTCGTTGCTTTCACGCTCATGCCTCGTTTCTTACTAAACAAGAGAGGAAACCTCACTGTAGATCCATACCCTACTGAGGAAATAAAAGCTGCAATTGAAATTAAATGACGATGAACGTGCAAGCATGTGCTCTATGCTTTGGTCCCGCTGTGTATACTTTATAAACAGATGAAATAAATAAATAAATAGTCATAATCGCGTCACCATCCAAGGGGGAAATGAGACAATGGATACCCGCTACGGATTGAACAAGCACCCCTAATAAACATTTTCTCAGAAAAAAAAAATATTATCTTATTAGAGACCTCTATGTACGATTGATTAGCATGGAAAAATGTCCATATGCAATCTCTGATATTTATCAGCTTCCTTCTTACCAAAGTCATAGAATTCCACACATATATTAAGTATCAGTAACAACAGAGTTCTAATGATCACCAGAATATGATACAAGGAGGAATCAAACAGTCACACAGAGTTCATACAAAATGTGCGATGAACGTCTTTTGATTTTGGATATCTACACATAGAGCCACATCGAAAACCTGAACGTCCAGCCAAAATTATCAAATGATGTACACTCACATGAACATATGTCTAGGGTTTTAACAACAAAACGAACTACTAACAGATATACAGTAATGGAGAAATTCGAGTAGCAAGAAAGCTTATCATGGACTAATGATGCCATCATTATTGGAAAATCTCAAAATCCTGCATCTCACCAGCTCCAAGGATTGAGCTGCTATTAGCCTTGTTAAGATGCTCTGCTTCTTTCAACGTAGATTCACATGTTGTTATTCTGAAATCACAGGAAAGGAACATATTACTGCATATGAAAGCAAATGTAGCTTGAAGTGGACAATTAACAATTTCCTTATGAAATGTAATCTACAAGTTTTAATTTTTGAGTACCCTAAACATTTTATGCGTGTCCGTACTGTGGAAGCATGTAACATAGAAGAGGATCACTGGATGTCAAGACTAGATAAAATACCAAAACTGATGAAATGGACAGTAAGATAACAAAATAGAGTGAGAGAATGAGAGAGTGAGGGAGGAGGGGCGAAATTAACAAAATTAATTAACTTAATCAGGCGTATATTAGTGATTTTGAAAATTGAGATGTCACAAAAACCAATGCTGGAGATTTTGGAGGTAAATTAGCAAATATCTAGATTTGGTCGCAACTACGGTTGATTTGGGGGGTTTATATGCACAAAATCCTGAGAACAATGTGAAAAGTAATAATCTCAATATTATGTCCAGAATGTCATTGTGTATTTGTGTGAAATGAATAACGTTAAGCGTGAGAAAAAAAATTGCAAAATGATAGAATAAGCTGGAATACTACATATGAGTCTTCAGAACAAGTTATTCAACATGCCAGGATGCGAATATACATCTTAATAAGGAGCTGCTAAAGAAAAAAAAATTCAAGAAATATCTCGAATAGATATCCGGCGGTTTGGATCAGTAGTTTCTGTTTTCGTCAGTAATATGAATTTTCTAGTGAAATGCAATCCAAGTAGTATTTACTGACAGCAGGTTCTTCCAGAATGATTGGTGCTTTTTGTAAGTTATTTAACTTGGATATTTGAATCTAAAAGGATCTAGTTATTTCATAGAGATCTCAGATTAAAACCTATCCTTTTTTGCCTTCACTCTTGTATTTATTCAGCCTATGAGTCCAGAGCTGATATTAGTGATAAGTATGTAAATAAAGGGAGTCCAGAGCTGATATTACTGAACTTGGGATCTACAAAAAAGCAAAAGACTTTATTATACGACCTCTAAATTACATCAGGGAAGAGATTTTACATCCTCAGTTCTTTCCCCTCATCTAAGTTTACTGATCTTAGCTCACATGCTGCAGTTGACAATAATGTTATCCAGGTGGATAACGGATCCAGAAGAACCAGATTATCGATTATCATATCAGCTGAAGTCATACTGACTATTCTATGCATCAGTATAACCAATATGACCTCCGTGCCGTTATTCGCTAAAAACAGAACATACTGTATCAGTGAAATAATTAAGGCCGTTGGATCCAATTCCGAGACATATATAGTTTTATTAGTTTTGCAAACTAGCTTCTAGACCTTAGGCTCAGATTCCATCCCTAGTTAGTCCCAAAGTCTGGAGGCTGGAGAGAATCTATCGTAGTTCGGTACAAGTTAGATTCAGACATGAAAATATGAAAGAAGAGAGTCTATCATAACATTGGTTTTATACGGTGCAGCAAGAGATAATGCATATATATTAGAGAGCTACAAAACTATGATCCCTCATTGACAATAAATTTCAATCTGGCAAGGTATAAAACAAACAGCTGAAAACAATTTGAGGAGTGAATTAATACTTGCTTCTAACAATGTAATCCTTCAAAAGTGAAGAAATCAAGGGAATTTCTTTTTTATATAAATAAAATACACTATACAGAGCAGGTTTACATGCAAAGGCAGAAACGAAAAAGATGTTTTAGAAAGCATTGGGCACTTTTGACGCCCTACACTCAGCACCTAGGCACCTAGATGGATGCAAGAGTAGGCATTGTATAACAGTATTCTTTTAAGGCAGCAAAGACACAGGAGAAGAAGAGAGAAAGAGAAAGAGGAAGAAAGAAAGAAAGACTAAGAGGAAGATCATGAAACAAATGAATTTGCAAACATCGTTGTAAACAAGATCGTTTGCTATTATATTATAATAATAAATTAAGGATACAGATATTTTGCAACTCTCAATATTGATTGGAAGAGAAGCTTTCAAGATACCGGGACAAAAATCGCAGGTCATATAGCCCATGAAAATTGTTAATTTTGAAGTATATGTCAGTTACTTGTCATTAGGTCAAAACAGATAAAAACGAACAAAAATCATGAGTTATAGCACACAAAATTGGTGAATATTAAGCAAAAAAGCTTAATGGCTCTTGAGTCGAAACAGGATGAAAAGGGACAAAAATCGTGAAAATTGTCATTTTGTCAAAATAGGTGAAAATGGACCAAAATTGTGGGTTATAGTCCATGAAAATAGTGAATTTTGAGGAAAGAAAACTTAATTGTCATTGAACTAAAATGGAAAAATAGTGCATTATAACCCATGAAAATTGTGAATTTTGAAACATGCCAATTATTTGTCATTAGGTGAAACAAATGAAAATGAACACAATTGTGAGTTATAGCCAACGAAAACCATTAGTTTTACGGAAAGAAAAGTAAATTGTCATTAGGTCGAAACGACTGAAAACAGACAAAAATCATAACCCTTGGAAATTGAGAATTTTGAATTACTCTAATTATTTGTCATTGAGTCCAAATAGATGAAAATGGACAAAATTATTGGACATAGATAAATACGAGCAAGTTTATCCTACTTTAGACAACTGGGTTTAAATATGCATTGTTTCTACGTCACTCTTGTTTGAATCTTATCAGTGATGTTAGCAAATACGCCCAAAAATCGTGTCGGAAACGTGTCGTATGTAAATTTTTCTTGAACGAGTTTGAGCTAAAGTGAGCGTATATAATCCTATAGAAAAACTAAACTTACGATTTTATTATATTCAGTTAACAATATACTATAGATAACCAGATTTAATTAACGGAAGCGCGTGGTTGCTGATGGCATCAGTATAACTTTAAATTTAATATTTTAGAAGCATATACTATAACTCACACATGTTAGTAATACTTTTAATGAGTAAATATGAAACATTAGTTAGTTAAACATAAATAAATCTAATAAGTTTAATGATGTGAATAAATCTAGTAAATAGTTATAGAAGTTTAAAATAATAATAATAATGATGAAGCTTAAAAGAAAGGATAAATTTTTAAAATAGACCTTTTCAAAAAATTATATCAATTTCGACCTACTCAAAATATTTATCAAAAATCGTATAATTTCAGTGCGTCGAGAAAATAGGTTGATTTAATAAAAAAAGTTTTAAACTCCATGGGATTGACAATTCCATAGAGTTAAATTGTGTAACCAATCCGTAGAGTTCTGAACTTTTTCCCTCCAAAATGACCTTGTTCCCAAATATTTATCAAAATCGATGTAGTTTTAGTCAGTGACAGGAACTAAGTCTATTTTGATAAATATTTGAAGTATGTCTATTTTGATAAATATTTTGGGAATAGGTCTAATTCAAAAATTTGTCCTCAAAGAAAATATAAAATCTCAACTTTTAGCAGTTAAAATGAAAAGGTTAGAAGAAAATTCAAAGGATAAAAATAATTTTGCTCAGACGTAATGAACAATCACGTGTCTCTTTTCTTGAAGCCAAAAGACAGTTGTTTGCCAACAATAATTGTAGTAGGGTAGTGATAAAGAGAGGAGTAGACATCTTGCTTAATCGTGGGCGCAATGTGAAATTAATAAGTAGTTCTGCAGGATATCAAGATAAGTTAGGATCTAACATCTCAAATACATGATTCATGTGCATATATCTCTTTTATTCCCATTTTATTATTTCAGCAATCGAAGCAAATAATCAGACCAATTATAGAATATGACACCATTTATCTTTTCACTTCTATTCAAACAAAGAGATTAACTAACAAGTAGACTATTCCAACTACGACTTTCACACTACAATGAGAAAAACATGAGATCCAATCTCTTTAATTTTTTTCAAAATTGATGATTCATCAAGGAGCCTACACTTTCTCTATTGTCATGTAAGAATAGTATAGAAAAGTGTAGTTTTCTTATCATTATTCCTAACTAATTTGTTACATTATTGGTCATTATAAGATTCGTCAAAATTTTATATCTAAATCCATTACTCCTCCTTAATCTCTTCTGTTTTTTCTATATATAATTTTATTACAGTAGATCAATGTATTTTTATATACTAAAGGTAAATGGACTTTCACTGTAGCTAATCACTGTTTATAGCTACAGTGAGCCCTTAATTAGCATATACATAACAAAGAGGGTTTGTCCATAAACCCAAAGTTTGACCCCACTTCATTCTCAAGTCCCTCTCCCCATGGTTAATATTAGGGGTGCATTCGGTCCGGATACTTTACGGATATGATTATCCATATCCATACCCATCTCGGATACCTGATATATACCTCGGTAAGGAAAATTCATAAGCATATCCGCTAAAATTGGATACGATTATGGATATACATCGGATATATAAGCGGATGCACGGATACAAAACGGATATGAAAAACTAGTTAACATTGAGAAAACATAGTTCATGTGATAAAAAGAGTTTGTTAATATGTTCATTATAACTAAAAAGCTAAGATTAGACATCTTGATCATCAAAATTAACCACAAATTCATAATCTAAGAATTAAAACTATCGTAGAGTATGACTAATATGTATTGGATATTTCTGGATATGGATACGGATATTTCACTACAAAACCATATCCGTAACCATATCCTAGGTTATAGATTTGAGTATATATCAGTATCCTAACGGATCTGATTCTGGGATATTTCCTCGGATACTGGATACGGTTTAACACCCTTAGTTAATATGTTTATTAAATAAGTGTTTTGCTTACAAACCCACAGTTGTAGCCCGATTTATTTTACTACATATAAGCCCAAATAATCCATCAACTTTAATAAAATAATATGATATAGTAGAGCATAATTTAAAACATTTTTGCCTGTAACTCTAAAGTTTTATCGCATTTATGTTAACACCCACTGACTGCCAATTATACCCAAGCTATTTTATTTAATTATTTTAAATCTAACTTTTATTTCATTAGTTTGATAAATGTAGGTTGAAACTATAAATAAGTTTATTGCCTAAAACCCAAAGTCTTACCACTACTTATTTTCAAACCCCTCAACTTTAGAAAATCACTCTTAGACCAAAAACATTTCTTAAAATTAATTTTAAACAAGCTTTGCATTTCAGAAGTTTGGTATACGGTGTAAATTATGATATTTCCTTACAATTTTCTTTATTTTTGGTTAAGGGTTCAGTATACATTGCATTTTTAACCAAATGCTTAAACCTTTTTTGTCTTTTCTTACATGTATGTCGCAACATCGTTGAGAGTTTTAGCCTATGAACCTAAATTTTTATCCCTATTTAGTTTTACATCCACCCCCTCCAACCAGGGTATTTTTCTTATAAACCCAAAATTTTACCCCTTTATTTTAAACCCACCCACTTCCAAAAGCACAATTATACACAAAAGACTCAACTGAATTTTTAGATCCATCTTTTTCAACAAATTAGGATACGATGTAAGTTGTTATATTTTAACATTATTTGCTATATTTTATTTTAAGTGGTTAGATATATGCTTTTAATCTAAATTCTTAAACCACTCTTTGTCGTTGCTTTCACGCTCATGCCTCGTTTCTACTAAGAGGAAACCTCACTGTAGATCCATACCCTACTGAGGAAATAAAAGCTGCAATTGAAATTAAATGACGATGAACGTGCAAGCATGTGCTCTATGTTTTGGTCCCGCTGTGTATACTTTATAAACAGACGAAATAAATAAATAAATAGTCATAATCGCGTCACCATCCAAGGGGGAAATGAGACAATGGATACCCGCTACGGATTGAACAAGCACCCCTAATAAACATTTTCTCAGAAAAAAATATATATTATCTTATTAGAGACCTCTATGTACGATTGATTAGCATGGAAAAATGTCCATATGCAATCTCTGATATTTATCAGCTTCCTTCTTACCAAAGTCATAGAATTCCACACATATATTAAGTATCAGTAACAACAGAGTTCTAATGATCACCAGCATATGATACAAGGAGGAATCAAACAGTCACACAGAGTTCATACAAAATGTGCGAAGAACGTCTTTTGATTTTGGATATCTACACATAGAGCCACATCGAAAACCTGAACGTCCAGCCAAAATTATCAAATGATGTACACTCACATGAACATATGTCTAGGGTTTTAACAACGAAACGAACTACTAACAGATATACAGTAATGGAGAAATTCGAGAGTAGCAAGAAAGCTTATCATGGACTAATGATGCCATCATTATTGGAAAATCTCAAAATCCTGCATCTCACCAGCTCCAAGGATTGAGCTGCTATTAGCCTTGTTAAGATGCTCTGCTTCTCTCAACGTAGATTCACATGTTGTTATTCTGAAATCACAAGAAAGGAACATATTACTGCATATGAAAGCAAATGTAGCTTGAAGTGGACAATTAACAATTTCCTTATGAAATGTAATCTACAAGTTTTAATTTTTGAGTACCCTAAACATTTTATGCGTGTCCGTACTGTGGAAGCATGTAACATAGAAGAGGATCACACTTACTGGATGTCAAGACTAGATAAAATAACAAAACTGATGAAATGAACAGTAAGATAACAAAATAGAGTGAGAGAATGAGAGAGTGAGGGAGGAGGGGCGAAATTAACAAAATTAATTAACTTAATCAGGCGTATATTAGTGATTTTGAAAATTGAGATGTCACAAAAAGCAATGCTGGAGATTTTGGAGCTAAATTAGCAAATATCTAGATTTGGTCGCAACTACGGTTGATTTGGGGGGTTTATATGCACAAAATCCTGAGAACAATGTGAAAAGTAATAATCTCAATATTATGTCCAGAATGTCATTGTGTATTTGTGTGAAATGAATAACGTTAAGTGAGAAAAATTTGCAAAATGATAGAATAAGCTGGAATACTACATATGAGTCTTCAGAACAAGTTATTCAACATGCCAGGATGCTAATATACATCTTAATAAGGAGCTGCTAAAGAAAAAAAATTCAAGAAATATCTCGAATAGATATCCGGCGGTTTGGATCAGTGGTTTCTGTTTTCGTCAGTAATATGCATTTTCTAGTGAAATGCAATCCGAAGTAGTATTTACTGACAGCAGGTTCTTCCAGAATGATTGGTGCTTTTTTGTAAGTTATTTAACTTGGATATTTGAATCTAAAAGGATCTAGTTATTTCATAGAGATCTCAGATTAAAAACCTATCCTTTTTTTGCCTTCACTCTTGTATTTAGCCAGCCTATGAGTCCAGAGCTGATATTAGTGATAAGTATGTAAATAAAGGGAGTCCAGAGCTGATATTACTGAACTTGGGATCTACAAAAAAAAGCAAAAGACTTTATTATACGACCTCTAAATTACATCAGGGGAAGAGATTTTACATCCTCAGTTCTTTCCCCTCATCTAAGTTTACTGATCTTAGCTCACATGCTGCAGTTGACAATAATGTTATCCAGGTGGATAACGGATCCAGAAGAACCAGATTATCGATTATCATATCAGCTGAAGTCATACTGACTATTCTATGCATCAGTATAACCAATATGACCTCCGTGCCGTTATTCGCTAAAAACAGAACATACTGTATCAGTGAAATAATTAAGGCCGTTGGATCCAATTCCGAGACATATATAGTTTTATTAGTTTTGCAAACTAGCTTCTAGACCTTAGGCTCAGATTCCATCCCCTAGTTAGTCCCAAAGTCTGGAGGCTGGAGAGAATCTATCGTAGTTCGGTACAAGTTAGATTCAGACATTAAAATATGAAAGAAGAGAGTCTATCATAACATTAGGTTTTTATACGGTGCAGCAAGAGATAATGCATATATATTAGAGAGAGCTACAAAACTATGATCCCTCATTGACAATAAATTTCAATCTGGCAAGGTATAAAACAAACAGCTGAAAACAATTTGAGGAGTGAATTAATACTTGCTTCTAACAATGTAATCCTTCAAAAGTGAAGAAATCAAGGGAATATCTTTTTTATATAAATAAAATACACTATACAGAGCAGGTTTACATGCAAAGGCAGAAACGAAAAAGATGTTTCAGAAAGCATTGGGCACTTTTGACGCCCTACACTCAGCACCTAGGCACCTAGATGGATGCAAGAGTAGGCATTGTATAACAGTATTCTTTTAAGGCAGCAAAGACACAGGAGAAGAAGAGAGAAAGAGAAAGAGGAAGAAAGAAAGAAAGACTAAGAGGAAGATCATGAAACAAATGAATTTGCAAACATCGTTCTAAACAAGATCGTTTGCTATTATAATAATAAATAAATTAAGGATACAGATATTTTGCAACTCTCAATATTGATTGGAAGAGAAACTTTCAAGATAACGGACAAAATCGAGGTCATATAGCCCATGAAAATTGTTAATTTTGAAGTATATGTCGTTACTTGTCATTAGGTCAAAACAGATAAAAACGAACAAAAATCATGAGTTATAGCACACAAAATTGGTGAATATTAAGTAAAAAAAGCTTAATGGCTACTGAGTCGAAACAGATGAAAAGGGACAAAAATCGTGAAAATTGTCATTTTGTCAAAATAGGTGAAAATGGACCAAAATTGTGGGTTATAGTCCATGAAAATAGTGAATTTTGAGGAAAGAAAACTTAATTGTCATTGAACTAAAATGGAAAAATAGTGCATTATAGCCCATGAAAATTGTGAATTTTGAAACATGCCAATTAATTGTCATTGGGTGAAACAAATGAAAATGAACACAATTGTGAGTTATAGCCAACGAAAACCATTAGTTTTACGAAAGAAAAGTAAATTGTCATTAGGTCGAAACGACCGAAAACAGAAAAAATCATAACCCTTGGAAATTGAGAATTTTGAATTACTCTAATTATTTGTCATTGAGTCCAAATAGATGAAAATGGACAAAATTGTGGGTTATAGTCCATGAAAATAGTGAATTTTGAGGAAAGAAAACTTAATTGTCATTGAACTAAAATGGAAAAATAGTGCATTATAGCCCATGAAAATTGTGAACTTTAAAGCACACCAATTAATTAATTTTATTGTGTTCAAACATATGAAAATGGACAAAATTGTGGATTGTAGTCCATGATAATGATAAATTTCAGGAAAGAATACCTGATTGTCATCAGATCAAAACTATCCAAAATGGACTAAAATCGGAAATCATTTGCCTAAATCAGAACTTTGTTAAATGCTAAATAGTTTGTTTTGTGTTTGTGTGGAGTCAAACTCACTCTGTTGTCACCTTAATAAATAGGCTGATAGGAGAGCTCTGAGCATCCACCTACAATACTTTGATGCTCAACAATAATGAACTGATTGACAAGTATAGCTCTCAATAAAAGAAGATTTATTTGGGTTTTTACCACTAAATTATTGTTAAAGAACCTGTGAAATACTTTTAAAGATTTTGGTTCTTTATACCTCTTCCTCCTCTGAAAACAATCTCCAAGGAGAGATCAGAACAGTGACATGCATTTCAAGGGCATCATATTTTTTCTTCAAATCAGACAACAATTAAACCTGAACTGATGTACGGGCAAAGAGTGATTCTCAAGTAAGAAAAAGAAAAGAGATGGTTTCTTCTTCTCCTTACCTCAGCTTATTTATCGACCCTTGTAAGAACTTCAAATAATAACAGTTCCAAAATGTTGCACGACCACTTGTCACCGCATGCAATCTGCAGATGACAACAAAACAATGTCAGTAAATCGTGCAATAGAAGGCTAAACAACTGAATACCACCACATAATTTGTATACCTCATTTCTCTCTGCAATCTCAATTTGTGTAGCATCAAGAGAGGGATCTGCAGCCTCCTTCACAGGTGAAAAATTGCTAGCGCCAACTTCACTTTCAGGATTCATACATTGTGTTCCGTTGCCTTGAGTTACCTCTTCAGTAATAAGAACATAATCTTTAATAGGTAAGGAGCTCCTCTCAAAAAAATTATCTAACTTATTACTAGACAAAACAACATCAATCTGAGGCAGAATTTCTTGAACTGATCCAGTGACATCCTTAGAAGTCCCAGCACCAGGAAAAGAGTATTCATTCTCCTTAACCGGATTATCCAATTCTGACTCTTGTAAACCCTTATTTTTCTGGAGCTCTGTTTGTAGATCTCTATCCCCATCAATTTCAGCTCCCTTCTCAGAACTATAAATCTCAATACCACCATTCACTTCTGCATTAACCGAAACTACCCTCATCTCATCTGGCAACACTACTTTCACTTCCTTTTCATCCGATGAAGAAACCAACTATCCCGATTGAAGAATTAAGAGTCCTCTTCGTCAACAGAAAGAGATTTCTCGATCGATCGAGCTTCATCTGCAGTTTTTCAGTGATAAGAGCAGAGCTTTTAATGGGTAAGAAGCACTTCTCAGCAGATTTCTCCAACTTATTACTCAAATCCACATCAATCCGAGGTAGAATTTCTTGACCTGATTCAGGGACATCCTTAGATCTCTTAGTAAAAGCTAAAGATTTTCATTCTCCTTAACCAAATTCTCCAATTTTGACTCTTCTACGCTCTCATTTTTCTGGAACTGTCTTTGTATATCTCTGTCTCCATCACCCTCACCTTTCTTGTCAGAAATAACAACCTCAAAACCGCCATTCACTTCTCCATTAATGGGATCTATCTCCTCATTTGACCATGGCACTACTTTCACTTCCTTTTCTCCGGATGAAGAAACATCAACTGCCACAATTGAAGCATTGGGAGTCCTCTCTTCATCTACAGAGACAGTGCTCTCGACCAATTGAGCTTCATCCGCAGTCTCTTCAGTAATAAGAACAGAACATTTAACGGGTAAGATGCTCTTCCCGCAGACTTGTCCAGCTTATTACTAGCACAATCCGCATCAATCTTAGGAAGAATTTCTTCAACTGATCCAGTGAAATCCTTAGAATTCTCAATATCAGGAAAAGGTTGTTCATTCTCTTCAACCAAATTCTCCAATTTATTCTTATTAAGACCCTCATTTTTCTGGACACCCATCTGTAGATCTCTGTCTCCATCACCCTCGCCTTCCTTCTCAAAGTAACAACCTCAATATCACTGTTCACTTCTCCGTTAACAGCAGCTATCTCCTCATCTGGCCATGGCACTACTTTCACTTCCTTTTCATTGGATGAAGAAACATCAATTGCCTCAATCGAGGTAATGGGAGTACTCTCTTCATCAACAGCAACAGATTCTCAATAATTTCAGCTTTATCCACAGACTCTTCTTCATAAGAGCAGAACTTTTAACGGGTAAAAGCTCTTCTCAGCATATTTCTCCAACTTATCACTCATGAAATCCACATCAATCTGAGGCAGAATTTCTTCAACTGATTCAAGAACATCCTTGGAATTCCCAGCAGCAGGAAACTCATGTTCTTTCTTCTCAACCAAATTATCCAATTTTTTAAACCCTCATCCTTCTCAAACTCTGTTTCTATATCTCTGTCACCATTCTCGATACCAGCCTTTGCTTCTCCATTAATGGAATCTACCTCCACATTTGGCCACGGCACTACTTTCACTTCCTTCTGTCGAACGAGGAAACATCAACTGCTTAGAAGCATTAGGAGTCCTCTCTTCATCAACATCAACAGATTTCTCAATCAATTGAGCATCATTCTCAGTCTCCATGCTCCCACGCCTCCTCTTTCGTCTCTTTCAAGCTATCAATCTCATCCTTCGAAGTAATCTCCACATCCAAACCCTTAGAATTCTCCCCAACAAGAACACGCTCTTCACCCGATCCCTCAACCTCATCCCTCCTTGCAATTTCCTCGCTATCCGCTGTCGAATAATACGGTGTCTCCGCTAGAAACCTCAAGCCCTCAAGATCATCTCTTCTTCCTATTCTCAATCTCTCCAACGAATAATACGGCGTCTCCGGCGGAATCCTCGGCGTCTCCGGCTGAAACCTCGGCGTCTCAAAAGGTTCATCGCCGTCGTCCTCGATCGCAACCGGCCTCTTCTCATTCTCATTCCCTGCATCAGATCCGACCAATCAACCAAGAATCATCGAAAGATCAACGATCGTAAAAGAGAAAGAGAATCTAACCTTGAGAATTAAGGGTAGGGTTAGGGCTCGCCGGAGAATCTTGCTGCTCTTGTTGCTGATGATGCTGGTTGTTGACGGCCGCCATCCTCTGATTCTTTCTCTTCGCCGCTTTCCTCTTTCTGGCGCCTGGAGGCATGGAGATGAGATCTAGAGAGCTAGGGTTTTGTTATGTCGAAGAGAAAACGGCGATGAAAATGGTGAATTTTGATTTATGTATAATAGAATGGCAATTTGAGGTTTCAAAGAGAATTTTGAATGACAAGAGCGGGAGAATTATTACTGCTAACTTTTTTTTTTACTGCGGCGTTTTTAATCTGATGAATTGGCCGTGACGAGGTTATATAGGGGGTGAATTTGGATTGAGGAAGAAGGTGAAAAGGTGGAGGGTGGAAGTAAATGAACGCCACGTGGCGGTTCTGTTTCAGGTGTCAGTTTCGGTAATGGTTGATGGGTTGAGTTCGTGCGTTTGTTCTGGCAATTTGGCTTCTTTTATCGTAATATTATTAATAATTAATTGACTGAAAAAAGCTACGGGTTCGGATGCGGGTTTGTTTTGATAACAATTTGATCCGCTTTGGTATTTACGAGTGTGGGCCGGGATTCGAAAATAGTTGGTCCTAAATCATGAAAACATAGGTGCTCATATTTAGGGGTGGGCACTGGGCCGGGTTCGGCCCATGAACCCGCTGGCTTGGCCCTCATTTGATCTCGGCTCGACTCGGTCCGATGCAGGGCGAGACAGATCTGCCTATGGCGGGCTACGGGTTCAATTGAGCTAACCTTTAGCAACGCAGGCCGGCAACTCGCCGCCCACGAGTCCAAATGGAGCCAAGGCCTAAAATTGGCCTGCTCAAAACCCTACTGGCTTTATATAATTTTTCACTTGAGTTTTGCCTATACAATCATTGACATTGAACTCTATTACAAGTTGACATATTTTATTTATTTTATTTGCTTAAAGTTTGTTATAATTTATTCTTATATATTTTAAATTAGTGGAACAATTAGTTGTCACCATGGAGTAGGACTCGCTCAACCACGTAAAATATCGTGTTTACGATGTTTCTCTGTCATTCTATACAAATATATAATTTTACTCAATAAAATTATTTTTCATTTCTATAATGGTTGCATTGGTAGTTAATTACATATATTTTTTAGTGTTAAACAATGCTTAAAACCTATTAAAAATTTAAAATCATTATAAAATCTAAAAATAAAAAATAATACATGGTGGGTCAAGACGTTGTCGCCGCCATCTTGTTCCATGAGTTAATGAGTCTAAGTCACAACAAGAGACACGACTGATTCGGCTTGTTTCGGCTGCGGATGTGGCCGCCTGTTTCACTAAGCCCGCCACAGCTGTTCTGCAAGATGAGCCGCTCGCCCCTTGCCCACCTCATATTGAGGGCGAAAAAAATGAATGATGTGTTTGTTCATATTTTTGTTTTGCTCTGTGATTTATACTGATTTAAAATTGATAATAAATATATATTGCATTTTCCATGATCGATCCCAAGCTAATATACATCTTAATAAGGAGCTGCTAAAGAAAAAAATTCAAGAAATATCTCGAATAGATATCCGGCGGTTTGGATCAGTAGTTTCTGTTTTCGTCAGTAATATGAATTTTCTAGTGAAATGCAGTCCGAAGTAGTATTTACTTACAGCAGGTTCTTCCAGAATGATTGGTGCTTTTTTGTAAGTTATTTAACTTGGATATTTGAATCTAAAAGGATCTAGTTATTTCATAGAGATCTCAGATTAAAACCTATCCTTTTTTGCCTTCACTCTTGTATTTATTCAGCCTATGAGTCCAGAGCTGATATTAGTGATAAGTATGTAAATAAAGGAGAACAAATTCTTAATGCAAACAAAATGTAACAGGCAATCTACAAAAAAAGCAAAAGACTTTATTATACGACCTCTAAATTACATCAGGGGAAGAGATTTTACATCCTCAGTTCTTTCCCCTCATCTAAGTTTACTGATCTTAGCTCACATGCTGCAGTTGACAATAATGTTATCCAGGTGGATAACGGATCCAGAAGAACCAGATTATCGATTATCATATCAGCTGAAGTCATACTGACTATTCTATGCATCAGTATAACCAATATGACCTCCGTGCCGTTATTCGCTAAAAACAGAACATACTGTATCAGTGAAATAATTAAGGCAGTTGGATCCAATTCCGAGACATATATAGTTTTATTAGTTTTGCAAACTAGCTTCTAGACCTTAGGCTCAGATTCCATCCTCTAGTTAGTCCCAAAATCTGGAGGCTGGAGAGAATCTATCGTAGTTCGGTACAAGTTAGATTCAGACATGAAAATATGAAAGAAGAGAGTCTATCATAACATTGGTTTTTATACGGTGCAGCAAGAGATAACGCATATATATTTGAGAGAGCTACAAAACTATGATCCCTCATTGACAATAAATTTCAATCTGGCAAGGTATAAAACAAACAGCTGAAAACAATTTGAGGAGTGAATTAATACTTGCTTCTAACAATGTAATCCTTCAAAAGTGAAGAAATCAAGGGAATTTCTTTTTTATATAAATAAAATACACTATACAGAGCAGGTTTACATGCAAAGGCAGAAACGAAAAAGATGTTTTAGAAAGCATTGGGCACTTTTGACGCCCTACACTCAGCACCTAGGCACCTAGATGGATGCAAGAGTAGGCATTGTATAACACTATTCTTTTAAGGCAGCAAAGACACAGGAGAAGAAGAGAGAAAGAGAAAGAGGAAGAAAGAAAGAAAGACTAAGAGGAAGATCATGAAACAAATGAATTTGCAAACATCGTTGTAAACAAGATCGTTTGCTATTATAATAATAAATAAATTAAGGATACAGATATTTTGCAACTCTCAATATTGATTGGAAGAGAAGCTTTCAAGATACCGACAAAATCGCAGTCATATAGCCCATGAAAATTGTTAATTTTGAAGTATATGTCGTTACTTGTCATTAGGTCAAAACAGATAAAACGAACAAAAATCATGAGTTATAGCACACAAAATTGGTGAATATTAAGCAAAAAAAGCTTAATGGCTACTGAGTCGAAACAGATGAAAAGGGACAAAAATCGTGAAAATTGTCATTTTGTCAAAATAGGTGAAAATGGACCAAAATTGTGGGTTATAGTCCATGAAAATAGTGAATTTTGAGGAAAGAAAACTTAATTGTCATTGAACTAAAAATGGAAAAAATAGTGCATTATAACCCATGAAAATTGTGAATTTTGAAACATGCCAATTATTTGTCATTAGGTCGAAACAAATGAAAATGAACACAATTGTGAGTTATAGCCAACGAAAACCATTAGTTTTACGGAAAGAAAAGTAAATTGTCATTAGGTCGAAACGACTGAAAACAGACAAAAATCATAACCCTTGGAAATTGAGAATTTTGAATTACTCTAATTATTTGTCATTGAGTCCAAATAGATGAAAATGGACAAAAATTGTGGGTTATAGCAAAAAAAAGGGCAAAGTTTGAGGAAAGAAAATTTAATTGTCATTGAATTGAAATGATAAAAAAATGGACAACGATGGGTGTCCATGAAAATTGTGAACTTTAAAGCACACCAATTAATTAATTTTTATTGTGTTCAAACATATGAAAATGGACAAAATTGTGGATTGTAGTCCATGATAATGATAAATTTCAGGAAAGAATACCTGATTGTCATCAGATCAAAACTATCCAAAATAGACTAAAATCGGAAATCATTTGCCTAAATCAGAACTTTGTTAAATGCTAAATAGTTTGTTTTGTGTTTGTGTGGAGTCAAACTCACACTGTTGTCACGTTAATAAATAGGCTGATAGGAGAGCTCAGAGCATCCACCTACAATACTTTGATGCTCAACAATAATGAACTGATTGACAAGTATAGCTCTCAATAAAAGAAGATTTATTTGTGTTTTTTTACCACTAAATTATTGTTAAAGAACCTGTGAAATACTTTTAAAGATTTTGGTTCTTTATACCTCTTCCTCCTCTGAAAACAATCTCCAAGGAGAGATCAGAACAGTGACATGCATTTCAAGGGCATCATATTTTTTCTTCAAATCAGACAACAATTAAACCTGAACTGATGTACGGGCAAAGAGTGATTCTCAAGTAAGAAAAAGAAAAGAGATGGTTTCTTCTTCTCCTTACCTCAGCTTATTTATCGACCCTTGTAAGAACTTCAAATAAACCGCAACAGTTCCAAAATGTTGCACGACGCACTACTGGTCGACCGCATGCAATCTGCAGATGACAACAAAAACCATGTCAATAAATCGTGCAATAGAAGGCTAAACAGCTGAATACCACCACATAATTTGTATACCTCATTTCTCTCTGCAATCTCAATTTGTGTAGCATCAAGAGAGGGATCTGCAGCCTCCTTCACAGGTGAAAAATTGCTAGCGCCAACTTCACTTTCAGGATTCATACGTTGTGTTCTATTGCCTTGAGTTACCTCTTCAGTAATAAGGACAGAATCTTTAATAGGTAAGGAGCTCCTCTCAAAAACTTTATCTAACTTATTACTAGACAAAACAACATCAATCTGAGGCAGAATTTCTTGAACTGATCCAGTGACATCCTTAAAAGTCCCAGCACCAGGAAAAGAGTATTCATTCTCCTTAACCGGATTATCCAATTCTGACTCTTGTAAACCCTTATTTTTCTGGAGCTCTGTTTGTAGATCTCTATCCCCATCAATTTCAGCTCCCTTCTCAGAACTATAAATCTCAATACCACCATTCACTTCTGCATTAACCGAAACTACCTCCTCATCTGGCAACACTACTTTCACTTCCTTTTCATCCGATGAAGAAACGTCAACTATCCCGATTGAAGAATTAAGAGTCCTCTCTTCGTCAACAGAAAGAGATTTCTCGATCGATCGAGCTTCATCTGCAGTTTTTTCAGTGATAAGAGCAGAGCTTTTAATGGGTAAGAAGCACTTCTCAGCAGATTTCTCCAACTTATTACTCAAATCCACATCAATCCGAGGTAGAATTTCTTGACCTGATTCAGGGACATCCTTAGATCTCTTAGTAAAAGCTAAAGATTTTTCATTCTCCTTAACCAAATTCTCCAATTTTGACTCTTCTACGCTCTCATTTTTCTGGAACTGTCTTTGTATATCTCTGTCTCCATCACCCTCACCTTTCTTGTCAGAAGTAACAACCTCAAAACCGCCATTCACTTCTCCATTAATGGGATCTATCTCCTCATTTGACCATGGCACTACTTTCACTTCCTTTTCTCCGGATGAAGAAACATCAACTGCCACAATTGAAGCATTGGGAGTCCTCTCTTCATCTACAGAGACAGTGCTCTCGACCAATTGAGCTTCATCCGCAGTCTCTTCAGTAATAAGAACAGAACATTTAACGGGTAAGATGCTCTTCCCCGCAGACTTGTCCAGCTTATTACTAGCACAATCCGCATCAATCTTAGGAAGAATTTCTTCAACTGATCCAGTGAAATCCTTAGAATTCTCAATATCAGGAAAAGGTTGTTCATTCTCTTCAACCAAATTCTCCAATTTATTCTTATTAAGACCCTCATTTTTCTGGACACCCATCTGTAGATCTCTGTCTCCATCACCCTCGCCTTCCTTCTCAAAAGTAACAACTTCAATATCACTGTTCACTTCTCCGTTAACAGCAGCTATCTCCTCATCTGGCCATGGCACTACTTTCACTTCCTTTTCATTGGATGAAGAAACATCAATTGCCTCAATCGAGGTAATGGGAGTACTCTCTTCATCAACAGCAACAGATTTCTCAATAATTTCAGCTTTATCCACAGACTCTTCAGCAATAAGAGCAGAACTTTTAACGGGTAAAAAGCTCTTCTCAGCATATTTCTCCAACTTATCACTCATGAAATCCACATCAATCTGAGGCAGAATTTCTTCAACTGATTCAAGAACATCCTTGGAATTCCCAGCAGCAGGAAACTCATGTTCTTTCTTCTCAACCAAATTATCCAATTTTTCTTTTTAAACCCTCATCCTTCTCAAACTCTGTTTCTATATCTCTGTCACCATTCGATACCAGCCTTTGCTTCTCCATTAATGGAATCTATCTCCACATTTGGCCACGGCACTACTTTCACTTCCTTCTCGTCGAACGAGGAAACATCAACTGCTTTAATAGAAGCATTAGGAGTCCTCTCTTCATCTACAGAGACAGTGCTCTCGACCAATTGAGCTTCATCCGCAGTCTCTTCAGTAATAAGAACAGAACATTTAACGGGTAAGATGCTCTTCCCGCAGACTTGTCCAGCTTATTACTAGCACAATCCGCATCAATCTCAGGAAGAATTTCTTCAACTGATCCAGTGAAATCCTTAGAATTCTCAATATCAGGAAAAGGTTGTTCATTCTCTTCAACCAAATTCTCCAATTTATTCTTATTAAGACCCTTATTTTTCTGGACATCCATCTGTAGATCTTTGTCTCCATCGCCCTCGCCTTCCTTCTCAGAAGTGACAACCTCAATATCACTGTTCACTTCTCCGTTAACAGCAGCTATCTCATCATCGGGCCATGGCACTACTTTCACTTCCTTTTCATTGGATGAAGAAACATCAATTGCCTCAATCGAGGTAATGGGAGTACTCTCTTCATCAACAGCAACAGATTTCTCAATAATTTCAGCTTTATCCACAGACTCTTCAGCAATAAGAGCAGAACTTTTAACGGGTAAAAAGCTCTTCTCAGCATATTTCTCCAACTTATCACTCATGAAATCCACATCAATCTGAGGCAGAATTTCTTCAACTGATTCAAGAACATCCTTGGAATTCCCAGCAGCAGGAAACTCATGTTCTTTCTTCTCAACCAAATTATCCAATTTTTTCTTTTTTAAACCCTCATCCTTCTCAAACTCTGTTTCTATATCTCTGTCACCATTCTCGATACCAGCCTTTGCTTCTCCATTAATGGAATCTACCTCCACATTTGGCCACGGCACTACTTTCACTTCCTTCTCGTCGAACGAGGAAACATCAACTGCTTTAATAGAAGCATTAGGAGTCCTCTCTTCATCAACATCAACAGATTTCTCAATCAATTGAGCATCATTCTCAGTCTCCGAATGCTCCCATGCCGCCTCCTCTTTCGTCTCTTTCAAGCTATCAATCTCATCCTTCGAAGTAATCTCCACATCCAAACCCTTAGAATTCTCCCCAACAAGAACACGCTCTTCACCCGATCCCTCAACCTCATCCCTCCTTGCAATTTCCTCGCTATCCGCTGTCGAATAATACGGTGTCTCCGCTAGAAACCTCAAGCCCTCAAGATCATCTCTTCTTCCTATTCTCAATCTCTCCAACGAATAATACGGCGTCTCCGGCGGAATCCTCGGCGTCTCCGGCTGAAACCTCGGCGTCTCAAAAGGTTCATCGCCGTCGTCCTCGATCGCAACCGGCCTCTTCTCATTCTCATTCCCTGCATCAGATCCGACCAATCAACCAAGAATCATCGAAAGATCAACGATCGTAAAAGAGAAAGAGAATCTAACCTTGAGAATTAAGGGTAGGGTTAGGGCTCGCCGGAGAATCTTGCTGCTCTTGTTGCTGATGATGCTGGTTGTTGACGGCCGCCATCCTCTGATTCTTTCTCTTCGCCGCTTTCCTCTTTCTGGCGCCTGGAGGCATGGAGATGAGATCTAGAGAGCTAGGGTTTTGTTATGTCGAAGAGAGAAAACGGCGATGAAAATGGTGAATTTTGATTTATGTATAATAGAATGGCAATTTGAGGTTTCAAAGAGAATTTTGAATGACAAGAGCGGGAGAATTATTACTGCTAACTTTTTTTTTTACTGCGGCGTTTTTAATCTGATGAATTGGCCGTGACGAGGTTATATAGGGGGTGAATTTGGATTGAGGAAGAAGGTGAAAAGGTGGAGGGTGGAAGTAAATGAACGCCACGTGGCGGTTCTGTTTCAGGTGTCAGTTTCAGTAATGGTTGATGGGTTGAGTTCGTGCGTTTGTTCTGGCAATTTGGCTTCTTTTATCGTAATATTATTATTAATTGACTGAAAAAAGCTACGGGTTCGGATGCGGGTTTGTTTTGGTAACAATTTGACCCGCTTTGGTATTTACGAGTGTGGGCCGGGATTCGAAAATAGTTGGTCCTAAATCATGAAAACATAGGTGCTCATATTTAGGGGTGGGCACTGGGCCGGTTCGGCCCATGAACCCGCTGGCTTGGCCCTCATTTGATCTCGGCTCGACTCGGTCCGATGCAGGGCGAGACAGATTCGGCCCGCTACAGTAGCGGGCTACGGGTTCGAATTGAGCTAACCTTTAGCAACAAGGAAGCCTAAGACTCCTTTACCACGTAGATCCGGAAATGGAATTCTGGCCTAAATGTGACCGTCAAGCTTCAGAAATACGGCCCATGCTAGCCTATAATTTTTTTCACTTGAGTTTTGCCTATACAATCATTGACATTGAACTCTATTACAAGTTGACATATTTTATTTATTTTTATTTGCTTAAAGTTTGTTATAATTTATTCTTATATATTTTAAATTAGTGGAACAATTAGTTGCTGCCCATGAAGTAGGACTCGCTCGAACCACGTAAAATATCTGTGTTTGCGATGTTTCTCTCTGTCATTCTATACAAATATATAATTTTACTCAATAAAATTATTTTTCATTTCTATAATGGTTGCATTGGTAGTTAATTACATATATTTTTTTAGTGTTAAACAATGCTTAAAACCTATTAAAAATTTAAAATCATTATAAAATCTAAAAATAAAAAATAATACATGTATGGTGTGCAATGCAAGATTGTCACGGCCCGCATTAATCTTGTCCCTCGAGCGGGTTGGGCTGACGTCTAAGCCCGCGAACAAGAGACACGACTCGACCCGCTTGTCTGGCCATGGATGTGGGCTCCTTGCCTCGCCATTGTTTCAAGGCTGGCTCGCCTCAAGATGAGCTTCCCCTTGCCCACCCTACTCATATTGAGGGAAAAAAATGAATGATGTGTTTGTTCATATTTTTGTTTTGCTCTGTGATTTATACTTGATTTAAAATTGATAATAAATATATATTGCATTTTCCATGATCGATCCCAAGTAAAGCTAACAAAGGTAAATTTGTTGTTAATGCAAAGGACAGCGAAATGTGCTAAACAAGAATATTGTAAAGAATGTTATGCTACTTTGATTGGTTTCAAACTTGCTAGTATGTTCATTTCCCCATATTTTCTCACATCTTTTATTCTCTTTTTTTTTCCTCAACTTTTTTCACATTTACCATTAATATTTTGTATTATATGTTGTGCTATTACTTGTTACTTTATTGCAACCTAAATTTCTTCTTTTATTTCTTAAATATATATGTTTGAAATTAAACTTATACAAAGAAAGGGCGTCGTTATAAAAGAAAGAACACGTCTACATGAGAGAATAAGTTATCGTGCTAGGGGAGAAAATTTGCACATATAAGTATATTTTTCTGCAAACAATTGGTTAAAAGTCTATTGCTATCATTGCTATCACACACATAGCATATGATATGCATATATTAATATAAAATTTTTCCTTAGAAATTCCTAGACAATGATTTCAATACATACAACACTAGTGTTTACACGGCTAGCAATTATCTTTTGACTCTATTTGTCTATTCTACACATTTGTATGTCAAATCATTTTTAATATAAATATTTATCTATTTGTTTCATTAAATTAAATATTTTTCATAAACATCATTATAAGATAATTACCAGTAGAATATAAATTGCTCCAAATATAACATCAGATGTTTACATAAGCTAATAAAAACATAATGCTAGCATTTATTCTTGTAGATATTTTATATTACCACCAAAATATGCTACTTGAAGCTGCTATAAATAAGACACAAAATCGAAGCAGATATAAAGTGTCCCTATGATGCAATGCTATAATTGGAAAAATAACTAATATTAATAGATAATCTATATTTTATAAAAGGAAGTGGTATTCAGCCATTCATTTAAAAAATAATTTAATTTAAACCAACAACAGTCAAAAGAGGGAATATTTCTTTTGGGAGAGGGCGTGATGTGGACCAGTTTCCTGCTGATCTCCTCTTCACCAAATTGATCTTGTTCTTCTTCACATTTTTCTTCTTGTCTCTTTAAGCTGTACATGGAGAGATTCAAAATTAGATTAAGCACTGACAAAATTGGATAAAGCAAGATTGAGTTCGAATAATTATCAAATTAAATTGATCAAAAGCTCAAATTGCCCATTTTAAAATCAAATGAAGAAAGAAAATATGAGTCAAGAAGGATAATCACACAAAGCTATCAAATTCAGAGCAAATTATGTGTAATTAAACAATAGTCAAATAGAAAGAAGTTATTAAGTCTCATACAAATATGCACAATAATATAAGATATAGTGATAAAAGTTGTTATCTGCACAAAACAATGTTATTATACAGTCAAAAATTGAGAAAAAAGTAAAATTTACTTTTATGTTCTTCAACTAAAACCTTTCTTGAATTTGGGTAATTAATGCAACTAAAAGTTTAATATTATCAATCCAAAGGAAGCCTCTGCAAATGCGTAACACAAAAATGAATTTGGGTAATTAAGACCCGTGCAAAGCATGGTTTGTTACTGTTCGTTCGTAGTCTTTATGAATTTGGGGTCTATTTTGATTTGTTATGAGCTCAGTAAAACTTTTGTACTATATTTCTTATATTGTTTATTATAATAAAGTTTCAATATGAATTGAGTTCTTTACTACGTTTATAATTGAACATAGATTTAATTCTATTTAAATACAGGCAGAAAGTAATATCATTATCAAGTTTTATTTATCATTACTATAAAGCAAATGTATCACCTGAAACATGTAAAACGCAATACAAAGCAAAACTAAAATATTTGTTATAGCCATATAATCATATAAGTGAATTAGTTCTCTAATATGGCCTCCAAATTAAATTCATATGATGTTCTGACGGAATAACATTTTAGAGTAGAGAAAAGTAAGTGGATATAAGTATGCATACCAATCCTCTATAGATCCTTGTTGTTTTCTCTATCCTTTGCCTCATTGTGTCTCTTCATCACATCCCTCAGCGACTCATCAAATCTCCAGTAATCCTCCTCCCCAAATTATTGACTATACTATATGCACATGAGAATTAAGAATGAATTCTTTTAAAATAGAGCTTATAGAAGTAAAAGGGTACCCATCATATGACATTCCTCATCCATACTTTTAACAATACTTGGATTGATAGCTCTCAAAATTATCGAAAAATTATGACTGATAGTTCTCAAATAAAATGAATAATAATTACACCAAATAACTGTAAAATCTATAAAGAGAAATTTATGTGATTTTGTTCAGAATCTTTGTATGGATCAACTCAAAAAAACCTAATTGATATGAAACCTAACTAATATGAAACACAATAAAGAATAAAAAATCCCCATTCTAATCTAACATGAAAAACATTTGTTTTGAGGTTGGAGGTCTAAACATGACAGCTAACCATAAACATTCTCACAAATATTAGTATTATATACAATGACCTAATAAAATAATATGGCAATGAACTCTACATCTCGATAATTAATTATCCAAACAGAGAATTTATAAAATAGAGGTAAAAAATATGAAATATTTATACACAAAGGAATAATTCTTTACCTTGCGCATCAAGAAAATTTGAGACCCATTCTTTGTAGCTCCACCAAATTCACAACATTCACCAAATTCCTAATTAAACAAACATGTTACTGGAAAAAATCCCTAAACATTCAGTTATAATCTTTATTTATAAACTATAGATAGAAGCCACCTTATATGAAGGTAGGAAGAAATTTGTCCCTCCTCATAATATTTCTCCCAAAATAGTATGCAGACCAATGTGCATGTAGTAGTTGATTTATCAAATTCAATATAGAACAAAGAATGGTGACAAATGATTAGTGCGTTAAAGGTAGGAAAATCTTCATAATATTAGAATGAAAATCTTAGTGGACTGTAAAATATCCTATTCTTCATAATAAAAATCACTATTAATGAATACAACATGTCAAATTATAGAAAACTAATAAAGATATATATAATCTGCCCAAACAACGCATTAAGTCCAAAATAGCAATAAGGCTACAAACAGGAAATCAACAATCATTCAGTTATAATCCAGCAATATAATACCCTTTTCAGCAATGGGGAACTTAGGCTTATAACTTTGAATACATAAATTAAGCACATGACAGATCTTCATGTCCTCCTTTAGAACCATAATAATTCTTTAAGGTCTTTAAAAAATCATATTTTGGGAAGAAACTTACCTTGAGATAAGAAGAGGCTCATCCAAGCTATTTAGAAAGTTAACCACAACATTCCAATTGGCAGTCAAATTCATAATGGGATTATGAAATTGAAAACTGTGAAACACTGTCATAACTTGCCCTAACCTACAAAAAGAATCCATCAGAACTAAAACATTGTCATATCCAATTATTTTAACTTGTGCTTTGCATTATACAACCACCACAACCACAAAAAGATTCAGAGCAAATTATGTCAGAATTTTCAAAGAACTAATTCGAAGTTTTGAATATATAAAAGAGTAAAGTTGATGATCATTTTCTCAAATCACCACAAAGTTCAGGGAGTTTGTAAAATTCACCCAAAGAGATCACTGACATAATTAAAAAAATAAATGAAGTTTTGATTGCATACACGTGTCTCTAAAAACATAAATATTATAATAAACTCAATATATAATCTTCACTTAGCATAACGCCATTTGTGAAAGGGCAGTAAGAATCTGATGGAAGTTTCTCCCATTAATGAAGTTTTGATTGCATACAGTCACTAAAAATAGGGCAACTATTATTTTCTGAGGATTATATATTGTATTTTAACCTTTAGAAATCTTAATTAGCCTTTTAGAATAATTAACCTCAGAGAAACAAAGGAAAGATATAATACCAAACACATAAGAGTAATCAATGCAGCTCATCCCCAATGAATAACACAAAAGCTTCAGAATTTGTGAACTTCAAATAACTGAGATACCAAACCAACAACACAAAATGGTTAAAGAATTCGAACTTCAAATAACTATGATACCCACTGTCAAGAAATCCCAAAGTCATACCTTTTAATAATGCCTCAAACGGAGTTCCTGATGAGTAGTTGTACATCACAATACCTGCAAAAATAAAATCCAAAGGTCTAAAAATGGATGGCAACAGACCATCTCATAATAATAAAACTAAGATGCAAAAGGTATGAAAATAAATGGCAATAGACCATCCCATAGTAAAACTCTGTCCCTGTAAGTAATGAAACTTCAATTTTATGGCCATGTCATAGTGTCGAACATACTATATTTGGGTCCCGAATAATAATAATAATAATAATAATAATAATAATAATAATAATAATAATTAGTTTAGAATTGAAAACTTATTTTAATAATTATCAAGCATTCTCGTTATTTAGTAATATTGCATTAAGCTAAAGACAAACATGCAATAATAATGTTTGTGCAGTTTTCATGTCGTTCACTATCAAAGTTTTCAATCAAAACTCATATGCCCTATGCATATAAAACAAACTCCACAAAACTATCAAATAGTTAAGCAACCAATATTTTTATATATAGAAATAGAAATAGAGCTTCACTTCCTCATTTTTGCAAATTAGAAAAATCTGCAAAGAAGTAGTAAATACTCAAATGCAAAAGATATATCCATCGAAAACTACAAAAGGAAGAAAAATTAACTTTTCTAATTTGTAATATTATCTACCTCCAAAACATTTGTTAATCACAGGACTGAGCCCTGCAGGCATTTCCTGTGCAAATTGGTCATCGCTCTTCCATCCAAAATCATCAGCTATAATATGATAAATAACAATGTTAATTAGAAAAACATAAATAAAAATTTTGGGCACATAATTGATTCTCTCAGAGATGACCTCAACCTCAAGGAAAAATTTCAAGAACTCTTATATATAAATCCTTATTTGAAAAGCAATTTTTGCCATGCAAGCTATGTAAGTCATCTTCACTCATTCACATACATCATTTAATTCTTAGATTCCTATTGTACTATACACCAGAGTTTATCATCTGCATATTAAATTTCTATTTTCCATTTTCTACCTTTGAGATCCGAGAAAATCAAGTAATGAGATCACAAAAGAAAAGCAAACTATCTAATTTCAGAGCTTTTACATAATAGTTCAGTACACATTAGGGTGGGTTCTTAAGTTCTTAAACCAAAGATTAATTTTTCATTATAACTTTTCCAACTTCCAAATCCAAGTAAATTGAAGAAATTACATCACTCACAATCAAGTATATATAAGCCCCTAGGGATCTTGAAAATTAATAAAGAAGAATATGCAAGAAAAGAATGGAAAAATCTAACCTTTAATTGTTTTCTGCTACAAATTCAAGGAAACCCTAAAAAAAATCAACATAAACATGGGGATCAAGAACAAACCCTAGAATATTAGAAAGTAGAAAATATAAAACTAAAAAAAGATAAATTTCATAAAGATCTCACCTTTGATTGTCTGTCGATCTGGAGTCGGAATAGGATTTGCAAAGGTAGATAAAAGAGGGGAGAGAGGAAGAAAGGAGAAGAGAATAGAGGGAGGAAGGAGGGAGAGAGATGATGGCGGTGGTCGGTTCTCGGCGTTGAGGGTTGAAAAGGAAAGAAGATCAGAGGAGAGGAGCGTGGTTCTCTTCATTGGGGAGGTAAGGAGATGAGAGAAAAGTGAGAGAGAGATTTATTCTTATATATTTTAAATTAGTGGAACAATTAGTTACGCCTATGGAGTAGACTCGCCGAACCACGAAAATATCTGTGTTTATGTTTTCTCTCACATTCTATACAAATATATAATTTTACTCAATAAAATTATTTTTCATTTCTATAATGGTTGCATTGGTAGTTAATTACATATATTTTTTAGTGTTAAACAATGCTTAAAACCTATTAAAAATTAAAATCATTATAAAATCTAAAAATAAAAATAATACATGGTGGGTGGGTCAAGATTGTCACCACGACCCGCTAATCTTGTCCCTCGGCGGGTTGGTGGCGTCTAAGCCCGCGAACAAGAGACACGACACCGCATGTCCATTGCGGGATGTGGGTCATTCGTTCGCCACTAAGCCTCACAATGAAGCCGGCTCAAGATGAGCCACCGTCCCCTTGCCCACCCTACTCATATTGAGGGCGAAAAAATGAATGATGTGTTTGTTCATATTTTTGTTTTGCTCTGTGATTTATACTGATTTAAAATTGATAATAAATATATATTGCATTTTCCATGATCGATCCCAAGTAAAGCTAACAAAGGTAAATTTGTTGTTAATGCAAAGGACAGCGAAATGTGCTAAACAAGAATATTGTAAAGAATGTTATGCTACTTTGATTGGTTTCAAACTTGCTAGTATGTTCATTTCCCCATATTTTCTCACATCTTTTATTCTCTTTTTTCCTCAACTTTTTTCACATTTACCATTAATATTTTGTATTATATGTTGTGCTATTACTTGTTACTTTATTGCAACCTAAATTTCTTCTTTTATTTCTTAAATATATATGTTTGAAATTAAACTTATACAAAGAAAGGGCGTCGTTATAAAAGAAAGAACACGTCTACATGAGAGAATAAGTTATCGTGCTAGGGGAGAAAATTTGCACATATAAGTATATTTTTCTGCAAACAATTGGTTAAAAGTCTATTGCTATCATTGCTATCACACACATAGCATATGATATGCATATATTAATATAAAATTTTTCCTTAGAAATTCCTAGACAATGATTTCAATACATACAACACTAGTGTTTACACGGCTAGCAATTATCTTTTGACTCTATTTGTCTATTCTACACATTTGTATGTCAAATCATTTTTAATATAAATATTTATCTATTTGTTTCATTAAATTAAATATTTTTTCATAAACATCATTATAAGATAATTACCAGTAGAATATAAATTGCTCCAAATATAACATCAGATGTTTACATAAGCTAATAAAAACATAATGCTAGCATTTATTCTTGTAGATATTTTATATTACCACCAAAATATGCTACTTGAAGCTGCTATAAATAAGACACAAAATCGAAGCAGATATAAAGTGTCCCTATGATGCAATGCTATAATTGGAAAAATAACTAATATTAATAGATAATCTATATTTTATAAAAGGAAGTGGTATTCAGCCATTCATTTAAAAAATAATTTAATTTAAACCAACAACAGTCAAAGAGGGAATATTTCTTTTGGGGAGAGGGCGTGATGTGGACCAGTTTCCTGCTGATCTCCTCTTCACCAAATTGATCTTGTTCTTCTTCACATTTTTCTTCTTGTCTCTTTAAGCTGTACATGGAGAGATTCAAAATTAGATTAAGCACTGACAAAATTGGATAAAGCAAGATTGAGTTCGAATAATTATCAAATTAAATTGATCAAAAGCTCAAATTGCCCATTTTAAAATCAAATGAAGAAAGAAAATATGAGTCAAGAAGGATAATCACACAAAGCTATCAAATTCAGAGCAAATTATGTGTAATTAAACAATAGTCAAATAGAAAGAAGTTATTAAGTCTCATACAAATATGCACAATAATATAAGATATAGTGATAAAGTTGTTATCTGCACAAAAACAATGTTATTATACAGTCAAAAATTGAGAAAAAAAGTAAAATTTACTTTTATGTTCTTCAACTAAAACCTTTCTTGAATTTGGGTAATTAATGCAACTAAAAGTTTAATATTATCAATCCAAAGGAAGCCTCTGCAAATGCGTAACACAAAATGAATTTGGGTAATTAAGACCCGTGCAAAGCATGGTTTGTTACTGTTCGTTCGTAGTCTTTATGAATTTGGGGTCTATTTTGATTTGTTATGAGCTCAGTAAAACTTTTGTACTATATTTCTTATATTGTTTATTATAATAAAGTTTCAATATGAATTGAGTTCTTTACTACGTTTATAATTGAACATAGATTTAATTCTATTTAAATACAGGCAGAAAGTAATATCATTATCAAGTTTTATTTATCATTACTATAAAGCAAATGTATCACCTGAAACATGTAAAACGCAATACAAAGCAAAAACTAAAATATTTGTTATAGCCATATAATCATATAAGTGAATTAGTTCTCTAATATGGCCTCCAAATTAAATTCATATGATGTTCTGACGGAATAACATTTTAGAAAGTAGAGAAAAGTAAGTGGATATAAGTATGCATACCAATCCTCTATAGATCCTTGTTGTTTTCTCTATCCTTTGCCTCATTGTGTCTCTTCATCACATCCCTCAGCGACTCATCAAATCTCCAGTAATCCTCCTCCCCAAATTATTGACTATACTATATGCACATGAGAATTAAGAATGAATTCTTTTAAAATAGAGCTTATAGAAGTAAAAGGGTACCCATCATATGACATTCCTCATCCATACTTTTAACAATACTTGGATTGATAGCTCTCAAAATTATCGAAAAATTATGACTGATAGTTCTCAAATAAAATGAATAATAATTACACCAAATAACTGTAAAATCTATAAAGAGAAATTTATGTGATTTTGTTCAGAATCTTTTGTATGGATCAACTCAAATAAAACCTAATTGATATGAAACCTAACTAATATGAAACACAATAAAGAATAAAAAATCCCCATTCTAATCTAACATGAAAAACATTTGTTTTGAGGTTGGAGGTCTAAACATGACAGCTAACCATAAACATTCTCACAAATATTAGTATTATATACAATGACCTAATAAAATAATATGGCAATGAACTCTACATCTCGACACGCAATTATCCAAACAGAGAATTTATAAAATAGAGGTAAAAAATATGAAATATTTATACACAAAGGAATAATTCTTTACCTTGCGCATCAAGAAAATTTGAGACCCATTCTTTGTAGCTCCACCAAATTCACAACATTCACCAAATTCCTAATTAAACAAACATGTTACTGGAAAAATCCTAAACATTCAGTTATAATCTTTATTTATAAACTATAGATAGAAGCCACCTTATATGAAGGTAGGAAGAAATTTGTCCCTCCTCATAATATTTCTCCCAAAATAGTATGCAGACCAATGTGCATGTAGTAGTTGATTTATCAAATTCAATATAGAACAAAGAATGGTGACAAATGATTAGTGCGTTAAAGGTAGGAAAATCTTCATAATATTAGAATGAAAATCTTAGTGGACTGTAAAATATCCTATTCTTCATAATAAAAATCACTATTAATGAATACAACATGTCAAATTATAGAAAACTAATAAAGATATATATAATCTGCCCAAACAACGCATTAAGTCCAAAATAGCAATAAGGCTACAAACAGGAAATCAACAATCATTCAGTTATAATCCAGCAATATAATACCCTTTTCAGCAATGGGGAACTTAGGCTTATAACTTTGAATACATAAATTAAGCACATGACAGATCTTCATGTCCTCCTTTAGAACCATAATAATTCTTTAAGGTCTTTAAAAAATCATATTTTGGGAAGAAACTTACCTTGAGATAAGAAGAGGCTCATCCAAGCTATTTAGAAAGTTAACCACAACATTCCAATTGGCAGTCAAATTCATAATGGGATTATGAAATTGAAAACTGTGAAACACTGTCATAACTTGCCCTAACCTACAAAAAGAATCCATCAGAACTAAAACATTGTCATATCCAATTATTTTAACTTGTGCTTTGCATTATACAACCACCACAACCACAAAAAAGATTCAGAGCAAATTATGTCAGAATTTTTCAAAGAACTAATTCGAGCGTTTTGAATATATAAAAGAGTAAAGTTGATGATCATTTTCTCAAATCACCACAAAGTTCAGGGGAGTTTGTAAAATTCACCCAAAGAGATCACTGACATAATTAAAAAAATAAATGAAGTTTTGATTGCATACACGTGTCTCTAAAACATAAATATTATAATAAACTCAATATATAATCTTCACTTAGCATAACGCCATTTGTGAAAGGGCAGTAAGAATCTGATGGAAGTTTCTCCCATTAATGAAGTTTTGATTGCATACAGTCACTAAAAATAGGGCAACTATTATTTTCTGAGGATTATATATTGTATTTTAACCTTTAGAAATCTTAATTAGCCTTTTAGAATAATTAACCTCAGAGAAAAAAAGGAAAGATATAATACCAAACACATAAGAGTAATCAATGCAGCTCATCCCCCAATGAATAACACAAAAAGCTTCAGAATTTGTGAACTTCAAATAACTGAGATACCAAACCAACAACACAAAATGGTTAAAGAATTCGTGAACTTCAAATAACTATGATACCCACTGTCAAGAAATCCCAAAGTCATACCTTTTAATAATGCCTCAAACGGAGTTCCTGATGAGTAGTTGTACATCACAATACCTGCAAAAATAAAATCCAAAGGTCTAAAAATGGATGGCAACAGACCATCTCATAATAATAAAACTAAGATGCAAAAGGTATGAAAAATAAATGGCAATAGACCATCCCATAGTAAAACTCTGTCCTACTAAGTAATGAAACTTCAATTTTATGGCCATGTCATAGTGTCGAACATACTATATTTGGGTCCCGAATAATAATAATAATAATAATAATAATAATAATAATAATAATAATAATAATTAGTTTAGAATTGAAAACTTATTTTAATAATGTATCAACGATTCTCGTTATTTAGTAATATTGCATTAAGCTAAAGACAAACATGCAATAATAATGTTTGTGCAGTTTTCATGTCGTTCACTATCAAAGTTTTCAATCAAAACTCATATGCCCTATGCATATAAAACAAACTCCCACAAAACTATCAAATAGTTAAGCAACCAATATTTTTATATATATGAGAAATAGAAATAGAGCTTCACTTCCTCATTTTTGCAAATTAGAAAAATCTGCAAAGAAGTAGTAAATACTCAAATGCAAAAGATATATCCATCGAAAACTACAAAAGGAAGAAAAATTAACTTTTCTAATTTGTAATATTATCTACCTCCAAAACATTTGTTAATCACAGGACTGAGCCCTGCAGGCATTTCCTGTGCAAATTGGTCATCGCTCTTCCATCCAAAATCATCAGCTATAATATGATAAATAACAATGTTAATTAGAAAAACATAAATAAAAATTTTGGGCACATAATTGATTCTCTCAGAGATGACCTCAACCTCAAGGAAAAAATTTCAAGAACTCTTATATATAAATCCTTATTTGAAAAGCAATTTTTTGCCATGCAAGCTATGTAAGTCATCTTCACTCATTCACATACATCATTTAATTCTTAGATTCCTATTGTACTATACACCAGAGTTTATCATCTGCATATTAAATTTCTATTTTCCATTTTCTACCTTTGAGATCCGAGAAAATCAAGTAATGAGATCACAAAAGAAAAGCAAACTATCTAATTTCAGAGCTTTTACATAATAGTTCAGTACACATTAGGGTGGGTTCTTAAGTTCTTAAACCAAAGATTAATTTTTCATTATAACTTTTCCAACTTCCAAATCCAAGTAAATTGAAGAAATTACATCACTCACAATCAAGTATATATAAGCCCTAGGGATCTTGAAAATTAATAAAGAAGAATATGCAAGAAAAGAATGGAAAATCTAACCTTTAATTGTTTTCTGCTACAAATTCAAGGAAACCCTAAAAAAAATCAACATAAACATGGGGATCAAGAACAAACCCTAGAATATTAGAAAGTAGAAAATATAAAACTAAAAAAAGATAAATTTCATAAAGATCTCACCTTTGATTGTCTGTCGATCTGGAGTCGGAATAGGATTTGCAAAGGTAGATAAAAGAGGGGAGGAGAGGAAGAAAGGAGAAGAGAATAGAGGGGAGGAAGGGAGGGAGAGAGAGATGATGGCGGTGGTCGGTTCTCGGCGTTGAGGGTTGAAAAGGAAAGAAGATCAGAGGAGAGGAGCGTGGTTCTCTTCATTGGGGGAGGTAAGGAGATGAGAGAAAAGTGAGAGAGAGAGAGAGAAATTTATTTGTCAGTTTTTTTTTTTGGCTCGGGTAGTGGAGAACAGCTGTCTTCCATGGCTGCTCAGAAATTCAAAATCGAAGATGAGGGGGGGCGGGGTTTTTCAGTCAAATAGCAGTGACAGATGATGGGGTCCTCACTTGTTTACTGTCGCATGTACAGTTCTTTTCTGGCGCTACAGAAAAGTAGTTGATATGTATTCACAAGCAGAAGTTTTAGTAGAAAATTGAGAGCATGATTTAAACGAATGTCTATTTTTACGAGTTGTATTTTATATGACTCTTCTAATGTTTTGCTTAGGATTATTCATCATGCATTTCTTGCATAGAGAACGAATTAACCTTGTCATATGCCATCAACATCAATTTTAACATGATTGGAGGAATTATAAAAGAGCCAACAAGTAAAATATCAAAATAACAATAGAAAACATACTGCCTTTAAAGTATAGATTCAGCCTTTACATAGATAAATCTAAACGAGATATTAGAGGAAACTAATATAGTTAAATATATACCGAAAAAATAAAATCAATGTTCTAAAACGCAATCAAGTTGTTATTTCGTTAATGTTTGGGATTGGTACATTAATGTGAAACTCTACATATGATTATAATCACAAATGTCTTGGTATTTGTTTTGATATGAAAAAGGATAGACCCGTGCAAAGCATGGTTTGTTACTGTTCGTTCGTAGTCTTTATGAATTTGGGGTCTATTTTGATTTGTTATGAGCTCAGTAAAACTTTTGTACTATATTTCTTATATTGTTTATTATAATAAAGTTTCAATATGAATTGAGTTCTTTACTACGTTTATAATTGAACATAGATTTAATTCTATTTAAATACAGGCAGAAAGTAATATCATTATCAAGTTTTATTTATCATTACTATAAAGCAAATGTATCACCTGAAACATGTAAAACGCAATACAAAGCAAAACTAAAATATTTGTTATAGCCATATAATCATATAAGTGAATTAGTTCTCTAATATGGCCTCCAAATTAAATTCATATGATGTTCTGACGGAATAACATTTTAGAAAGTAGAGAAAAGTAAGTGGATATAAGTATGCATACCAATCCTCTATAGATCCTTGTTGTTTTCTCTATCCTTTGCCTCATTGTGTCTCTTCATCACATCCCTCAGCGACTCATCAAATCTCCAGTAATCCTCCTCCCAAATTATTGACTATACTATATGCACATGAGAATTAAGAATGAATTCTTTTAAAATAGAGCTTATAGAAGTAAAGGGTACCCATCATATGACATTCCTCATCCATACTTTTAACAATACTTGGATTGATAGCTCTCAAAATTATCGAAAAATTATGACTGATAGTTCTCAAATAAAATGAATAATAATTACACCAAATAACTGTAAAATCTATAAAGAGAAATTTATGTGATTTTGTTCAGAATCTTTGTATGGATCAACTCAAATAAAAACCTAATTGATATGAAACCTAACTAATATGAAACACAATAAAGAATAAAAAATCCCCATTCTAATCTAACATGAAAAACATTTGTTTTGAGGTTGGAGGTCTAAACATGACAGCTAACCATAAACATTCTCACAAATATTAGTATTATATACAATGACCTAATAAAATAATATGGCAATGAACTCTACATCTCGACACGCAATTATCCAAACAGAGAATTTATAAAATAGAGGTAAAAAATATGAAATATTTATACACAAAGGAATAATTCTTTACCTTGCGCATCAAGAAAATTTGAGACCCATTCTTTGTAGCTCCACCAAATTCACAACATTCACCAAATTCCTAATTAAACAAACATGTTACTGGAAAAAATCCTAAACATTCAGTTATAATCTTTATTTATAAACTATAGATAGAAGCCACCTTATATGAAGGTAGGAAGAAATTTGTCCCTCCTCATAATATTTCTCCCAAAATAGTATGCAGACCAATGTGCATGTAGTAGTTGATTTATCAAATTCAATATAGAACAAAGAATGGTGACAAATGATTAGTGCGTTAAAGGTAGGAAAATCTTCATAATATTAGAATGAAAATCTTAGTGGACTGTAAAATATCCTATTCTTCATAATAAAAATCACTATTAATGAATACAACATGTCAAATTATAGAAAACTAATAAAGATATATATAATCTGCCCAAACAACGCATTAAGTCCAAAATAGCAATAAGGCTACAAACAGGAAATCAACAATCATTCAGTTATAATCCAGCAATATAATACCCTTTTCAGCAATGGGAACTTAGGCTTATAACTTTGAATACATAAATTAAGCACATGACAGATCTTCATGTCCTCCTTTAGAACCATAATAATTCTTTAAGGTCTTTAAAAAAATCATATTTTGGGAAGAAACTTACCTTGAGATAAGAAGAGGCTCATCCAAGCTATTTAGAAAGTTAACCACAACATTCCATTGGCAGTCAAATTCATAATGGGATTATGAAATTGAAAACTGTGAAACACTGTCATAACTTGCCTAACCTACAAAAAGAATCCATCAGAACTAAAACATTGTCATATCCAATTATTTTAACTTGTGCTTTGCATTATACAACCACCACAACCACAAAAAGATTCAGAGCAAATTATGTCAGAATTTTCAAAGAACTAATTGAGCTTTGAATATATAAAAGAGTAAAGTTGATGATCATTTTCTCAAATCACCACAAAGTTCAGGGAGTTTGTAAAATTCACCCAAAGAGATCACTGACATAATTAAAAAAATAAATGAAGTTTTGATTGCATACACGTGTCTCTAAAAACATAAATATTATAATAAACTCAATATATAATCTTCACTTAGCATAACGCCATTTGTGAAAGGGCAGTAAGAATCTGATGGAAGTTTCTCCCATTAATGAAGTTTTGATTGCATACAGTCACTAAAAATAGGGCAACTATTATTTTCTGAGGATTATATATTGTATTTTAACCTTTAGAAATCTTAATTAGCCTTTTAGAATAATTAACCTCAGAGAAACAAAGGAAAGATATAATACCAAACACATAAGAGTAATCAATGCAGCTCATCCCCAATGAATAACACAAAAGCTTCAGAATTTGTGAACTTCAAATAACTGAGATACCAAACCAACAACACAAAATGGTTAAAGAATTGTGAACTTCAAATAACTATGATACCCACTGTCAAGAAATCCCAAAGTCATACCTTTAATAATGCCTCAAACGGAGTTCCTGATGAGTAGTTGTACATCACAATACCTGCAAAAATAAAATCAAAAGGTCTAAAAATGGATGGCAACAGACCATCTCATAATAATAAAACTAAGATGCAAAAGGTATGAAAAATAAATGGCAATAGACCATCCCATAGTAAAACTCTGTCCCACTGAGTAATGAAACTTCAATTTTATGGCCATGTCATAGTGTCAACATACTATATTTTCCCGGTAATAATAATAATAATAATAATAATAATAATAATAATAATAATAATTAGTTTAGAATTGAAAACTTATTTTAATAATGTATCAACGATTCTCGTTATTTAGTAATATTGCATTAAGCTAAAGACAAACATGCAATAATAATGTTTGTGCAGTTTTCATGTCGTTCACTATCAAAGTTTTCAATCAAAACTCATATGCCCTATGCATATAAAACAAACTCCCACAAAACTATCAAATAGTTAAGCAACCAATATTTTTATATATATGAGAAATAGAAATAGAGCTTCACTTCCTCATTTTTGCAAATTAGAAAAATCTGCAAAAGAAGTAGTAAATACTCAAATGCAAAAGATATATCCATCGAAAACTACAAAGGAAGAAAAATTAACTTTTCTAATTTGTAATATTATCTACCTCCAAAACATTTGTTAATCACAGGACTGAGCTGCAGGCATTTCCTGTGCAAATTGGTCATCGCTCTTCCATCCAAAATCATCAGCTATAATATGATAAATAACAATGTTAATTAGAAAACATAAATAAAAATTTTGGGCACATAATTGATTCTCTCAGAGATGACCTCAACCTCAAGGAAAAATTTCAAGAACTCTTATATATAAATCCTTATTTGAAAAGCAATTTTTGCCATGCAAGCTATGTAAGTCATCTTCACTCATTCACATACATCATTTAATTCTTAGATTCCTATTGTACTATACACCAGAGTTTATCATCTGCATATTAAATTTCTATTTTCCATTTTCTACCTTTGAGATCCGAGAAAATCAAGTAATGAGATCACAAAAGCAAACTATCTAATTTCATACATAATAGTTCAGTACACATTAGGGTGGGTTCTTAAGTTCTTAAACCAAAGATTAATTTTTCATTATAACTTTTCCAACTTCCAAATCCAAGTAAATTGAAGAAATTACATCACTCACAATCAAGTATATATAAGCCCTAGGGATCTTGAAAATTAATAAAGAAGAATATGCAAGAAAAGAATGGAAAAATCTAACCTTTAATTGTTTTCTGCTACAAATTCAAGGAAACCCTAAAAAAATCAACATAAACATGGGGATCAAGAACAAACCCTAGAATATTAGAAAGTAGAAAATATAAAACTAAAAAAGATAAATTTCATAAAGATCTCACCTTTGATTGTCTGTCGATCTGGAGTCGGAATAAAAGGTAGATAAAAGAGGGAGGAGAGGAAGAAAGGAGAAGGAGGGAGGAAGGAGGGAGAGAGATGATGGCAGGGAATGGAAAAGGAGGGATGGAAAGGAAAGAAGATCAGGAGGAAGGAAGGAAGAGAGGAATGGCTCGGGTAGGAGAACAGCTGTCTTCCATGGCTGCTCAGAAATTCAAAATCGAAGATGAGGGGGCGGGTTTTTCAGTCAAATAGCAGTGACAGATGATGGGGTCCTCACTTGTTTACTGTCGCATGTACAGTTCTTTGGAGGTTTTCTTTAGGTATAAAGTAGTTGATATGTATTTCTTTATGACGAGTTTTTAGTAGAAAATTGAGAGCATGATTTAAACGAATGTCTATTTTTACGAGTTGTATTTTATATGACTCTTCTAATGTTTTGCTTAGGATTATTCATCATGCATTTCTTGCATAGAGAACGAATTAACCTTGTCATATGCCATCAACATCAATTTTAACATGATTGGAGGAATTATAAAAGAGCCAACAAGTAAAATATCAAAATAACAATAGAAAACATACTGCCTTTAAAGTATAGATTCAGCCTTTACATAGATAAATCTAAACGAGATATTAGAGGAAACTAATATAGTTAAATATATACCGAAAAAATAAAATCAATGTTCTAAAACGCAATCAAGTTGTTATTTCGTTAATGTTTGGGATTGGTACATTAATGTGAAACTCTACATATGATTATAATCACAAATGTCTTGGTATTTGTTTTGATATGAAAAAGGATAGATCCGCGCAGAAGTCAAAGATCTAAACTTTTTTACCCTCAAAAATCATAATACGAGGTAGTCTGTTGTTAAGCTAGTAACGATATTATCAATTGTAAATGCAAGGCATGCCCAAAACGAGTATGTACAAGTAGTTGACGGTGCAAATTAATTAACTTAAAAAAAAAGCACAGTTTAATTGCTTATTAAATGCAACGAATTTATTCGCCCGAATTTTTCCTTTCTAATGTATTTATTCACCTTGTTAATAAAAAAATCCAGCATCAAACTTGATAAGGAATTGCAAGATCTTAATTTGTTCATAGGATTCATATTGTATCGAAGAATATACTTATCAGATGGCTATATGAGGAAAATTTGTGTCTAGGCCTCAAATTAAAAACCCTCGTGTTGCTAAGCTCATTGCCTTTTTGGTCATGTGTTTTGGCCATTTGACCCAAGGTCTCATGTGAAAAAACTATTTTTGATTTTATCCCCAAAATACCCTTACGCTCAGCCTCTCATCTCTCTTTTTTATAAACCCATGAATTATTTTCCTCCTCCTCATTCTTCTCAACCATTATCTTTTTCACCGCCACCTCCGGCATTGCATCATCCTTCTCTTTCTTCTCATCCTTTTCAACTATCATCTTTTTTACCGTCACTACAACTTCTTTGTCATTTTCATCTTCTCTCAACTATGTCTAATCTTCCTTCTCCCACCATCACCACCACGGCATCACTCAAAATCATCTCCTTTCACTAAAATGATCATCTTTTAAAGTCACGCCGAAGTTAATACTTAATATGTAAAGTTAAAATATAAGACTTACAATTACGATCTAACAATTAAAAATAATACTTGAGGTCTAAAGTTAATATCTAACAATTTTAAAACTTTTATACTAATTTCAAAAGTTAGATGTTAAAATTATACCTAATATGTTAACCTTAGACCTCATGTATTAACTTTCATTGTTAGGTGTTAACTTTAAACCTCACTGTTAACTTTAGATCTCAAGTCAATTTTAATTGTTACACGTTAACTGTAAGGTTTAGATGTCAATTTTACATGTTAAGTATTAATTTCGTGTGACTTTAGAAAGAGTTATTTTATCCAACAAATACTTTTAAGAGATGAGGCATATGACTTTAAGAGTTGAGGCGACGATTATGAAAGAACAAGAAAATGGAAACGGAGGAAGAAGAGAAGGATGAAAATAAATGGAAGAGGAGGGAGGAAAAGGTGACCGGAGATAGTTTAGAGGAGAGAAGACGGAAGTGGATGAACGGAAGAGATGGGGAAAGTGGAAAAAGCGATGATGGAGCAAGAATGGAGGAAAGAGAAGCGATGAGAATAAAGTTGGATAAAGAAGTGAAGAGGAAGGAGGGTGAGCGGAAAAAAAGAGAGTGGAAGTGGAATGGAGGAGAATGATGGTCGGGGAGAAGAAAGGAAAAGAGGAGGTGGAGTGGAGAAAGAGAGAGAATACAAGAAGAAGAAGGAGAAGAGGAGAAAGAAGATAAGGTGTATTTTAGAGATGTGAGAAAAATATGAGTTGGAGAGGCAACTTTAAGGTCAGTGAAATCAGACAAAAGTGGAATCACCTGAGGGTTTTAATTTGAGGCTTAGACACAATTTTCCTATTTATCATAACTATCAGATCTTAAAATTCAGTGAATAATATTTTTATACTTCAAGTGAATAATATTTTATACTTGAAATTCATTATCAAAGCCCCACAGCAGTACGGACCGCCATCAGGCCCACATCCCAGGCCCTATCCCAACCGAGCGGCTGAGGCTCCGTCAGTGGCTTCCCTGGGTCCCACAATCACTAATTATTTTCACCCTCATTAACTCACCACAACTCCAAAGTGGGCTCCACTTTCTCGCCTTTTTACGCTTCACAAGTCCTTTGGTCCCTTTTGTCTGTCCTTTTATCTGCTCTGAAAAGATTTAAGGCGGGTTTCAACTTCAATTTCGAAAATTAAATAATAAAAACAGACCTGCTGTCATTCTTCGGGATTCGCGCTCCGCTCTATCCCTTTCTTGAAACCCTAAAAAGAAATTTAAAATTTTCAAAAATTACAAAAAACAGACAACGCGGAAAAAAAACAAGGAAAAGGGATAAAAAGAGCAGACAAGAGTATCAGAAGTGAGTAAAGAGCCAAAGATCCTCTCTCTCTCTCTCTCTCTCTCTCCTGTTTCTCTCTCCTAGGGTTTTAGAAATGCAGGCGAGGTCTGGAATCGGTGGTGGTCTTGGCCGCCATGGATTTTTCTTGAGGAGGAGAAGGAAGCGGAGGTGAGCGGATCGATCTTTATTTATTTATTTATTTATTTATTAATTTGATTGGTCTTGTTGTGTGGGTGGAGAATCCTTTCTTTTGGCGTTATTTTTTAACGTGAGATGCGTAATCTTTTATTTGTTTGGTTGGATGAGAATCTATTGGATTGGATCTTAAAATTTGATATTGTTCTTCTTTTGTACTGTACTCAACTGATTATTATAGGGAAATTTGTATTTTTCAAATATTTTATATTGTTGCGATGAGTAAAGTGAACCAGGATAATATGATTTATGCCCTCTCGAGAATTGGAGAATGGAGTGGAGAATTGATGCCCTGTGAATTGATGGGGCAAGAATTGGGAATTGGGTCTAATTAAGTTTTGGCATTGAAGCATGATGAGGAAATATAGGAGATGGGAAGATAAGATTAATTCCGGTGATTTTTGGTTAGGTTTTGATATATTGCAAGCAGAAAATGAAAATGCTGTTGTTGTAGTATTAAGAAGTATGCAGTTGCTTCTAAGGGAGTCTTTAGTACTAGCCGATAAGTTTTCGGTCTTGACAGAGGTTATATTAGGCGATAATTGTGAAAGATGTAGAATTTCTAGGGAAGGAGCGTGGAAGAAATGAAAGTTATTGTGAATGATAGAGGCCAATTTATGATAAAATGATCAAGGTCTAACTTTGTTTTGATTTGTCTCTCCTTTATGTAGCCTTCTTTAGTGTGATCTAGTGTATGTTATAGCAGAACTGGACGTGGACATCGTGAGATTCAATAACTTAATTATTTCTTCTCTAAGACTCTAACAAAACAAAATGATTGAAAGAGGAAAAGTATTGAAGAATACAGAAGTGGAGAAGGAATTAGTCATTACCTTTTGCAAATCCTAGACTATACAATAAAGCATCCTAAATTCTAATAAATGATCCACATAATTTGTCGTGATTATTCCCTCTCGAATGATAGTTAATTAGCCGAAATAACTTAATTTGAACATTTTACTATTGAATAAGCTGTTTCAATTCTTTGTTGAAAGCTACTTGATTTCAAACCCATTTCTCACATAGTTAACAGGCCTCTATACTTTTGTCTTTTATTCATTTAATATCCGCTAACATGTAAGTTAAGATGAAATTATAGCTCATCCTTTGTGATAGTCCACTGTCTTCAAGATTTTAGTGTAAAATTTTCCTATACCATCGATCATACTCATATCCTTATAGATGGTCTCGTCTATCATGTCCTTGGTGACATTTTAATTCGAGGAAATATGATTTTTTGGGGTTCTGTGATTAAAACTTTTCATATTGCAGTACCAATGTATTTGTATGAGGAATTTTTGAGTCTTAATATTAATATTTGAGGACATGAAAATTATAATGATTATGATCGTCCATTAAGATCATCCAGTGTTTGGGCTCCTTGACCGATATAAAATCAGGTTAGGTTTGAGAAACATATATGTATTGTGTCAGAAGTTGACCTGATTTGTATCAAATCTTGATCCTCCTTTTCTTACCTGTATTTTATATTCTTCAAGAGCCTTAAGGACCGACTTCATCAGTTCTTTCTGTTTAATGCACTTTTACATTGTTAAGTTCATGATGTAAAGAAAAACCAACAGTCTACAAGTTTTATTTCTCTGCTGTATCAGCATCGGTATATAGAAATTACATTAGATGTAGATATTGCGACACTAATACATCTTATGTTGAATATTGTAGGAGATTGCTTTTCATTTCTACTCAATTTTGGGTGTTCGAAGAGTGAACTTCATTTGGTGAGTTCACCGAGAAGAATGTTAATATAGTGGCCGCAAACAACCCGTATATTTGTTGGTTTGAATACCCGCCCGATGACCTTAGTTGTTACAATAGTTTAAGATCCCATCATCCCTAATAATGACTTTAGGAAGTTGCAAGGCCTAAAGGATTAAATTTGTATCCTTGCATTTCCTAAGACTTAAGCAGATGATAAAGAAGATTTGAAGCATCCTAGAATAATACAAAATGACCACAATATATCGTCAAAGGAGGCCTACGAGGACTTTGCTGAAGGTTTATTGCCAAAAGGTATAGAACCAGGAAACTATATTATGGTACCAAGCGGTCCAAGATACCAAAAAATTTGTATTGGTATATCTAGTTATAAGGCTTAAAGCTTCAAGACTAAAAGTTATGGCATATGCTTTAACTTTGGGACTACCAAGATATCCATGAAAAAGTTCCCAAGCCCTATTTTGGTTAAAATTCAACTCAAACTAGATTGTAATTTTTCTAGTCGTTTTTTATATAGGAGGTAATTTCCATTGTAAGGCTTATATAATGTAGTTTTTAGCTTTTATGTCACATGGCTTGAACAGTTGATGGAAATGTTGCAGATAAAAGGATCTCATTATTGGGTTTTCAGGCAGATATCTAATATATGAATATTCATACAGGGTGAATTGGTATATTTTGTGAATAATCTGATATCTTAATCTACACTTTACAAATCATCTTAACTTTTTATGCAATTTTTAATTCATTAGTCACAGAATCACATGCATGCATTTTCACCTCTTTCAACCCGATGGCAAATAATTAGCATACTTCAAATTCTTAATTTCTCATGGGTTACCCATGATTTTTGTCAATTTTCTTCTATTTCGTCTCAAATGAATTAATTGGTGTATTTTAAATTCCACGCTTTTCATGGGTTATAACCTATGGTTTTCGTTCATTTTTGTCATTTTGACCCAATAACATTAAAGTTATTTTTCTCAAATTTCATAATTTTCGTGAGTCATAACCCATAATTTTGTCTATTTTCATCTCTTGTAACCTAGTGGTAGATAATTGGTATACTTAAAAATTCGCAGTTTTCATGGACTATAACCCACAAATCTTGTCCATTTCTGGTCGTTGGACCAAATAACAGTTTAGTTTTTTCCTTCAGAATTCACGATTTTCATTGAGCTATAACCCACAATTTTGTCAATTTTCATTTCTTTCAACCAAATGGTGCATAATTGGTATATTTCAAAACTCGTAATTTTCATGGAATTTGTCATGGGTTACCCACAATTTTTGTCAGTTTTCTTCTATTTCATCTGAATAGAATTAATTGGTGTATTTTAAATTCGCAGTTTTCATGGGCTATAACCTATAATTTTCGTCCATTTTTTTTATCATTTTGACCCCAATAACAATTAAGTTTTCTTTTCTCAAATTTCATGATTTTCATGAGTCATAACCCACAACTTTGTCCATTTTCATCTCTTGTAACCCAGTGGTAAATAATTGACATACTTCAAAATTTACAGTTTTCATAGACTATAACCGACAATTTTTGTCCATTTCCGGTCGTTCGACCATATAACAATTCAGTTTTTTCCTTCAAAATTCATGATTTTCATTGAGCTATAACCCACAATTTTGTCAATTTTCATTTCTTTCAGCCAATTGATGAATAATTGGCATATTTCAAAACTTGTAATTTTTATGGACTATAATTCATGATTTTTGTCCATTTTCCTTTGTTTTGACCAAATGACAATTATGTTTTTTCATCAAAATTCACATTCATGGGCTATTACCTACAGTTTTGTCCAATTTCATCTCTTTCGACCGAATTACAAATAATTGGTGTACTTCAAAATTCAAAATTTTCATAGGTTATAACCTATAATTTTTATTGTTTTCTTTTATTTAGATCCTGATGGAATTAATTGGTACTTCACATTTAGTTTTCATGGGATATAACACACGATTTTCTTTCATTTACGATTGTTTTGACCCAATGGTGATTAAATTTTCTTTTCTCAAAATCCACGATTTTTATGAGCTATAACCAATTTTTTTTCTTTCTATTTTCGTCTTGTTTAACCCAATGACAAATTATTGACATACTTTAAAAATTAAAAATCATTTACAAAATCTAAAAATAAAAAATAATACATGATGGTCGTTGGTCAAGACGTGTCACGACCCGCTTCGCTTAATCTTGTCCCTCGAAATGTCATGACGCCTGCCCCAGCGAACAAGAGACACGACTCGACCCTTGTCTCATCAGCGGATGTGGACCGCCTCGTTTCGCCATCGGAGCCCCACCAGCCGGTTCTCGCAAGATGAGCCAGCCTCGCCTGCTGCCCACCCCTACTCATATTGAGGGCGAAAAAATAATGAAGGATGTGTTTGAGGTTTAAGGCCAAAAGTTGGTTATTACACCTAACTCTTGTATTGATTAAACAAATTCATGTTTTTGTTTTGCTCTGCGATTTATACTAATTTAAATTTGATAATAAATATATATTGCATTTTCCATGATCGATCTCAAGTAAAGCTAACAAAGGTAAATTTGTTGTTAATGCAAAGGACAGCGAAATGTGCTAAAGAAGAATATGCAAGAAAAGAATGGAAAAATCTAACCTTTAATTGTTTTCTGCTACAAATTCAAGGAAACCCTAAAAAAATCAACATAAACATGGGGATCAAGAACAAACCCTAGAATATTAGAAAGTAGAAAATATAAAACTAAAAAAAAGATAAATTTCATAAAGATCTCACCTTTGATTGTCTGTCGATCTGGAGTCGGAATAGGATTTGCAAAGGTAGATAAAAGAGGGAGGAGAGGAAGAAAGGAGAAGAGAATAGAGGGGAGGAAGGAGGGAGAGAGATGATGGCGGTGGTCGGTTCTCGGCGTTGAGGGTTGAAAAGGAAAGAAGATCAGAGGAGAGGAGCGTGGTTCTCTTCATTGGGGAGGTAAGGAGATGAGAGAAAGAGAGAGAGAGAGAGAGAGAAATTTATTTGTCAGTTTTTTGGCTCGGGTAGTGGAGAACAGCTGTCTTCCATGGCTGCTCAGAAATTCAAAATCGAAGATGAGGGGGCGGGTTTTTCAGTCAAATAGCAGTGACAGATGATGGGGTCCTCACTTGTTTACTGTCGCATGCATAGCCTTTCGGGGTTTTCTTTTGGTATAAAAGATTGATATGTATTCACGCAGCAAGTTTTTTAGTAGAAAATTGAGAGCATGATTTAAACGAACGTCTATTTTTACGAGTTGTATTTCTTATATGACTCTTCTAATGTTTTGCTTAGGATTATTCATCATGCATTTCTTGCATAGAGAACGAATTAACCTTGTCATATGCCATCAACATCAATTTTAACATGATTGGAGGAATTATAAAAGAGCCAACAAGTAAAATATCAAAATAACAATAGAAAACATACTGCCTTTAAAGTATAGATTCAGCCTTTACATAGATAAATCTAAACGAGATATTAGAGGAAACTAATATAGTTAAATATATACCGAAAAAATAAAATCAATGTTCTAAAACGCAATCAAGTTGTTATTTCGTTAATGTTTGGGATTGGTACATTAATGTGAAACTCTACATATGATTATAATCACAAATGTCTTGGTATTTGTTTTGATATGAAAAAGGATAGATCCGCGCAGAAGTCAAAGATCTAAAACTTTTTTACCCTCAAAATCATAATATGAGGTAGTCTGTTGTTAAGCTAGTAACGATATTATCAATTGTAAATGCAAGGCATGCCCAAAACGAGTATGTACAAGTAGTTGACGGTGCAAATTAATTAACTTAAAAAAGCACAGTTTAATTGCTTATTAAATGCAACGAATTTATTCGCCCGAATTTTTCCTTTCTAATGTATTTATTCACCTTGTTAATAAAAAATCCAGCATCAAACTTGATAAGGAATTGCAAGATCTTAATTTGTTCATAGGATTCATATTGTATCGAAGAATATACTTATCAGATGGCTATATGAGGAAAATTTGTGTCACGCCTCAAATTAAAACCCTCGTGTTGCTAAGCTCATTGCTTTTGGTACGTGTGTTTTCACCTGCCAGGTCTCATGTGAAAAACTATTTTTGATTTTATCCCCAAAATACCCTACGCCACCTCTCATCTCTTTTTATAAACCCATGAATTATTTTCCTCCTCCTCATTCTTCTCAACCATTATTCACCACACCTCCGGCATTGCATCATCCTTCTCTTTCTTCTCATCCTTTTCAACTATCATCTTACCGTCACTACAACTTTTTGTCATTTTCATCTTCTCTCAACTATGTCTAATCTTCCTTCTCCCACCATCACCACCGGCATCACTCAAAATCATCTCCTTTCACTAAAATGATCATCTTTTAAAGTCAATAAGTTAATACTTAATATGTAAAGTTAAAATATAAGACTTACAATTACGATCTAACAATTAAAAATAATACTTGAGGTCTAAAGTTAATATCTAACAATTTTAAAACTTTTATACTAATTTCAAAAGTTAGATGTTAAAATTATACCTAATATGTTAACCTTAGACCTCATGTATTAACTTTCATTGTTAGGTGTTAACTTTAAACCTCACTGTTAACTTTAGATCTCAAGTCAATTTTAATTGTTACACGTTAACTGTAAGGTTTAGATGTCAATTTTACATGTTAAGTATTAATTTCGGTGTGACTTTAGAAAGAGTTATTTTATCCAACAAATACGCCTTTAAGAGATGAGGCATATGACTTTAAGAGTTGAGGCGACGATTATGAAAGAACGAGAAAATGGAAACGAAGGAAGAAGAGAAGGATGAAAATAAAATGGAAGAGGAGGGGAGGGGGAAAAAGGTGACTGGAGATAGTTTAGAGGAGAGAAGACGGAAGTGGATGAACGGAAGAGAAAGGATGGGGGAAGCGGAAAAAAAGAGACGATGATGGAGTAAGAATGGAGGAAAGAGAAGCGATGAGAATAAAGTTGGACGAAGAAGTGAAGAGGAAGGAGGGTGAGCGGAAAAAAAAAGAAAGCGGAAGTGGAATGGAGGAGAATGATGGTAAGGGAGAAGAAAGGAAAAGAGGAGGTGGAGTGGAGAAAGAGAGAGAATACAAGAAGAAGAAGGAGAAGAGGAGAAAGAAGATGCATTTTAGAGATGAAAATATGGGTCGGAAGGCCTTTCACAGAACTTGGCTAAGCCAAAGCAGAAGGCCAAAAAGTCATGGGCTACATCACCTGAGGGTTTTTAATTTGAGGCTTAGACACAATTTTCCTATTTATTATCATAACTATCTAGAATCTTAAAATTCAGTGAATAATATTTTTATACTTACAATCTAGTGAATAATATTTTATACTTGAAATTCATTATCAAAGGCCCAAACAAAAGCAGCAGTACGGACCGCCATCAGGCCCACATCCCAGGCCCTATCCCAACCGAGCGGCTGAGGCTCCGTCAGTGGCTTCCCTGGGTCCCACAATCACTAATTATTTTCACCCTCATTAACTCACCACAACTCCAAAGTGGGCTCCACTTTCTCGCCTTTTTACGCTTCACAAGTCCTTTGGTCCCTTTTGTCTGTCCTTTTATCTGCTCTGAAAAGATTTAAGGCGGGTTTCAACTTCAATTTCGAAAATTAAATAATAAAAACAGACCTGCTGTCATTCTTCGGGATTCGCGCTCCGCTCTATCCCTTTCTTGAAACCCTAAAAAGAAATTTAAAATTTTCAAAAATTACAAAAAACAGACAACGCGGAAAAAAAACAAGGAAAAGGGATAAAAAGAGCAGACAAGAGTATCAGAAGTGAGTAAAGAGCCAAAGATCCTCTCTCTTTCTCTCTCTTAGTTTCTCTCTCCTAGGGTTTTAGAAATGCCGGCGAGGTGTCGAATCGGTGGTGATCTTGGCCGCCATGGATTTTTCTTGAGGAGGAGAAGGAAGCGGAGGTGAGCGGATCGATCTTTATTTATTTATTTATTTATTTATTAATTTGATTGGTCTTGTTGTGTGGGTGGAGAATCCTTTCTTTTGGCGTTATTTTTTAACGTGAGATGCGTAATCTTTTTATTTGTTTGGTTGGATGAGAATCTATTGGATTGGATCTTAAAAATTTGATATTGTTCTTCTTTTGTACTGTACTCAACTGATTATTATAGGGAAATTTGTATTTTTCAAATATTTTATATTGTTGCGATGAGTAAAGTGAACCAGGATAATATGATTTATGCCCTCTCGAGAATTGGAGAATGGAGTGGAGAGAATTGATGCCCTGTGAATTGATGGGGCAAGAATTGGGAAATTGGGTCTAATTAAGTTTTGGCATTGAAGCATGATGAGGAAATATAGGAGATGGGAAGATAAGATTAATTCCGGTGATTTTTGGTTAGGTTTTTGATATATTGCAAGCAGAAAATGAAAATGCTGTTGTTGTAGTATTCGAAGAAGTATGCAGTTGCTTCTAAGGGAGTCTTTAGTACTAGCCGATAAGTTTTCGGTCTTGACAGAGGTTATATTAGGCGATAATTGTGAAAGATGTAGAATTTCTAGGGAAGGAGCGTGGAAGAAATGAAAGTTATTGTGAATGATAGAGGCCAATTTATGATAAAAATGATCAAGGTCTAACTTTGTTTTGATTTGTCTCTCCTTTATGTAGCCTTCTTTAGTGTGATCTAGTGTATGTTATAGTAGAACTGGACGTGGACATCGTGAGATTCAATAACTTAATTATTTCTTCTCTAAGACTCTAACAAAACAAAATGATTGAAAGAGGAAAAGTATTGAAGAATACAGAAGTGGAGAAGGAATTAGTCATTACCCCTTTTGCAAATCCCTAGACTATACAATAAAGCATCCTAAATTCTAATAAATGATCCACATAATTTGTCGTGATTATTCCCTCTCGAATGATAGTTAATTAGCCGAGAATAACTTAATTTGAACATTTTACTATTGAATAAGCTGTTTCAATTCTTTGTTGAAAGCTACTTGATTTCAAACCCATTTCTCACATAGTTAACAGGCCTCTATACTTTTGTCTTTTATTCATTTAATATCCGCTAACATGTAAGTTAAGATGAAATTATAGCTCATCCTTTGTGATAGTCCACTGTCTTCAAGATTTTAGTGTAAAAATTTTCCTATACCATCGATCATACTCATATCCTTATAGATGGTCTACGTCTATCATGTCCTTGGTGACATTTTAATTACGAGGAAATATGATTTTTTTGGGGTTCTGTGATTAAAAACTTTTCATATTGCAGTACCAATGTATTTGTATGAGGAATTTTGAGTCTTAATATTAATATTTGAGGACATGAAAATTATAATGATTATGATCGTCCATTAAGATCATCCAGTGTTTGGGCTCCTTGACCGATATAAAATCAGGTTAGGTTTGAGAAACATATATGTATTGTGTCAGAAGTTGACCTGATTTGTATCAAATCTTGATCCTCCTTTTCTTACCTGTATTTTATATTCTTCAAGAGCCTTAAGGACCGACTTCATCAGTTCTTTCTGTTTAATGCACTTTTACATTGTTAAGTTCATGATGTAAAGAAAAACCAACAGTCTACAAGTTTTATTTCTCTGCTGTATCAGCATCGGTATATAGAAATTACATTAGATGTAGATATTGCGACACTAATACATCTTATGTTGAATATTGTAGGAGATTGCTTTTCATTTCTACTCAATTTTGGGTGTTCCCGAAGAGTGAACTTCATTTCGGGTGAGTTCACCGAGAAGAATGTTAATATAGTGGCCGCAAACAACCCGTATATTTGTTGGTTTGAATACCCGAGCGCCGATGACCTTAGTTGTTACAATAGTTTAAGATCCCATCATCCCGCAATAATGACTTTAGGAAGTTGCAAGGCCTAAAGGATTAAATTTGTATCCTTGCATTTCCTAAGACTTAAGCAGATGATAAAGAAGATTTGAAGCATCCTAGAATAATACAAAATGACCACAATATATCGTCAAAGGAGGCCTACGAGGACTTTGCTGAAGGTTTATTGCCAAAAGGTATAGAACCAGGAAACTATATTATGGTACCAAGCGGTCCAAGATACCAAAAAATTTGTATTGGTATATCTAGTTATAAGGCTTAAAGCTTCAAGACTAAAAGTTATGGCATATGCTTTAACTTTGGGACTACCAAGATATCCATGAAAAAGTTCCCAAGCCCTATTTTGGTTAAAATTCAACTCAAACTAGATTGTAATTTTTCTAGTCGTTTTTATATAGGAGGTAATTTCCATTGTAAGGCTTATATAATGTAGTTTTTAGCTTTTATGTCACATGGCTTGAACAGTTGATGGAAATGTTGCAGATAAAAGGATCTCATTATTGGGTTTTCAGGCAGATATCTAATATATGAATATTCATACAGGGTGAATTGGTATATTTTGTGAATAATCTGATATCTTAATCTACACTTTACAAATCATCTTAACTTTTTATGCAATTTTTAATTCATTAGTCACAGAATCACATGCATGCATTTTCACCTCTTTCAACCCGATGGCAAATAATTAGCATACTTCAAATTCTTAATTTCTCATGGGTTACCCATGATTTTTGTCCATTTTCATCTCTTTCGACCGAATTACAAATAATTGGTGTACTTCAAAATTCAAAATTTTCATAGGTTATAACCTATGATTTTCGTTCATTTTTGTCATTTTGACCCAATAACATTAAAGTTATTTTTTCTCAAATTTCATAATTTTCGTGAGTCATAACCCATAATTTTGTCTATTTTCATCTCTTGTAACCTAGTGGTAGATAATTGGTATACTTAAAAATTCGCAGTTTTCATGGACTATAACCCACAAATCTTGTCCATTTCTGGTCGTTGGACCAAATAACAGTTTAGTTTTTTTCCTTCAGAATTCACGATTTTCATTGAGCTATAACCCACAATTTTGTCAATTTTCATTTCTTTCAACCAAATGGTGCATAATTGGTATATTTCAAAACTCGTAATTTTCATGGAATTTGTCATGGGTTACCCACAATTTTTGTCAGTTTTCTTCTATTTCATCTGAATAGAATTAATTGGTGTATTTTAAATTCGCAGTTTTCATGGGCTATAACCTATAATTTTCGGTCCATTTTTTATCATTTTGACCCAATAACAATTAAGTTTTCTTTTCTCAAATTTCATGATTTTCATGAGTCATAACCCATAATTTTGTCTATTTTCATCTCTTGTAACCCGATGGTAAATAATTGACATACTTCAAAATTCAAAATTTTCATAGACTATAACCGACAATTTTGTCCATTTCGGTCGTTCGACCATATAACAATTCAGTTTTTTCCTTCAAAATTCATGATTTTCATTGAGCTATAACCCACAATTTTGTCAATTTTCATTTCTTTCACCAATTGATGAATAATTGGCATATTTCAAAACTTGTAATTTTTATGGACTATAATTCATGATTTTTGTCCATTTTCCTTTGTTTTGACCAAATGACAATTATGTTTTTTCATCAAAATTCACATTCATGGGCTATTACCTACAGTTTTGTCCAATTTCATCTCTTTCGACCGAATTACAAATAATTGGTGTACTTCAAAATTCAAAATTTTCATAGGTTATAACCTATAATTTTTGACTGTTTTCTTTTATTTCGTCCTGATGGAATTAATTGGCGTACTTCACATTTACAGTTTTCATGGGATATAACACACGATTTTCTTTCATTTACGATTGTTTTGACCCAATGGTGATTAAATTTTCTTTTCTCAAAATCCACGATTTTTATGAGCTATAACCAATTTTTTTTTCTTTCTATTTTCGTCTTGTTTAACCCAATGACAAATTATTGACATACTTTAAAATTTGCAGATTTCATGGGCACATCTACAAATGTTGTCCATTTTTAGTCGTTTCGACCAAATAGCAATTAAGATTGTTTTTCCCCTCAAAATTCAAGCTTTTCATTTATCTATTAGCCTATTACCCAAAATTTGTCCATTTTAGCTCTTTCAGCCAAATGGCGAATAAATTTACCCAGTTGCAAACTAGGATGAAAAATGCAACAGTTTGCTTAGGTTGATGGCTAATCCCTAGAACAAAAAGGTGAACAACAGATGCTTGGTTTATAGTATTAGAAGACTAAACTTTGGGACGGCGCTATCTTCAGATATGGGAAGAGATGAGATAACATCTACCTTGTCATTGTCATCATTAGCCTGCTAGCTGCTAAAATTAATTTTATAGAACCTTTGTCTTGGGGATGATCACTAAATGCTTGCAATTTCTTTAATACCCACAATATTGGATGTTTATTTTTTTCTTGGAGATTCACTTAGGACTGGGTTTTAATTGTTATTGTTCATTTTCTACAGGTATGGAGATGATGAAGAATTGAGCTCCAACAATCATGCATTCTTGCATTAATCCTCAAAATTCTCTTGTCCTAGTATTAACTGATATATACATCCACCAAGAAAGGACATTATTCGGAGAATTGAGGGATGAAGCCATTGGTCCGGGAGCACATACATATTTTTAGCATATTTTGACCCTAAATTGTTTAGTTATTTATGCCATAATATATTGATAGCTAGTTGTTGGTTTAGGTTGCTAACTCTTGTATTAATACCCCAATTTTTTGCTACTTATATTGCCTTAGAATCTCAATTCAAAGCATTTAAAGCTTTTGCTTCTTGGGATAGTCTTTTATTTTGGAGAACTAACATCAATTATGCAGAACTGCTGAAGTTTTCAGTGTCAGCTTATGTGAATCAGTCTTCACTTTGTCTGAGCATGAGAACAATTTTTGAAATTTTATTGGAGGATGTTTATTGGTTATTTACGTGGATATTATGGGGAAAAAATTTGAATGTTTCATATTGTATGAAGTATGAAATTAAGCAAAAAAGTTGGCTAGAACATTTTATCCATAACCATAATCATATGGTCACAAGAATAATGCCAGTTTTTTTATGGAAGTAAAATTTAAAATTCCTCCAAATTTAATTGCTCGCTCTTGAAAGCCAGGTGCTATCTCAAAAGGGTACAAGGATTAGCAAGAAGAAGTGCCCTTTCAACCTGATTTCTCAATAAATAAATAAATTAATAAAATTAAATAAAACTTCTTGCGTTCACTGCAGAATAGAACAGGTGGAGCTTTGTGATTCTGAAGGAAAACAAGGCCTGTTCGGTTGCTTTTTGTAAAAATGCGCAGTAGCTATAGTAACACGAAATTGAGACATCCAGCTGTATCTGACAACTACAGTAATTTAACCCAATTCACAACTTTTTGTTGAGAAATATCGAGAGGCTGCCAGCTCAGCTACAGTAGCCCAACTCAGCTACAGTAACTTCACCCATTTTGACGAACCAAACTGAGGAATTGGGACCATTTTGACGAATCAAACGAGGAATTGGGGGTAATACTGTAGCATCCGACATCTACAGTATTACACCCCAAAAAACAAGCAAACAAACAGGCCCAGACTGAAGCAGTCTCTTCTGCAGAAACCTCCAGTCTTAATTCTGCAACAATCAATCCTCATGAAATTTTGGACGCGGAATTCTCAATCAATGAGCCATATTATTGGAAAATCTCTATTTTCATGAGATATTCCAGCTATGATCTGTTGAATAATACATTTAGTTCAGGAGATTTTTTTTTAAAACTCAACAAGAGAAGGAATTTATCGGCATTTCCTACAGACTGCAGCTATACAGAGCGTCATTGCAAAAACTGTGTAGTGTTATTCTACCAAGACCTACAAACTCCAAAACAAAGTAAGTTTAAAAAAATATAAAACCTACAGAATCAATGAGTGTGGATTCTCCTCATATCCAAGAAGGAAAAAGATTTCAACTCATCTTGGTTTCCTCTCTACTTGTGGAGGTGACCAGAAAAACCAGCAAAAATATTTGATCAACTGCATTCCCTGCAGAAGTCAAACAAAAATTGTCAGCAACTGTCAATCAGCTGGGTCAATTTCCAACTTTTCTCCAAGTAAAACTCCAGGAATTATTAACCAAATAATCTACCACTTTATATATTATTGGATGTACATGTAAATGACTGCAAAGTGAAACATATAATCTGCAGCACTTTGTGAAGGAGGATCGATAAAACCATACAGCTAGATTTCTTCGAATTGCCCCTTTAATTAATTCATCCGCATTATGTGCAATTAAAACAAATACTATACAAGTATAATGAAAACGCAACTTTGAATTGAAAGCAACCTCCATTTTCATAGCACCACCAGTAGCATCACAGGTTTGCGCTTTGAGTTGTATGTTAACTGAAGTAGACAGTCTTTGGAAAAGTGAGTGAATTACAATTCAATTTGGCACATCAGAATTGAACTCAAAATATCCATCACATATTCATTATTTAGCAGTAAGATAAAGGGACTCAAGGTACATGCTTAACTTGATCGCTCACATAATGCCTAAGAATCAAAGTTCGGCAATACAAACACCATAAATTGTTCTAGAGATCAATAATAAAGATACTTAATCTTGTGACACAGAATGATCTCTTCCTTTGTACCATCAGAATTGGAATCAAGAAAGGACCATAATGTCGAACTGAAAGGCACCAACAAAATTGTTTTTAATCAAATTTGTGGCTTCCTATCTATCTAATGTCAACCCCTAAGTTCTTGTTTATAAAAAGAATGAAGAGCAGTGTTAAAATATGATATGCATGATTGCGGGACTTTCTGTATTGCAGAAGTCAGATTTCAGTTATTTTCCCATAAGCGCAGAATCCATTCTAATACTAAAATCTTTCCTCTAACAATTTGGACCGAACCAGAATTTCTGAAGCATTATTCACCATTATCTCAAGGGTGCAGTATTAGTTTCCATAAAAACACATGCCTCATATAGTGTTTGTCATGACTTGACATGTAAGATTCAGAAGCTGTGTAAATTAAGTTTAGACTGAATAGATAAGTTAGAAATTGAATCGTCTGCTTCATAGATGGTCACAAGCTTTGGCTCGCCCCGTCAATGTCGCGTTATAGATCAAACCTCAGATGACATGTTCATAAGAAAAATTTCCACAAGACAGTGGTCATTACTTCAAAGGTAACTTCCAACTTAAAATATTTGCCAAAAATTTACAATCAGAGACAGAATGCCTGTTTGACAACTAGAATTCAGCTTCTTCTGGACCTAATTCAAGCAAAAGGCTTCGACGCCTTAATGTGGTTCAGAACTTTTTTAATCTAATGACAATGACAGAGTCTTTGGCATATGCAATTGTCAGAGCCTGCTAGCATACACGAGAAGTGTTTATATGTGCAATTTCACTCCTCTTTCAGCACTATTAGCACTAGCCCAAACTAATCATCAACAGGAACAGGATTAACTTCTATCAACTCATCATAAATGAAAAGGAAGAGTATAGGTACTGATGTTAGTTTGTTCCCAGTTAAAACTGAAGCCGTTGTCTAGCCTAGCTGTCTGCATAGTCTGCCACCTTTCAAGCAACAAGTCAGAGGGCAATATTTAGGAAGGAGAGGAAAAAAAGGATAGAATAATAAAAGGAATCAATATATAACAACAATCTAGGGGAAATGAAGCTCTATGTTAAAAACCCTCAATTCACTAAAGAAGATGGCCTAAATACCAGCCTAATCTACAGCGATAGAATTGAATTTTGTAAAAAATTCTCACATAGATTTCAAAAAGACAGAGAAGCTCTGCATTCCTATACTCAGAAGCAAATTTCAACCAAAGGAAAATCAGCCACTGCATTAGTACATCTATATTTACTAATTTAGATGAAAGCAAAACACAGGAATCTACAGCAGAACAGTCAGTCCAACAAAATTTCAGAACTTTGAAATAAATCCTATCTAATACTAAATTTATGTCAGTTCACATACAGACACCTTCTAGTAGTTTCTCCTTCACAAAGCTATCAATCATTTAGTTCTCATAAATATTCAGACAGAGTTCCATAAAAGTTCTAACTGTCATCATGACCCTGAAGTTGGTTATTCATTGGCATCATACATATTCAAATGTCCTCTTTAATCTATACGTCTGTGTCTCTTGCATGCATGTAAGAAACAAACACTGTCCATACCAACAAATCATCACCAATAACTAGCCTCTCAATAAAATACATATCAAGATAGCAATAAGCAAACAGAAAAACAGATGAAAATCAATGTTAAATATATTATCAAACAATTACTTACATATTATGCAAGGCGAACTCATCTCCATTGGCTGTCATCATGCGCTCATCGACATCACCATCATATTTAGCAGCTATTGGAACAGTGGCAATATCATCTGCTGGTGCTGGCGGTTCTACTTGAACTAGACAAGCACAATTAAACTTAGCAAACAAACTATAAAATGAAAAAGAAGTATATACAGTTCTACTTGAACTACACAAGCGCAATTAAACTTAGCAAACAATCTATAAAATGAAAAAGAATTATATATATGGTAACAAGTCATTTTTAAATGTTGGTATTACCTTCAAATTCTTCTCTTAGCCAATCCTGTCCACAGATCAATCCTTGAACAGTCACTGGGTCCAGAGAACTATAATACTGATTAAGCACTCTACTTTCACCGTCTATTGAAACAATTGACACAGGAATTCCCAAAATATCACGAGCCATTATAGAAAGGACAGGATATTTTGCTGCATGAAATTTCCACCAAGCTAAAATGTTGAAGTTGTCCTCAGAACCTTTGCATTGATAAACAGCTTCATCCAAATACAACTCCAAATCTGATATTTGCTGTTGACTTGATGAGGTCTCTTGTAGATACTGATCAAGTCCCCTGCGTGCATCGAACAATGTGCGAGAACAATTTTTTGATTCTGAACCAGTTTTAAGTTCAACACTACAACTGTTATTATTCTCATCATAGCAAAGAAATGCTTGGTTATTGGATATATTATTTGAATGCTCTGCATAGTGATCATGGAGCTTTCCTAAATACTGGCGGACCTTGTCAATCTTCTCATTGGCTTTACACTCATCATCATAAATATTATTGAAGAAATACTCGATTGACTTCATTTTGTATCGAGGATCAAGGATAGAAGAGATTGCCAAAAGAAGAATTGTTGACTCCCACTTCTTTTCAAAATTTTCAAGAATTTGAGTAGCCATCGTTGCAATAACAGGAAGGTTGCTCGCTTTCCAAGTTTTTATCAGCAGATGGATACCACATAAATCATTAAAATAAAGGTTTGATGTAGGAATCTTCGTCTCTGAGAATTTCTCTATCGCATGATAAAATACATAAAGGCACTCAGTGACAGCTTTAGTAAGATTCCATTCCTCTGAAGATAATGAACTCGTGTGCTCACTGTCACACTCTGCCAAGCAAGTGAATGCAGCTTGGTATTCACACACAGTTTCAAGCATCAAGTACGTCGTGATCCAATTATTCTGATCATCACAAATCAATGGTTTCTGAGGGGCTCCAACCTTTCCTGCTGCAATCTGAAAAGCATCGAGCTTGGCTTGTGAAGACCTCACATATTGCACAGTATCTCGCACTTTACTAACTATATCATTCACTAAACAAAGCACATCTTGCGCAATTGCAGACATTACTGATGCAGCAGTCTGAACGTGAAAAAATTCGCCATTCAATGGGAAAAAACTCCTCAACAGCACAAACTCGCGAAGATCTTTAGCCACCACATCACTCTCATTGCAATTATCCAAAATAACACTAAACAACTTCCCATATAGATTCCAATCGAGCAGTCTCTCTGCAATAATCTTAGTAATATCTTCCCCTGAAATTGAGGTCTCAACATGCAAAAAGTTAAGAATCTTCCTCTTAAGCTTCCAATCATCATCAATATAATGGCAAGTTAAGCACACGTACTCCACATCCTCATTCGACCTCCACATATCGACACTGAAGCTAACCCTACAAGGAAGTTTCCCAAGAAATTCCCGCAACTTAACCTTTTCGCCCTCGTAAATATTCATGCAGTCCATCCTAACAATATCATCAGACATAAACGTGAACTGAGGCTGGAGATTCTTAACAAATGCCTTGAAACCGGCATGATGAATCATAGTAAAAGGAAAAGCATGCATCACAACCATCCGGGCAAAATCTCGTCGGCTCAATTCTTGATCAAATGGAGAAATATCAAAAGGCCCATCATTTGTGTCACCTTTCGAGCCAAATCTCCTAACAGTCAATTTTCTTCTCTTGCGAACTTTCGTGCTGGTGCAAGTCACAAGGTGGTTCTTTAAGTGGGTGGTGCCGCTGCGGCTGCTAGCAGAAAACTGCTTCTTGCAATGGTTACAGATTGCGACATAATTCCCATCCGGTTTCCTTTCTTTGGCAAAATCGTTCCATACTAATGATCTCAATCTTCTTCTTGATGCCGGTTCATTACCAGCCATGTGGACTGCAATTTCATTGTGCGTACCGTTGTCATCCATCTCAACAGTTTCAGTCATGCTGTTATTAGAAGAATCCAAGAAATATCCCAACTATTAATCAAATGCAAACAAATGAGATTTTTCTTTGTGCACAACAATTTTAGCATGACCAGCATTAAATCCTATCAATCAATTGCAAACAATATTTTTGTATGTGCACAACAATCTTAGCATGAGCTTATGATAAAACAACATTAACTCCTATCAATCAATTGCAAACAAGAAGAGATTTTTATCTGTGCACAACAATCTTAGAATGAGCTTATGATAAATCAACGTTAAATCCTATCAATCAATCGCAAATAAAAAGAGATTTTTATTTGTGCACAACAATCTTAGCATGAGCTTATGATAAAACAACATTAACTCCCATCAATCAATTGCAAACAAGAAGAGATTTTTATCTGTGCATAAAACAACATTAAATCCTATCAATCAATTGCAAACAACAAGGGATTTTTATCTGTGCACAACAATCTTAGCATGCGCTTATGATAAAACAACATTAAAATCCTATCAATCAACTGCAAACAAGAAGAGATTTTTATTTGTGCACAACAATTTTAGGATGACCTTGTGATAAATCAGCAATTTATCCTTTTAAATCAATAGCACACAAGAAGAGATATTTACGGTTAATAGCCATTAAATCTTAGGGTTGTTCTGTCCAATCTTACAATGAACCTTAAACCCTAGGATATTGTCATCAAAGAACTGCCTAAACCCTAGAAGAAAATTGCAAATACCCAGAAAACCACCAATCAATTTCCAACAAAAAGAAATTTTTACATGATCTTATCACAAGTCAGCGCTAAATCATATCAAAATTTTCTTAAACCCTAGGGTTTTATCAAGAATCGCGAAACTGCTAAAACCCTAGATGAAAGTCTGCAGCATCGAATCTAGGGTTTTGAGGAGAAGGCGGGAGAGAGTTTGAAGGCTTACGTTGAGGACGATGGAGGGAGAGACGTTCGATATCGGATTCGAATATCGCTGGGCCCAATTCGCTACGGGGATCCGCCGTCACCGTTTAAGGGTTTAGAGAGAGGAAGAGGATATAGGGTTTCGTGGGCTTACCCGATCCGACTCTGTTTATATAGGATTATTGTTTACTCCCTTTAGTCGGTTTAGGACTGTTTTGCTTTAAATTACTGAAAAGTACATCTTCTTTTAATTAAAGATTTTGGCTAGTTTAGATTTTTTTTGTTTTTTTCTTCTTTTGAGATATAAGTTATTCAAGTATTAGTATGGTGCATTTATGTACTAGATTTTGGAACCTTAGACTTTAAAATAAATATTTTAATTTATGTTCTATTTGAATAAGAATTTTATATAATATGCCATCTATCTATATCTATACTATATATTAAGAAAAGTCCTCTTTTGGTCATTGTGAGCCACACTTTTAGAATTCAAAAATACCCTTATATTTGAAAAAAATAATTCTAAATGCTTTTTCACTTAAAAATCAACAAAAATATCCTCACACTTAAGAAAATCAAAGGACGTGTCCACAAATTTGGGGGAAAAATCACAGAAATGACTTTAAACTTGGAAAATCCAAATAAGAAAAAGAAAAGAAAAAAAGAAAATACACTCAAAATCATATTTATCGATTTCCTTGACAATTTGATTACAATATTTCCCCACATTTTGTGTCATGCACATATCGTTTGCCCCAGAGCATTATATTAAATTAAAGAAACTATATAGTACCAATTTAATCTTAAATTTTAGATTTAATTTGATGTTCACATAGTATATCGTGCTTTATATTTTACAAGCTTCTAATCAAGCATTAAATTTATTATTTATTAATTATGTCAATCATTGATGGACAAAAATAATCTTTCAGAACTTTAACTAATGCTTATATTTATTTGTTATTAATTTGAATTGGTTTAAGAAGTAAAATTGCAACAATAAGAATCGAATCAGCATCCTCATAGTATTGGCAGACTCTTTATGAGTTTACAGGCCCTGATAACATCAGGATTTTTATTAAAAAATTAAACCTAGCAACAAATTGTATATGAAGTATTTCACTGATTAAAAAGAGACCCAATCCAACTCATATTAATTAATTTAGTTGCTTATGATACAAGAATTATACTACTAAACTAGGGTCCATAAAAATTCATAATTCTTTTGCGATTTACAGGAAAAGATCCTACTTTTGGGGATCGACTATTTGATACTTAACACGACTCACTAATTTTAAAATTCATCAAGAAGAAAATTCAAATATAATTAATATTTACCAGATCCTCAAATCCAATAATCTAAAATAAATTATGTATTTATGGCATCATTAATACAATGAATGCATCAAATATATTCTCCTTACATCATATATACATATATCTCGCACAATGTAGAGAGACCTTATAAGTTATATAACATGAACAAGATAACACTGACGAAAAACATAACAAAAACGCGTTACAAAAGCTCAACTGTTGGTCTAAACAAATCAATCAATCTTCATAATCACTTGATTTATTACAGTAAATAACAGAAGAAAAACACAAGGAAATCAATTCTTTTCCATCCTTTATCATCTTTTTCGAATTTTCCTTTTGTATAGAAAAACCACAATAGTTGCTGTAGCAAAGTTTGACTAGTAAATACTGAAATTTCTTACATCAAATAAGAAATATAAAAAGGAGGTATATATAAGGGTTTTTTTCCTTGAGAAACCACCTTAAAATAAGGAAATTATATGGAAACCATATTTTATTTTCAATTTATATATAAACCATCTTTAAAGTTAATTTTGTTGCAATCAACAACCGCATAGTCTGATTTTCAACTAAAGCCCAAAATTACCCATAAAAAATTCATATTGAATGCACATGACTGATTCTTTTAGTGTCTAGTTCTTGTTTGGATACAACTCACGCACCTTGAACTTAAAAATTTTAAGCTTATTTTTGACTTTTTAGTAAAAATTTGACTAAGTGGTGGTTGATTACAATAAAACCGACTTTAAAAATTATTTATGTATAAATTGAGAATGAAAGATGGTTTCTGTATAATTACACTATTTTAAAGTGGTTCATATAATCAAGTTCGCGTACTCCACGCCTCCAACTCAGGGAAATTCAGATCAATTTTCTATAATAATATGTTGCATTCAAAATTTTCTTAAACCCTAGGATATTGTCATCAAAGAACTGCCTAAACCCTAGAAGAAAATTGCAAATACCCAGAAAACCACCAATCAATTTCCAACAAAAGAAATTTTTACATGATCTTATCACAAGTCAGCGCTAAATCATATCAAAATTTTCTTAAACCCTAGGATATTGTCATCAAAGAACTGCCTAAACCCTAGAAGAAAATTGCAAATACCCAGAAAACCACCAATCAATTTCCAACAAAAGAAATTTTTACATGATCTTATCACAAGTCAGCGCTAAATCATATCAAAATTTTCTTAAACCCTAGGATATTGTCATCAAAGAACTGCCTAAACCCTAGAAGAAAATTGCAAATACCCAGAAAACCACCAATCAATTTCCAACAAAAAGAAATTTTTACATGATCTTATCACAAGTCAGCGCTAAATCATATCAAAATTTTCTTAAACCCTAGGGTTTTATCAAGAATCGCGAAACTGCTAAAACCCTAGATGAAAGTCTGCAGCATCGAATCTAGGGTTTTGAGGAGAAGGCGGGAGAGAGTTTGAAGGCTTACGTTGAGGACGATGGAGGGAGAGACGTTCGATATCGGATTCGAATATCGCTGGGCCCAATTCGCTACGGGGATCCGCCTTCACCGTTTAAGGGTTTAGAGAGAGGAAGAGGATATAGGGTTTCGTGGGCTTACCCGATCCGACTCTGTTTATATAGGATTATTGTTTACTCCCTTTAGTCGGTTTAGGACTGTTTTGCTTTAAATTACTGAAAAGTACATCTTCTTTTAATTAAAGATTTTGGCTAGTTTAGATTTTTTTTGTTTTTCTTCTTTTGAGATATAAGTTATTCAAGTATTAGTATGGTGCATTTATGTACTAGATTTTGGAACCTTAGACTTTAAAATAAATATTTTAATTTATGTTCTATTTGAATAAGAATTTTATATAATATGCCATCTATCTATATCTATACTATATATTAAGAAAAGTCCTCTTTTGGTCATTGTGAGCCACACTTTTAGAATTCAAAAATACCCTTATATTTGAAAAAAATAATTCTAAATGCTTTTTCACTTAAAAATCAACAAAAAAAGATATGAAAATTTTTTGATTTTTCATTATTCTGACTTTTCTCAGATATTGGAGGAAATATTCAAAAGTTCCAATTCAATTGGTTAGTCAAATGATATGCAATAATGCACGATCTTAATATCAAGAAAATTTCCGAAATGCTGTAAAATGTCGATCTGCTTTGTGATTAGATTAGGCTTCTGTTGACATTTGACTATAGACTGAAACTATAGCTAAGATGGTCTGTAAAAGATTAGAGATGTGTTATGTTAAAAATGAAAGACATTAAATATTGGAGTTGCAGCCAATTAGACATATCTATACTATCACTAAAACAGTTGTTACCGGCTGTGATAGTTAGCTGAAACTTTTCCAACTTACTGCCATAAATCATTTATTTGCAACTTTCTATTAAAAAAAAAAACATTTTCACATCATTTTAAGCTTTAAAGAGAAGGCAAAAACAACTCCCAAAATTATTATAAACTACAATATTACAGATGAAACAACATGGTAGTGGATGAACGAATTTCCGTCCAATATTGCAAGAAACATGGCTAATCCTTCCAATTACATGTCAAATAATTTGCATTAAAACAATGTCAATTCTATACGAGCTTATAATATGTGCCAAAGAATTTCAAATATTTATAGCATTTGCACATAAAATTATTGAGCAAATAAACAGACATTGAATTATACAACAAAGGGTTGTAGGATTCTATGCAATTGGTAGCAAAGAAAATAAAATTCATACAACATTGACAATATTATGCTAAAAACCTTAGCTTATATAGTTTCCAACAACATAGCTCGGATTTTGGCTCTCAGGTCACTAGGAACCTCAGTAATCTCAGATACCTTAGCATCCGTTTCTTCAACATGAGAATCTACGGCATCCTTAGTCTCCACTTCAATCTCACCCTCTTCAATTTCAGAAGGAGAACTATGCTTTCTCCTATGCTTATGAGACCTCTCTCTTTCCTCATCTTCAGATGATTCATGTTTCCTATGCCTATGACGATGCCTCGAACTCCTCTCATGCTTCTTTTCACTCTCTGAATCACTGTGATGCTTATGACGCCGATGATGATGATGGCGATGCTTATGATGACGATGATGATGTTTATGATGCTTCTTTCTCGCGTGCTTATGATCCTCATCTGAGTCTTCATCTTCTTCCGCTTCTTCTTCTTCGTCCCTTGTCCTTGAATGATGTCTCTTACGATAATTTCTATCCTTGCCTGAAAATTCTGCATCAAAAGGCACAGAACTGCATTCTCTTTCTTCATGATTCTCCACAGATTCATTTTGAATACCGGTAGAGTGCACCGATTGAGATGTTGGGTTAACACCACTTTTAATCATGGCAGCAAACATCTTAGCTCTTTTTAGCCTCTCGGCCTTGAGCTTTTGTTCTTTCGTGAGGGTTGCCTCAGAAGAATCAGCCTCGCCGGCAGTTGCAATTGCTGCAGTTTTTGCAATGGCATTAGCAATTGAAACTGGAGGTTTCGAATTTGTTTATGGATATTTGAGGTTTGGGCTGATTCAGAATCAGCAGCTGATGAATTTTGAAATGCTGGGCTTCGACCTCTTGTTGCTGCAAGAACTATGGCTGCAGCTTCATCGGTTGTTACTCCGGATCTTTTAATGGGTTCTGTGGGCTGGTCGTTTGATTCCTTTTTTGACCCGATTGTCATTTTGAATTTATCCTTTCTTTGAGGATCTAGGTATCGATCTTCAAGTTCCTCGTCAGCAGTGGATTCACTGAGAGATGGTTCTTGCGATCTTCTTTTCCGTTTATCTGAGGGTTTCTTGCTTGGTGATTTTGACTGCAAATGAACAGGATGCATAATGTAAGCAAGAGGGCTATACTCATTTTTTAAGCAATTCACTTTTCCAGTTACAACCAAAAAGTTTCTTATACCAGCTCATGCATTATCTACATGCAAATGTCATAGAAGTCCTGCAGCAAGGACTGCTAAAATAAGCTTCACTTTTTAAAGACCTAGTTTACCCCGACACTTCGTCTGGGCTCTCGTATTTGTGTATGACACGTGTCCGATTCTGACAATCCTTGGATACTATTTGGACACTCCTCGAATATACATACATTTATTCAAGCGTGTACTCAATTATATAAGACATGTTTTAGTTTAAAACATTCGCTATACACTTCTTGGACGTACATCTTACACTTCACACCCACTTGCTACAACTCTCTTTATAGGGGTCGGGTTCATTTCAGCACATACCCAGTTCAGAAGTGTGATTTTAAAGAGTCGTTAGGTATCTAGTAAAAAACCGAGTGATTTCCCAAATATATAATCTACTTAATAAATGAAACATAAAAATATTAGAGAAATTTTAGTTTTCATAACATTAAAAAAAACTATCTTATATAATTTACTAATTTCAATATGTATATATACAGTTGTGTCATCGTATCCTACCTTTTACAAATTTGTCGTCCTGCATCCGCACACATAATGCCACCCGTACCCGTGTAACATTGGAAAAGACATATGGCCATTCTAGTGTATACAAGTGATCGGCAGGAATCTTAAAATCAAGGATGCAAAGGAAAAGAAAGAAGCATGACAACATTGATTTTCAAAAATCTTCTACAAAGAAGTCTCAGAGCTTGAGATGGGGTTAAAAACATTATTTGATCTTAATGGGAAAACATACTTCTGACAGTTTCAAGGTTGAGAGATTTAAATAACAACAGAACCACAGAGTTAATATCATGCATGTCTCGCCATACAGAACATTCAGGAATTCAAAGTCAGGAGTTTCAGAAGTCATAAGATGGAGTGGAAGTGTTGTAACATAGTCGTAATATCTGAAGTTGATATCATCATAATCGCATCAGAAAGTTAAAATGCAATGATGAGTGAAGAAGGCATAATAGCGAGGTTGCATGGATACGGGTGCGGATGCGGACCCGGACACGGATACAGACACGGGACACGACAAATTTGTAAAAGGCAGGATATGGGGACACGGATACACACACATGCACATATATGTATATATATAATATTTACATTAGATCAAATGTTGAATTAAAATACCCATAACATTTGTATGTTTCTTTTACTATCTATAACAATTAAGAATCAAGTTAAACCAAACTAATAATTAAGGTTTAACAACAAAACTTTAGTTTTGATCACACGGGATACGATGGATATTTTTCAAACCTTAAGTAATGGTTTCGGTTTTTAAGTTTCAAAAACCTTTTGGTTTTGAGCTCGATATACCCAAGAAACTAGTTAGGGTTAAAAGTAATGGGGAACTCGGGTTTTGCTTTGAACTACATGTGTCCATGGCGTGTCCACAATGAATCTGTGTCCGACACGTGTCCGACATGAATACGGCATCCAAAATGAAGTGTTCGTGTAACCTAGCATAATAGAGACCAATACAAAACCATGACTACCATTATCCATGGAAAACTAAATCTTGCACGACAACTAATTGGAGAAACAATTTACATCAATAACAAAGTAGTTAACTAGAAAAGTTTTAGAAAAGATCTCAAAAATAACCTTCAGAGCCAGACATCCGGTTAGTTATTTAAAAAGTGCGAGTTACACGTTAGCTTTTCAACTCCTGGATTTTCCACAATATACAATATCTAGGAGTTGCTGCTATTGCATAATTAGCATTCATTATTGAAACAACTACTGCAAAAAAGATATATAATAAGGTTTAGGAAGAAAATACCTCTTTAGCTTCTTCGAGAACCTTGAGATAATATGGGTTAAATGGGTTGGCTGGCAGAAGAAACGGAAATCTTCCTGCTGTTTTATCTTGCTCAATGAGGACTGCTTCAAATTCTTTTCCATTTTTAAGAATGAATTCTACAATCTTATCTATTGCTTTCTTTAAGAAAGATGGAGGCTCCAAGATTAGTGGTTTGGCATCCGTTTTACTTGGTTGAGAATTCCTTCTGTTTGTGACGCCATGCTGTGAAGTAACACCTTCTACTTTCTTAGTAATGGATCCAGAATTTAAAAAGTGGTTCTTTTTGGGTAGTAAAAGGCCCCTCTCCTTAGTAGGAACAGAAATTGCACGCTTTATAGTTTCTTTGTCTTCTATAGATGCGGAAGGAGCATATTCTTCTCTTACTGATTTATGAGGTGACAATGAATCTCCACCAGCATTTGGTTTTGTGGCCTCCCCTTCTTCAGGTTTTTGTTGATGAGTATTATCGTCATCTTCTCCAGTTCCATATAGAGATCCAAGTAGTGATAATGCCCCTCCTGCAGCAGAAAGTGCCTCACTCTCCTGATCCTCTAATTTCTTATCTTCCTGCGTGTTATCAGTTTTTAAAAGATGGGGATGATCAACAAGGAAGCGAAAGTATGGATGAAGCTGATTGTCGGGCATCAAAAATCCAAATGTTGGGTTATTTCCCTGTTTCACCCTCAAGACAATTTCCGATTGGCCTCCATGCTCACTCACAAATAAAGCAGTTCTTGCCATGATTTGATGCAACTTCTCTGTAGGAGGCTGGAAAAAAAACCAGAAATATATTTCATTTCAGAATGGAAAAGTAAATAAATAATCATAAGAAATAAAATGTAATTTAAGAAGGAAAATTAGACAATTATACAGAGATTTCTTAATAATTTAAGTAAATATAAAAGTAAAATACAAAAAGACCTATGCTAATCACAGTTACATAATTCGGCTCTTTGTAACACTTATATCATTCTAAATTTCTAATCCCACCTGACCAAGCCTTACGTCATGACATATCACAAGGAAACATGGTGCCCATGAATGGCAACCTTAGTAAGAACTTCATCTCCGCTCCAAGAATCTGAAATTTAGAAATGTGAGCCATAGGAGAAGAAACGCACCTTGGGTAACTAATGCTGGTTTACTGGAGAAATATTAATAGCAATCCATGAGCAAGATTATCTATGTTATCCGACAAACAAAAAAAGGTCATGCGGAAAATTGAAGCTGTACGAGTTACACTTACCAGGTTGCTAATTAGGCTTGTAGGCACTGAAAATGGTGGATGGTAAGAGGAATGATCTTGTCCATAGCTGTTGGGATCAGCTGAACCACCATTGTTTCCATAAGAAAAATGAACAGCTTGATAAGAGCCAGAACCTGTTGCTTCTGATCTTTCAGTTGTTTCTGCATTAGTAAAAGCAATATTTTTTAGGTACCGAACATGAAACCTTGAATAAGTTAGGATATGTCATCTGCTAGAGAATTATAGGTAATATTATAATAAGGTTAGACGTTTCTTACTTGATACTGACAGAGATGTTCATGAAGTAAATTAAGCATCCTCCTGCAAACTCAGAAATTCAAATTCAATATAATCTAGCACACAATCCCTTGTTTGTGGCACTGACACATCTCAGCAAACACTATTAATAACTTATGCCGACATTTGAGCAGCAACTCATGACATCCTCCTAGACGGATTTTACCAGACTAAGTATGGAAAAATAAAATAATAAATTGAAAAACCCAGCTATCATTGTTACTAATTAGTGTTTGCGACTCAGCAAATCAAACGTGTTACTTGCAAAAGATAATAATAATAATAGTTTTAAATTAATTGAAAAGGGTGAACATGAAGAAACTATTGACACCATGTAAGCAGTTTCGAGACTGTCGCTGCATAATGTCTCATGATAAGGAACAATCTTGTTTTCTTCTTCCCATGACAAATAGAAGAGGATTAAGGTGTTCATCCTTCACACTGCTGCATACTTTAGCACCTTAATATTTGAAAACAGGATAGGTGCAAAGTAAATGGAATCTTATGTAAGGTACTGAAGGGAGAAATTCCACCCATTTTGTTAGAATCCTCTTCTCCTGAAACGGATTCAGGTACTCTCCAATTAGGTGGTAATTGAAGATGGTCCAATTCTTTCGATTCTTATCATCTATCTCAATTCCAATGAATAAGATCATGCCACCTAAGATTTTTCACTATCACAAATAGTGGTTTTTACTATAGTGGTTTTCAAGTTTACTGTTGGTTTTCAAGGCCAAAGTGATTTTTAAGATAACAATAGAAATCTAACGTGGTGTGATCTCATCTGTTGGAAGTGATATTAACAGTAAGGATTGAGAGAATTGAACCCTCTCTAATTACCACCTAATTGGAGAGGATCTGGATCCTCCTGAAACAATAGGCTGCACATTTGTAAAAATCATGTGATCCATCTAAGCCCACTAAAACTTGCATCCAACCCAACCTAATCCAATAATAATCACTTCCCCTGTCACCCATATTTCAAAAAGAAAAAAAAATGATGACCATTAGTATGGTAGGAGATAAAGAAAGGATGATCGTGATATGAAACTTTGAATAGCAACAGGGATATTAAAAAAATGCTATCTTATTTTAATTAACATTCTTTCTTTATCCCTCTTTATCTCCAAAAACACTCCTGTTCTATAAGAAACTTCTACCATCCACAGCTGCCTCGTTACAATGAAAAAATCATACAAGCTTAATCATGTCTGTTTCATATTATATGCAGGCCCGAGTAGAGGGAGCCAATATTTCATTCTTCTAAAATGATGAAAATCTCACTCTTTGCTTCTTTATTTCTTAACATTCTGTCATGTTTCATAGCTCAGTATATTGTTGCAAATAAATAAATAACTTGTGTGTTTTCTCCAAAATGCCAGCTTTAAATACTAAATTTTTATGGATATTAATTATCAGCTAGAAACTGATGCGGTGTGCAATTTAACCTTTCAATTTGACAACTTATTTAGATGAATTCTTTGAACCAAAATTGCACCAGAAAGGACAAATACGAATCAAAATCATAATAATAGCTAAAACCAACCTCCAATAATTCTAACACAAGATCAGAACGAACCTTCATCTTCGTTATCTTCATCTTCGTTATTCAAAGGGAGATCTAAGAATCTCTCGCGATCGAGCTCGGATTGAGAAACGCCGCCGGTGTCTTCAACGAATCGCAGCTTCTTCGAACGAGGAGGGATCCGATCGAGGAGATGACGGACATCGTAGCGGTCGATTAAGAGGGACTCGTCGCCGGTCCACGGCACGAGCGCTGCGCGTGAGTTGACGAAGGCGGCGCTGGCGTCGTCGTCGAAGAGGAGAGCGTGGCGGCCTTCGATGTTTAGATCTATGGCCATGGATTGATGAGATTAGAGAGGGATTGGGAGAACTCGAGGAGAAGAGAGAAACCCTAGAATATGGGGGAAGATGATGAAGCAGGAAATTTTTTTATTTAATTTTTTAAACAATAACAAAACGATGCTCGTCAGGGCCTGGCCCATATATATTAATGTACTGTTTTCAAATACGTCCCGTCCCATATTTGCAAGTGGGCCTGGCTGTCTGGCCCATATATACTAACCTGTTGTTCGTTCTCGCAACTATTCTATGATATTAACCTTTTTTTACTAATGATATTTTAATATCCGAATTGGACTCATCCTTCTATTTTATCCCTCAATCCAACTTATAAATTGGAATACTATGTCAGAATGATTCTTTTAAAAACAACTAGTTTATCCTTAATTAAATTAATTCGGTTTAAATTTGTTGGAATGATACCGCACAATGTTAAATTTGAAAGAAGAGAACGAAAAAGAGATGTCAATGTTGTTACAATTAATCATTTTAAGTTAGTTTAACTTAATTAACAATTTTTGTTATTTCTTAAAAGGTGATGAATGAATTGAGGGATGACCATGAAGTGAAAGGTAAGTTGACTTAATAATTTACTAGAATGTCATATTTGTTAGTTATCATATTTAATAATATACTAGTTGTCGTACCAAATATTTAGAGCAGTTGTCTACAATCTCATTAAATTGATAATATGCGGGTCGTTGTATTTGTTACTCGTTGTATTAAAGAGAATTATAAATGTGAGAAACAACATAGACAAGATAAATTGACTCAAAGGAGAATAACAAGTCATTTCATATGTCGTATTTGTTAGTTGTCGTATTTAATAATATACTAATTATCGTGTCAAGTATCTAGAGAAGTTGTCTACAATCTCATTAATTTTATAATATGTGAGTCATCATATTTGTCACTTGTCGTATTAAAAGAGGATTACAAATGTGAGAAACAACATAGACAAGGAAGATTGACTCAAAGGAGAATGACAAGTCATTTCATAGTCGTATCTGTTAGTTGTGGTATGTAATATATAGTAGTTGTTGTATAAAATATTTAGAGCACTTGTCTATAATCTCATTAATTTTATAATATGCGAGTCGTCATATTTGTTACTCATTGTATTAAAAGAGGATTACAAATGTGATAGACAACATAGGCTAGGTAAACAACATAGGCTAGGTAAATTGACTCTAAGGAGAATGACGAGTCATTTCATAAGTGGTATTTGTTAGTTGTCGTATCAAGTATCTAGAGCAGTTGCTTACAATCTCATTAATTTTATAATATAGGTGTCGTCATATTTGTTACTCGTCTCATGAAATCGTGAAGCTTGGACTCTGTAGAATATTTTACTAATGGTTCGAAACGATTAAAAATGTCCAATAATGTGGGTTATAGCTCATGAAATCGTGAAGTTTGGACTCCACAAAATTATTTATCAATAGGTTAAAATGACTAAAAATAGTAAAAAATCGTGGGTTATAGCTCACAAAATTATGAATTTTGTCCACTATGAAATTATTTAACAGCGGGTCGAAATGACTAAAAATGACAAAAAATCGTAGGTTATAGCTCACGAATCATGAATTTTAGCCATCGCGAAATTTTTTGACAATGGGTTGAAACGACTAAAATGGCCAAAATTTGTGGATAAAATATCTCATGAAATCGTGAATTTTGGCCTCTGAGAAATTATTTGTCAACGGGTCGAAATGACTAAAAATAACTGAAAATCATGAGTTATATCTCACAAAATAGTGAATTTTGGCCACCGCGAAATTATTTGACGACGAGTCAAATGACTAGAAATGATAAAAAATTATGGGTTATAGCTCATAAAATCAGGAATTTTGGTCTCTACAAAATTATTTGCAAATGGGTCAAAACGATAAGAAATGATAAAAAATCGTGGGTTATTGCTCATGAAATCATGAAGTTTGGGCTTCACAAATTATTTGCCAACGGGTTGGAAAGAATAAAATTAGAAAACGTCATAGGTTATTAGCTCATGAAATCATGAATTTTGGCCACCGCGATATTATTTGACAACGAGTCGAAATGACTAAAAATGACTAAAAATCATGGTTTATAACTTAGGAAATCATGAATTTTGGTCTCCATAGAATTATTTGTCAACGAGTCAAAACTCTGAAAATAGTAAAAAATCGTGGGTTATATCTCACAAAATTGTGAATTCGGCAATTGCGAAATTATTTGACAATGAGTCAAATGACTAGAAACAGCCAGAAATCATGGTTATAGCTCATGAAATTATGCATTTTGGCCTCCGCAAAATTATTTGCCAATAGATAAAAATGACTAGAAATGGCGAAAAATCGTGGGTTGTTGCTCATGAAATCGTGAAGTTTGGGCTCCACGAAATTATTTGCCAACGAATCGAAAAGAATAAAATTGGCAAAAATCATGGGTTATTACTAGCTCATGAAATCGTGAATTTTGGTCATTGCGAAATTATTTGACAACGAGTCAAAATAAGTAAAAATGAACAAAAATTATGGATTATAGCTCACGAAATCGTGAATTTTTTCTCTGCAAAATTATTTATCAATAGGTTAAAATGACTAAAAATGGCCTAAAATCATGGGTTATAGCTCATAAAATTATGAAGTTTTGACTCCGCAAAATTATTTACCAATTGGTCGAAATGACTAAAAATGGCCAAAAATCGTAGGTTATTTGCTTATGAAAATTTAAAATTTGGACTCCGCAAAATTATTTACCTATGGTTCGAAATGACTAAAAATGTCCAATAATGTGGGTTATAGCTCATGAAATCATGAATTTTGGCCTTCGCAAAATTATTTGACAACGAGTCGAAATGACTAAAATGACAAAAATTATGGGTTATAGTTCATGAAATCATGAATTTTGGCTTCTGAGAAATTAATTGCCAATGGATCAAAACGACTATAAAATAAAAAAAATTATGGGTTATAGCTCATTAAATCGTGAAGTTTGAACTCCACGAAATTATTTACCAATGGATCGAAATAACAAAAATGGTGAAAAATTATGGGTTATAGTTCATAAAATTGTAAATTTTGGCCTCAGTGAAATTATTTGATAATGGTCCAAATGACTAAAAATGGTAAAAAATTATGAGTTCTAGCTCATGAAATCGTTAATTTTAGACTTTGCAAATTATTTACTAATGGTCCGGGATGACTAAAAATATCCAATAATCATGAATTTTGGCCTCCGCAAACTTATTTACCAATAGTCAAAAAGACTGAAAAGGCCAAAATTATGGGCTATAGCTCATAAAATCGTGAATTTTGGTCTAGATATTTTTTGCTAGTGGGTCAAAATGACTAAAATGCCCAAAAATTTTGGATTATACCTCTTGAATCTGTGAATTTTGGCCTCCGTGAAATTATTTGTCAATAGATCGAAATGATTAAAATAGCCAAAAATCGAGGGTTATATAGCTCATGAAATCGTGAAGTTTGGACTCCACAAAATTATTTGTCTATGGATCAAAAAAACTAAAATTAGCCAAAAATTATGGGTTATATAGCTCATGAAATCTTTAATTTTTGCCTGTGTGAAATTGTTTGACAATGGGTTAAAACTACTAAAAATGGTAAAAAATCATGAGTTATAGCTCATGAAATCTTAAATTTTAAACTCCACGAAATTATTTGCCAAGAGGTAAAAATTACTAAAAATTACTAAAAATAGTTGATTATAGCTCACGAAATCGTGAATTTTGGACTCCACAAAATTATTTAGTAATGGGTTGGAATGATAAAAAATGGCCAAAAATCGTGGGTTATAGCTCATGAAATCGTGAATTTTGGCCATTGTGAAATTATTTACGAATGGTTCAAATGACTAAAAATGTCTAATAATTGTGGGTTATAGCTCATAAAATCATGAAGTTAGACCTCTGCAAAATTATTTTTCAATGGTTGAAATGACTAAAAATGGTAAAAAATCATGAGTTATAGCTCATGAAATCGTGAAGTTTGGGCTCCACGAAATTATTTGCCAATGGTTGAAATGACTAAAAATGATAAAAATGGCCAAAAATCATGGGCTGCTTATGAAGTCATGAATTTAGACTCTGTCAAATTACTTACCAATGGGTAGAATTGAATAAAAATGCCAAACATCATGGGCTAGAGCTTATGAAATCGTGAATTTTGGTCTCTACAAAATTATTTGTAAATGGGTCAAAATGACTAAAAATGATAAAAATCATCAGTTATAACTAATAAAATTATGAATTTTGATATCCATAAAATTATTTGTAAATGGGTCAAAATGACTAAAAATGGTCAAAAATTATGGGTTATATAGCTCATGAAATCTTAAATTTTGGCCTCAGTGAAATTATTTGCCAATGGTTGAAATGACTAAAAATGGTAAAAAATCATGAGTTATAGCTCATGAAATCGTGAAGTTTGGACTCCACAAAATTATTTATCAATAGGTTAAAATGACTAAAATGGCTAAAAATAGTTGATTATAGCTCATGAAATCATGAAGTTTGGACTCCACAAAATTATTTAGTAATGGGTTGGAATGATAAAAATGGCCAAAAATCGTGGGTTATAGCTCATGAAATCGTGAATTTTGGCCATTGTGAAATTATTTACGAATGGTTCAAATGACTAAAATGTCTAATAATTGTGGGTTATAGCTCATAAAATCATGAAGTTAGACCTCCACAAAATTATTTTTCAATGGTTGAAATGATAAAAATGGCCAAAAATTGTGGGTTATAGCTCATAAAATCGTGAATTTTGGTCTCTACAAAATTATTTGACAATGAGTCAAATGAAAATAATAATAAAAATCATGGGTTACAAATTTTATGAAGTCATGAATTTAGACTCTGTCAAATTACTTACCAATGGGTAGAATTGAATAAAAATGCCAAACATCATGGGCTAGAGCTTATGAAATCGTGAATTTTAGTTTCTACGAAATTATTTGTCAACGGGTCCAAACGATTAAAAATGATAAAAATCATCAGTTATAACTAATAAAATTATGAATTTTGATATCCATAAAATTATTTGTAAATGGGTCAAAATGACTAAAATGGCCAAAATTATGGGTTATAGCTCATAAAATCGAGAATTTTGGTCTCTACAAAATTATTTACCAATGGTTTGAAATGACTAAAATGGCCAAAAATCGTGGGTTATAGCTCATGAAATCATAAATTTTGACCTCTGTGAAATTATTTGCCAATGGTTTGAAATGACTAAAATGACCAAAATTGTGGGTTAAAGCCTATGAAATCGTAAATTTTGGTGTCCGTGAAATTATTTGCTAATTGATTGAAATGACTAAAATGTCTAATAATTGTGGGTTATAGCTCATAAAATCATGAAGTTAGACCTCCACAAAATTATTTTTCAATGGTTGAAATGATAAAAATGGCAAAAAATTGTGACTTATAACTCACAAAATCGTGATTTTGGTCTCTACAGAAATACTTGCCAATGAGTCGAAATGAAAATAATAATAAAAAATCATGGGTTACAGCTTATGAAGTCATGAATTTAGACTCTGTCAAATTACTTACCAATGGGTAGAATTGAATAAAAAATGCCAAACATCATGGGCTAGAGCTTATGAAATCGTGAATTTTGGTTTCTACGAAATTATTTGTCAACGGGTCCAAACGATTAAAAATGATAAAAAATCATCAGTTATAACTAATAAAATTATGAATTTTGATATCCATAAAATTATTTGTAAATGGGTCAAAATGACTAAAAATGGTCAAAAATTATGGGTTATAGCTCATGAAATCTAGAATTTTAGCCTCTCCAAAATAACCAAGTGGAAAAGGCTAAAATGGCTAAAAATCGTGGGTTATTGCTCATGAAATAGTAAATTTTAACCTCCGTGAAATTATTTGCCAATGGTTTGAAATGACTAAAAATGACCAAAAATTGTGGGTTAAAGCCTATGAAATCGTAAATTTTGGTGTCCGTGAAATTATTTGCTAATTGATTGAAATAACTAAAAATAGCCAAATATATTAAGTTATAGCCTGAAATCATAAATTTTGACCTCTGTGAAATTATTACCCAATGTGTCGAAATGACTAGAAATGACCAAAAGTCGTGGATTATAGTCACGAGATCATAAATTTTAGTCTTTGTGAAATTATTTGCCAATGGGTAGAAATAAATAAAAATAACCAAAAATCATGAGGTATAGCTCATGAAATCTTAAATTTTAGCCACAGTGAAATTATTCGACAACGAGTCGAAATGATAAAAAATGACCGAAAATCGTAGGTTATAACTCATGAAATCGTAAATTTTAGTCTCTGCAGAAATTATTTACCAACAAGTCAAAATGAACAAAATTGGCCAAAAAACATGGGACATTTTGAATTTTGGCCACTGCAAAATTATTTAACAATGGGTTGAAACGATCAAAAATAACCAAAAATCATGGGTTTCAGCTCACGATTTACCAATGAGTCAAAATGAACAAACTGGATAAAAATCATTACTTATAGCTCATGACATCGTGAATTTTGGCCCATGCTAAATTATTTGAGAACAGGTCGCAATGACAAAAAATAACAAAAAATCATATATTACAGCTCACAAAATTGTGAATTTTGGTCTCCGAAGAATTATTTTTCAATGGATCTAAATGACTAAAAATGACTAAAAATCATAGGTTATAGCTCATGAAATCGTGAAGTTTGCACTTTGCAAAATTATTACCAATGGGTCAAAACAATAAAAGATGACAAAAAATTGTGGGTTATTACTCATGTAATCGTGAAACTTGGACTCCGCAAAATTATTTATCAATGGCTCGTAATGACTTAAAATGTCTAATAATCGTGAGTTATATAGCTCATGAAATTGTGGATTTCGACCTCCGCAAAATTATTTGCTGAATGATCGAAATGACAAAAATAACAAAAAATAATGGGTTATAGCTCATGTAATCGTAAAGTTTGGACTCCATGGAACTATTTACCAATGGATCGAAACAACTTAAAATGGTAAAAAATCATGGGTTATAACTCATGAAATTGTGAAGTTTGAACTCCATAAAATTATTTGCTAATAGTTTGAAATGACTAAAATATCTAAGAATCATGGATTATAGCTCTTGAAATTGTGAATTTTGACCTCCGAAAATTATTTATCAATGTGTGGCAAGGACTAAAAATGGTAAAAAATTATGGGTTATAGCTCATGAAATTGTGAATTTTTACCTTCGCATTTTGTCAACCGGTTGACATGATTAAAAATGGCCAAAAATCGTGCGTTATAGCTCATGAAATTGTAAATTTTAGTCTCTGTAAAATTATTTGCCAACGGATCAAAATAGCTAAAACTAGCAAAAAATCGTTGGTTATAGCTTATGAAATCGTGAAGTTTGGACTCCACAAAATTCTTTGCTAATGGATCGAAACAACTAAAAATGGCCAAAAGTTATGGGTTTTAGCTCATGAAATCTTAAATTTTGGCCACCGCGAAATTATTTGCTAAGGGATCAAAATGACTAAGAATGGCCCAAAATCGTCGATTATAGCTCACGAAATTCTAAATTTCAGACTCTAGAAAATTATTTACCAATGGGCTAAAATGATAAAAAAATGGCTAAAAATTATGGGTTATAGCTCATGTAATCGTAAAGTTTGGACTCCACAAAATTATTTTTCAATGGTTGAAATGACTAAAATGACTAAAATGGCCAAAAGTTATGGGTTTTAGCTCATGAAATCTAGAATTTTAGCCTCTCAAAATTATTTGTAAATGGGTCAAAATGACTAAAATGGCCAAAATCATGGTTATAGCTCATGAAATCATGAAGTTTGGACTCCACAAAATTCTTTGCTAATGGATCGAAACAACTAAAATGTCCAATAAATGTGGAGTATAGCTCATGAAATTGTGAATATTAGCCTCCGCAAAATTATTCATCATGGATTTAAACAACTAAAAATGCCAAAAATCATGGGTTATAACTCATGAAATCATGAAGTTTGGTCTCCGCAGAAATGCTTGCCAACATGTCAAAATGAAAAAATGGTCAAAAATTGTGAGTTATGCCTCATGAAATCGTGAATTTGACTTCACCAAATTATTTGTCAATGGGTCGAATCAAATAAAATGGCCAAAAATCATGGGTTATAGCTCATGAAATCATAAATTTTAGTCTCCATAAAATTATTTGCTAACCGGTCGAAATGACTAAAAATAGCCAAAAATCATGGGTTATCGCTAATGAAATTGTGAATTTTGGCCTCCACAAAATTATTTTCTAATGGATCTAAATGACTAAAATGGCCAAAATTAGTGGGTTATAGCTCATGAAATCGTGAATTTTGGCCATTGTGAAATTATTTGCCAATGGGTAGAAATGACTAAAAATAGCCAAAAATCGTGGGTTATAGCTCATGAAATCGTGAATTTTGGCCATTGTGAAATTATTTACGAATGGTTCGAAATGACTAAAATGTCTAATAATTGTGAGTTATAGCTCATGAAATCATGAAGTTAGACCTCCACAAAATTATTTGCCAATGGTTTGAAATGACTAAAAATGGTCAAAATTAGTGGGTTATAACTCATGAAATCGTGAAGTTTGAACTCCACGAAATTATTTGCCAATGGGTGAAATGAAAATAATAATAAAAATCATGGGTTACACTTATGAAGTCATGAATTTAGACTCTGTCAAATTACTTACCAATGGGTAGAATTGAATAAAAATGCCAAACATCATGGGCTAGAGCTTATGAAATCGTGAAGTTTGGACTCCACAAAATTATTTGTAAATGGGTCAAAATGACTAAAATGATAAAAATCATCAGTTATAACTAATAAAATTATGAATTTTGATATCCATAAAATTATTTATAAATGGGTCAAAATGACTAAAAATGGTCAAAAATTATGGGTTATAGCTCATGAAATCATGAATTTTGGCCTCCACAAAATTATTTACCAATGGGCTAAAATGATAAAAATGGCTAAAAATCGTGGGTTATTGCTCATGAAATCATAAATTTTGACCTCTGTGAAATTATTTGCCAATGGTTTGAAATGACTAAAATGACCAAAATTGTGGGTTAAAGCCTATGAAATCGTAAATTTTGGTGTCCGTGAAATTATTTGCTAATTGATTGAAATAACTAAAATAGCCAAATATATTAAGTTATAGCCCGAAATCATAAATTTTGACCTCTGTGAAATTATTACCCAATGTGTCGAAATGACTAGAAATGACCAAAAGTCGTGGATTATAGTCACGAGATCATAAATTTTAGTCTTTGTGAAATTATTTGCCAATGGGTAGAAATAAATAAAAATAACCAAAAATCATGAGGTATAGCTCATGAAATCGTGAATTTTGGCCATTGTGAAATTATTTACCAATGGGCTAAAATGATAAAAATGACCAAAAATCATGGGTTATAACTCATGAAATCGTAAATTTTAGTCTTTGTGAAATTATTTGCCAATGGATCAAAATGACTAAAAATAGCCAAAAATCGTGGGTTATAGCTCATGAAATTGTGAAGTTTGGACTCCACAAAATTATTTTCTAATGGATCTAAATGACTAAAATGACCAAAAATTATGGGTTATAGCTCATGAAATCTTAAATTTTGGCCTCCACAAAATTATTTGCCAATGGATCAAAATGACTAAAATGGCCAAAAATCATGGATTATAGCTCACGAAATCTAAATTTCAGACTCTAGAAAATTATTTACCAATGGATCGAAACAACTAAAAATGCCAAAAATCATGGGTTATAACTCATGAAATCGTGAAGTTTGGACTCCACAAAATTATTTATCAATGGCTCGTAATGACTTAAAATGTCTAATAATCGTGAGTTATATAGCTCATGAAATTGTGAATTTTGGCCTATGCAAAATTATTTTCTAATGGATCTAAATGACTAAAATGACAAAAATAACAAAAATGGTGAAAAATTATGGGTTATATAGCTCATGAAATCATGAAGTTTGGACTCCATGGAACTATTTACCAATGGATCGAAACAACTTAAAATGGTAAAAAATCATGGGTTATAACTCATGAAATTGTGAAGTTTGAACTCCATAAAATTATTTGCTAATAGTTTGAAATGACTAAAATATCTAATAATCATGGATTATAGCTCATGAAATTGTGAAGTTTGAACTCCACGAAATTATTTGCCAATGGGTAGAAATGACTAAAAATGGTCAAAAATTATGGGTTATAGCTCATGAAATTGTGAAGTTTGAACTCCACGAAATTATTTGCCAATGGGTAGAAATGACTAAAATGACCAAAAATCATGAGTTATAGCTCATGAAATCGTAAATTTTAGTCTCCATAAAATTATTTGCCAATGGATCAAAATGACTAAAAATAGCCAAAAATCGTTGGTTATAGCTTATGAAATTGTGAAGTTTGGACTCCACAAAATTCTTTGCTAATGGATCGAAACAACTAAAATGGCCAAAAGTTATGGGTTTTAGCTCATGAAATCTTAAATTTTGGCCTCCACAAAATTATTTGTAAATGGGTCAAAATGACTAAAATGGCCAAAAATCATGGATTATAGCTCATGAAATTGTGAAGTTTGGACTCCACAAAATTATTTACCAATGGGCTAAAATGATAAAAATGGCTAAAAATTATGGGTTATAGCTCATGAAATCATAAATTTTTTCATTACAAAATTATTTATCAATGATTGAAACAACTAAAAATGTCCAATAAATGTGGAGTATAGCTCATGAAATTGTGAATATTAGCCTCCATAAAATTATTCATCATGGATTTAAACAACTAAAATGGCCAAAAATCATGGGTTATAACTCATGAAATCATGAAGTTTGGTCTCATGAAATACTTGCCAACATGTCAAAATGAAAAAATGGTCAAAAATTGTGAGTTATGCCTCATGAAATCGTGAAGTTTGGACTCCACAAAATTCTTTGCTAATGGATCGAAACAACTAAAATGGCCAAACATCATGGGCTAGAGCTCATGAAATTATAAATTTGTCTTCCATAAAATTATTTGCTAACCGGTCGAAATGACTAAAAATAGCCAAAAATCATGGGTTATAGCTCATGAAATTGTGAATATTAGCCTCCATAAAATTATTCATCATGGATTTAAACAACTAAAAATGCCAAAAATCATGGGTTATAACTCATGAAATCATGAAGTTTGGTCTCCGCAGAAATACTTGCCAACATGTCAAAATGAAAAAAATGGTCAAAAATTGTGAGTTATGCCTCATGAAATCGTGAATTTGACTTCACCAAATTATTTGTCAATGGGTCGAATCAAATAAAAATGGCCAAACATCATGGGCTAGAGCTCATGAAATTATAAATTTGTCTTCCATAAATTATTTGCTAACTGGTCGAAATGACTAGAAATAGCCAAAAATCATGGGTTATCGCTAATGAAATTGTGAATTTTGGCCTCCAAAAATTATTTTCGAATGGATCTAAATGCCTTATAATGGCCCAAATTGAGGGTTATAGCACATGAAATCGTGAAGTTTGGACTCCATGGAACTATTTACCAATGGATCGAAACAACTAAAATGGCCAAAAATCGTGGGTTATATAGCTCACAAAATAGTAAATTTTGGTCTCCATAAAATTAATTGCCAATGGGTAGAAATGACTAAAAACGGCCCAAAATCGTGGCTTAAAACCCATGAGATCTTAAATTTTGGTGTCCATGAAATTATTTACTAACCACTAAAATGGCAAAAATTATGGGTTATATAGCTCATGAAATTGTGGATTTCGACCTTCGCAAAATTATTTGCAAATGGGTCAAAATGACTAGAAATGACCAAAATCATGGATTATAGCTCATGAAATCTTAAATTTTGACCTCTGTGAAATTATTTGCCAATGGGTAGAAATAAATAAAATAGCTTAAAATTATGGGTTATAGCTCATAAAATCTTAAATTTTGCCATTGTGAAATTATTCAACAACGAGTCGAAATGACTAAAATGACCAAAAATTATGGATTATAGCTCATGAAATCGTGAAGTTTGGACTCCACAAAATTATTTGTAAATGGGTCAAAATGACTAAAATGACCAAAAGTTATAGGTTTAGCTTTATGAAATCATGAATTTTAGCCTCCTCAAAATTATTTGTAAATGGGTCAAAGCGACTAAAATGACCAAAATCATGGATTATAGCTCATGAAATCGTGAAGTTTGGACTCCACAAAATTATTTGCCAATGGGTAGAAATGACTAAAATGATAAAAAATGGCTAAAAATTATGGGTTATAGCTCATGAAATCATGAATTTTGGTCTCCATAAAATTATTTACCAACGGGTCAAAATGACTAAAAATAGTAAAAATCGTGGGTTATAGCTCACGAAATCATGAATTTTGGCCTCTGCAAAATTATTTTTCAATGGATCTAAATGACTAAAATGGCCAAAAATCATGGGTTATAACTCATGAAATTGTGAAGTTTGAACTCCATAAAATTATTTACCAATGGATCGAAACAACTAAAATGGCCAAAATTATGGGTTATAGCTCATGAAATCGTAAATTTTAGTCTCTGTAAAATTATTTGACAACGAGTCGAAACAACTAAAAATGCCAAAAATCATGGGTTATAACTCATGAAATCATGAAGTTTGGTCTCCGCAGAAATACTTGCCAACATGTCAAAATGAAAAAATGGTCAAAAATTGTGAGTTATGCCTCATGAAATCGTGAATTTGACTTCACCAAATTATTTGTCAATGGGTCAATCAAATAAAATGGCCAAACATCATGGGCTAGAGCTCATGAAATTATAAATTTGTCTTCCATAAAATTATTTGCTAACCGGTCGAAATGACTAAAATAGCCAAAAATCATGGGTTATCGCTAATGAAATTGTGAATTTTGGCCTCCAAAAAATTATTTTCGAATGGATCTAAATGTCTTATAATGGCCCAAAATTGAGGGTTATAGCACATGAAATCTTAAATTTTGCCATTGTGAAATTATTTGCCAATAGATAAAAATGACTAGAAATAGCCAAAAAATCGTGGGTTATATAGCTCACAAAATAGTAAATTTTGGTCCCCATAAAATTAATTGCCAATGGGTAGAAATGACTAAAAACGGCCCAAAATCGTGGCTTAAAACCCATGAGATCTTAAATTTTGGTGTCCATGAAATTATTTACTAACCACTAAAAATGACAAAAAATTATGGGTTATATAGCCCATGGAATCTTAAATTTTGACCTCTGCAAAATTATTTTCCAATGGGTAGAAACAACTAGAAATGCCAAAAATCATGGATTATAGCTGATCAAATCGTGAATTTTGATCTCTACGGAATTATTTATCAATGGGTTGAAATAATAAAAATAGCTTAAAATCATGGGTTATAGCTCATAAAATCTTAAATTTTGCCATTGTGAAATTATTCAATAACGGGCCGAAAAGACTAAAATGAACCAAAAATTGTGGGTAATAGCTCACGAAATCATGAATTTTGATCCCCACAGAATTATTTGTCAATGAGTGAAAACGAATAATAATGACCAAAAGTTATAGGTTTAGCTTTATGAAATCATGAATTTTGGCCTCCTCAAAATTATTTGTAAATGGGTCAAAACGACTAAAAATGAGCAAAAATCATAGATTATAGCTCATGAAACCGAGAATTTTGGCATCCACAAAACCAATAGGTCGAAATGACTTCAAATGGCGAAAAGTTAAGGGTTATAGCTAATGAAATTATGAATTTTAGTCTCCATAAAATTATTTACCAACGGGTCAAAATGACTAAAAATTATAAAAACTCTTGGGTTATAGCTAACGAAATCATGAATTTTGGCCTATGCAAAATTATTTTCTAATGGATCTAAATGACTAGAAATGGCCAAAATTAGTGGGTTATAACTCATGACATCGTGAATTTTGACCTCTGTAAAATTATTTACCAATGGATCGAAACAACTAAAATGGCTAAAAATCATGGATTATAGCTCATGAAATTGTGAATATTAGCCTCCATAAAATTATTTGCCAATGGGTAGAAATGACTAAAAATAATAAAAATCATGGGTTATAACTCACAAAATTGTGAATTTTGGCCTCCTCAAAATTATTTATCAATAGGTTAAAATGACTAAAATGGCCAAAATTATGGGTTATAGCTCATGAAATCGTGAAGTTTGAACTCCATAAAATTATTTACCAATGGATCGAAACAACTAAAATGGCTAAAAATTATGAGTTATTGCTTATGAAATCGTAAAATTTGGACTCCGCAAAATTATTTACCAATGGTTTGAAATGACTAAAAATATCCAATAATCGTGGGTTATAGCTCATGAAATCATGAATTTTGGCCTTCGCAAAATTATTTGCCACCTGATCGAAATGACTAAAAATCGCCAAAAATAGGGGTTATAGTTCATGAAATCATGAATTTTGGCTTCTGAGAAATTAATTGCCAATGGATCAAAACGACTATAAAATAAAAAATTATGGGTTATAGCTCATGAAATCGTGAAGTTTGGACTCCGCAAAATTATTTACCAATGGTTTGAAATGACTAAAAATATCCAATAATCGTGGGTTATAGCTCATGAAATCACGAATTTTGGCCTCCACGAAACTATATGCCAACGGGTCAAAATGACTAAAAATGGTCAAAATTAGTGGGTTATAGCTCATGAAATTATAAAGTTTGGTCCCCACGAAACTATTTGCCAATGGATCAAAATAATTAAAAATGGTAAAAAATTGTGTGTTATTGCTCATGAAATTTTTAATTTTTGCCTGTACGAAATTATTTGACAACGGGGCGAAATGACTAAAAATGGTCAAAAATTATGGATTATAGCTTATAAAATCTTAAATTTTGGCCTCCGCAAAATTGTTTGCCAAGTGGTCGAAACTACGAAAAATGGCAAAAAATCGTTGATTATAGTTCAGAAAATCGTGAATTTTGTACTCCTCAAAATTATTTCCCAATTGGTCAAAATGACTAAAAATGACAAAAAATTGTGGCTTATAACTTATGAAATCTTGAATTTTAACCTCAGTGAAATTATTTGTCGTGGGTTAAAATGAATAAAAATAGCCCAAAATTGTGGGTTATTGCTCACAAGATCGTGAATTTTGGTCTTCGCGGAATTATTTGTCAATGGGTCGGAATGAAAAAAGGGCCAAAAATCGTGGGTTATAGCTCACAAAATCGTGAATTTGAAAACTACCAAATTATTTGCCAATGTGTCAAATTAAATAAAAATGGATAAAAATCATGGGCTAGAGCTAGTAATATCGTGAATTTTGGCATTTGTGTAATTATTTGCCAACGGGTTGAAATGACTAAAAATGGCCAAAAATCATCGGGTATAGCTCATGAAATTGTAATTTTTAGCCTTCGCAAAATTATTTATAAATGAGTTAAAATGACTAAAATGAAAAAAAATTGTGGGTTATAGGTCATAAAAGCGAGAATTTTGACCTCCGCGAAACCAACACGTGGAAATGGCTAAAATGGCCAATAAATTATTGGTTATAGCTGACAAAATAGTAAATTTTGGCATTCATAAAATTATTTGTCAATAGGTCGAAACGAGTAAAAAATGGCAAAAAATGGTGGTTTATAGGCCATAAAGTCATAAATTTTTTGCTTCCATAAATTATTTGCTAATGCGTCGAAACAACTAAAAATAGCAAAAAAGAGGGTTATTGCCGACAAAATTATAAATTTTAACCTCTATGAAATTATTTCCCAATGGATCGAAATGACTAGAAATGGCTAAAAATCATGGGTTATAACTTTGGAAATCATGAATTTTAGAATCTTTGGAATTATTTTCCATTGGGTCGAAATAAATGAAAATGGCAAAAATCATGGGTTATAGTTCATGAAATCTTAAATTTTGGTCACGACAAAATTATTCAATAACGAGCAAAAATGATTAAAATAGCCAAAATTGTGGGTTGTAGCTCATGAAATCGTGAAGTTTGGACTCCACAAAATTATTTACCAACGGGTCAAAATGACTAAAATGGCAAAAATCATGGATTATAGCTCATGAAATTGTGAATTTTGGCCTATGCAAAATTATTTGCAAATTGCTCGAAATGACTAAAAAAAATGGGTTATAGCTCATGAAATCGTGAATTTTGGCATCCACAAAACCAATAGGTCGAAATGACTTAAAATGGCAAAAATCATGGGTTATAGCTCATAAAATCTTAAATTTTGGCCTCTGCAAAATTATTTTCTAATGGATCTAAATGACTAGAAATGACCAAAAGTCGTGGATTATAGTCACGAGATCATAAATTTTAGTCTTTGTGAAATTATTTGCCAATGGGTAGAAATAAATAAAAATAACCAAAAATCATGAGGTATAGCTCATGAAATCATGAATTTTAGTCTCCATAAAATTATTTACCAACGGGTCAAAATGACTAAAAATGATAAAAATGACCAAAAATCATGGGTTATAACTCATGAAATCATGAATTTTAGTCTCCATAAAATTATTTGCCAACATGTCAAAATGAAAAAATGGCCAAAAATCATGGGTTATAACTCATGAAATTGTGAATTTTGGCCTATGCAAAATTATTTGACAACGGGTCGAAATGATTAAAATAGCCAAAAATCATGGGTTCACTCACGATTTACCAATGAGTCAAAATGACTAAAAATGATAAAAATCATGGGTTATAGCTCATGAAATTGTGAATTTTGGCCTATGCAAAATTATTTGACAACGGGTCGAAATGACTAGAAATAGCCAAAAATCATGGATTATAGCTCACAAAATCGTGAATTTTGTACTCCTCAAAATTATTTTCTAATGGATCTAAATGACTAGAAATGGCTAAAAATCATGGGTTATAGCTCATGAAATCGTGAAGTTTGCACTTTGCAAAATTATTACCAATGGGTCAAAACGATACAAAATGGCTAAAAATTATGGGTTATAGCTCATGAAATTGTGAATTTTGGCCTATGCAAAATTATTTGACAACGGGTCGAAATGACTAAAATGACAAAAATCATGGGTTATAGCTCATGAAATCTTGAATTTTAACCTCTATGAAATTATTTGTCAATAGGTCAAACGAGTAAAAATGGCAAAAATGGTGGTTTATAGGCCATAAAGTCATAAATTTTTGCTTCCATAAATTATTTGCTAATGCGTCGAAACAACTAAAAATAGCAAAAAAGAGGGTTATTGCCGACAAAAATTATAAATTTTAACCTCTATGAAATTATTTCCCAATGGATCGAAATGACTAGAAATGGCTAAAAATCATGGGTTATAACTTTGGAAATCATGAATTTTAGAATCTTTGGAATTATTTTCCATTGGGTCGAAATAAATGAAAATGGCAAAAATCATGGGTTATAGTTCATGAAATCTTAAATTTTGGTCCCGCAAAATTATTCAATAACGAGCAAAAATGATTAAAATGGCCAAAATTGTGGGTTGTAGCTCACAAATCATGAATTTTGGTCCCCGCAGGATTATTTATCATTGGGTCAAAATGAATAAAAATGGTAAAAAATCATAGAATTAGCTCATAAAATCGTGAATTTTGGTTGCTGCAAAATTATTTGCAAATTGCTCGAAATGACTAAAAAAAATAAAAAAATATGGGTTATAGCTCATGAAATCGAGAATTTTGGCCTTCGCAAAACCAAAGGGTCGAAATGACTTAAAATGGCCGAAAATCATGAGTTAGAGCCCACAAAATCCTAAATTTTGGCCTCTGCGAAATTATTTCCTAATTGGTCTAAGTGACTAGAAATGACAAAAAATTGTGGGTTATAGGCCACGAAATCGTGCATTTTGGCCTCCTCAAAATTAATTACTAATGGGTCAAAACGAACAAAACTGGACAAAAATTATGTGTTATAGCTCATGAAATCGTGAATTTTGGCTATCGCAAAATTATTTGACAACCGGTCGAAATCACTCAAAGTGACAAAATATCATGGGTTATTAGCTCACAAAATCATGAATTTTGGTCTACGCAGAATTATTTGTCAATAGGTCGAAACGACTAAAAGGCCAAAAATTATGGATTATAGTTCATGAAATCGTGAAGTTTGGACTCTGCAAAATTATTTAGCAATGGGTCGAAGTGACTGAAAATGACCAAAAATCATGGGTTATTGCTCATGAAATTGTGTAATTTTGACTCCACAAAATTATATACCAATCACTCGAAATGACTAAAAAAATTCCAATAATCGTGGATTATAGCTCATGAAATCGTGAATTTCGGTTGCTGCGAAATTATTTGTCAATAGATCGAAATGACTAAGAAATGGCGAAAATTGTGGATTATAACTCATGAAATCGTGAAGTTTGAACTCCATAAAATTATTTGTCAATGGATCAAAATAATAAAAATGACTAAAAATCGTGGGTTATAGCTCATGAAATCGTGAATTTTGGCCTCTGCAAAATTATTTGACAACGGGTCGAAATGACTAAAATGAAAAAAAATTGTGGGTTATAGCTCATGAAATCGTGAATTTTGCTCGTCTTAGCGAATTATTTATCAACGGGTCGAAATGACTAAAAAGGCTAAACATTGTAGGTTATAGCTAATGAAATCATGAAGTTTGGACTTTGCAAAATTATTTGTCAATAGGTCAAACGAGTAAAAATGGCAAAAATCATGGGTTATTGCTCATGAAATCGTGAAGTTTGGACTCCACAAAATTATTTACCAATGGATCAAAATGACTAAAATGGCCAAAATCGTGGATTATAGCTCATGAAATCGTGAATTTCGGTTGCTGCGAAATTATTTGTCAATAGATCGAAATGACTAAGAAATGGCGAAAATTGTGGATTATAACTCATGAATACGTGAAGTTTGAACACTACGAAATTATTTGTCAATGGATCAAAATAATAAAAAATGACTAAAAATCGTGGGTTATAGCTCATGAAATCGTGAATTTTGGCCTCTGCAAAATTATTTGATAACGGGTCGAATTACTAATAATGAATAAAAATCGTGGGTTATCTCATGAAATCGTGAATTTTTGCTCGTCTTCGCAGAATTATTTGTCAACGGGTCGAAATGACTAAAAAAGGCTAAACATTGTAGGTTATAGGTAATGAAATCATGAAGTTTGGACTTTGTAAAATTATTTAGCAATGGGTCGAAACGATTGTAAATGACTATAAATCATGGGCTATTGCTCATGAAATCCTGTAATTTGGACTCCTTAAAATTATATACCAATGATTCAAAATGACTAAAAATGTCCAATAATTGTAGGTTATAGCATATGAAATTATAAATTTTTGTTTCTGCAAAATTGTTTACCAACAGATCAAAATGACTAAAAAATGGCCAAAAATGTTGGATTATAACTCATAAATCGTGAAGTTTGAACTTTATGAAATTATTTGCCAATAGATTGAAATAACTAAATATAATCAAAAGCATGAGTTATAACTCATGAAATCGAGAATTTTGGCCTCGCAAAATTATTTGATAACGGGTTGAAACAACTAAAATTGTTCAAAAATCGTGGGTTATCTCATGAAATCGTGACTTTTAAACTCTACAAATTTTTCACTAATGGTTTGGAATGACTAAAATATCCAATAATCGTGGGTTTTAGCTCATAAAATTGTGATTTTGGCGTCCAAAAAGTATTTACCAATGAGTCAAAAGGACTAAAAATGGCAAAAAATTATAGGTTATAGCCTAAGAAATCGTGAAATTTGGCCTCCACATTTTTTGCCAACGGGTGCAAAGGACTAAAATTAACAAAGAATTATGAGTTATAGCTCATGAAATCATAAACTTTAGCCCTCACAAAATTATTTGCCAACAATCTAAATGACTAAAAATGGCCAAAAATCGTGAGTTATATCTTATGAAATCGTGAAGTTTGGACTCTATGAAATTATTTGACAATGGATCGAAACAACTAAAAATGGAATTATTTGACAATGGATCGAAACACTAAAAATGGTAAAATATCATAGGTTATAGTTTATGAAATATTTAATTTTTAACTCTGCAAAATTATTTGACAACGGGTGGAAACAACTGAAAATGGGCAAAAATCATGGGTTATAGCTCACAAAATCATGAATTTTGGCCTCTGCGAAATTATTTGTCAACGTATTGAAATGAATAAAATAGCCATAAATTATGGGTTATAGCTCATGAAATGGTGAATTTTGGTCAACTCAAAATTACTTGATAACGGTCAAAACGAATAAAAATGACCAAAAATTATGGGTTATAGCTCATGAAATTATGGATTTTGGTCTTCCCAGAATTATTTGTCAACTGATCGAAACGATAAAAAATGACCAAAAATCACGGGTTATAGCTCATGAAATCTTGAAGTTTGGACTCTTCAAAATCTTTTACCAATGGGTCGAAATGACTAAAAATGGCCAAAAATCATGGGTTATTGCTCATGAAATCGCGGAAATTAGGATATAGCTCACGAAATCGTGAATTTTGGTCCCCACAGAGTTATTGTCAATGGGTGAAAATGAATAAAACTGGCTAAAATCATAGGTTATAGCTCATGAACTTGTGAATTTTGGCCTCCAAAAAATTATTTACAAATTGGTTGAAATGACTAAAAATAATCAAAAATCGTGAGTTATAACTCATGAAATCGAGAATTTTGGCCTTCACAATAATAGGTCAAAACGATTTAAAATGGCCAAAATTGTGGGTTATAGCTCAAGAAATCATGAATTTTGGCCTCCATAAAATTATTTGTCAACGGTCGAAATGACTAGAAATGGTTAAAAATCATGGGTTATAGCCCACGAAATCTTTAATTTTGACCTCTGTGAAATTATTTCCTACTTGATCTAAACGACAAGAAATACCAATCCTGAATTTTGGCCTCTCGTGAAATTATTTCCTAATTGATCTAAACGACAAGAAATATCAAAACTTGTGGGTTATAACCCACTAAATCATGAATTTTGGCCTCCACAAAATTATTTACCAACGGTCGAAATGAACAAACCTCGGCAAAAATATGGATCATAGCTCATGAAATCTTAAATTTTCCCATTGTGAAATTTATGAGAATAGGTCGAAATGATTCAAAATGACCAAAAATCATGGGTTATAGCTCATGAAATCATGAATTTTGGCCTCCACAAAATTATTTAGCAATGGGTCAAAATGACTAAAAATGGCCAAAATCGTGAGTTATATCTTATGAAATCGAAGTTTGGACTCGCAAAATTATTAGTAATAGGTCGAAATGACCGACAACGATAAAAACATGGGTTATTGCTCATGAAATCGTAAAATTTGAGTACCGCAAAATTATATACCAATGATTCAAAATGACTAAAAATTCCAATAATCGTGGATTATAGCTCATGAAATCGGAATTTTGGCCTCTACAAAATTATTTGTCAATAGATCGAAATGACTAAGAAATGGCGAAAATTGTGGATTATAACTCATGAATACGGAAGTTTGAACACTACGAAATTATTTGCCAATGGATCAAAATGACTAAAAATGACCAAAAATCACGGGTTATAGCTCATGAAATTGTGAATTTTGGCCTCCAAAAATTATTTGATAACGGGTCAATAACTAATAATGAATAAAAATCGTGGGTTATCTCATGAAATCGAATTTTGCTCGTCTTCGTAATTATTTGTCAACGGTCGAAATGACTAAAAAAGCTAAACATTGTAGGTTATAGCTAATGAAATCGTGAAGTTTGGACTTTGTAAAATTATTTAGCAATGGGTCAAACGATTGTAAATGACTATAAATCATGGGCTATTGCTCATGAAACTCGTAATTTGGACTCCTTAAAATTATATACCAATGATTCAAAATGACTAAAAATGTCCAATAATTGTAGGTTATAGCATATGAAATTATGAATTTTGGTTTCGCAAAATTGTCTACCAACAGATCAAAATGACTAAAAATGGCCAAAAATCTTGGATTATAACTCATAAAATCGTGAAGTTTGAACTTTATGAAATTATTTGCCAATAGATTGAAATAACTAAATATAATCAAAAAGCATGAGTTATAACTCATGAAATCGGAATTTTGGCTATCGCAAAATTATTTGATAACGGGTTGAAACAACTAAAATTGTTCAAAAATCGTGGGTTATCTCATGAAATCGTGACTTTTAAACTCTACAAATTTTTCACTAATGGTTTGGAATGACTAAAATATCCAATAATCGTGGGTTTTAGCTCATAAAATTGTGATTTTGGCGTCCAAAAAGTATTTACCAATGAGTCAAAAGGACTAAAAATGGCAAAAATTATAGGTTATAGCCTAAGAAATCGTGAAATTTGGCCTCCACATTTTGCCAACTGCAAAGGACTAAAATTAACAAAGAATTATGAGTTATAGCTCATGAAATCATAAACTTTAGCCCTCACAAAATTATTTGCCAACAATCTAAATGACTAAAAATGGCCAAAATCGTGAGTTATAACTCATAAAATCGTGAAGTTTGAACTTTATGAAATTATTTGCCAATAGATTGAAATAACTAAATATAATCAAAAAGCATGAGTTATAACTCATGAAATCGAGAATTTTGGCCTTCACAAAATTATTTGATAACGGGTTGAAACAACTAAAATTGTTCAAAAATCGTGGGTTATCTCATGAAATCGTGACTTTTAAACTCTACAAATTTTTTCACTAATGGTTTGGAATGACTAAAAATATCCAATAATCGTGGGTTTTAGCTCATAAAATTGTGATTTTGGCGTCCGAAAAAGTATTTACCAATGAGTCAAAAGGACTAAAAATGGCAAAAAATTATAGGTTATAGCCTAAGAAATCGTGAAATTTGGCCTCCACATTTTTTGCCAACGGGTGCAAAGGACTAAAATTAACAAAGAATTATGAGTTATAGCTCATGAAATCATAAACTTTAGCCCTCACAAAATTATTTGCCAACAATCTAAATGACTAAAAATGGCCAAAATCGTGAGTTATATCTTATGAAATCGAAGTTTGGACTCTATGAAATTATTTGACAATGGATCGAAACAACTAAAAATGGAATTATTTGACAATGGATCGAAACACTAAAAATGGCAAAATATCATAGGTTATAGCTTATAAAATATTTAATTTTTAACTCTGCAAAATTATTTGACAACGGGTGGAAACAACTGAAAATGGGCAAAAATCATGGGTTATAGCTCACAAAATCATGAATTTTGGCCTCTGCGAAATTATTTGTCAACGTATCGAAATGAATAAAATAGCCATAAATTATGGGTTATACCTCATGAAATTGTGAATTTTGGTCAACTCAAAATTACTTGACAACGGGTCAAAACGAATAAAAATGACCAAAAATTATGGGTTATAGCTCACGAAATTATGGATTTTGGTCTTCCTGCATTATTTGTCAACCGATCAAACGATAAAAAATGACCAAAAATCACGGGTTATAGCTCATGAAATCTTGAAGTTTGGACTCTTCAAAATCTTTTAGCAATGGGTCGAAATGACAGAAAATGGCCAAAAATCGTGGGTTATTGCTCATGAAATCGTGAAATTAGGATATAGCTCACGAAATCGTGAATTTTGGTCCCCACAGAGTTATTGTCAATGGGTGAAAATGAATAAAACTGGCTAAAATCATAGGTTATAGCTCATGAACTTGTGAATTTTGGCCTCCAAAAAATTATTTACAAATTGATTGAAATGACTAAAAATGACCAAAAATCGTGAGTTATAACTCATGAAATCGAGAATTTTGGCCTTCGCAATAATAGGTCAAAACGATTTAAAATGGCCAAAAATTGTGGGTTATAGCTCAAGAAATCATGAATTTTGGCCTCCATAAAATTATTTGCCAACCTGGGTCAATACGAAAATGGTTAAAAATCATGGGTTATAGCTCATGAAATCATGAATTTTGGCCTCTCGTGAAATTATTTCCTACTTGATCTAAACGACAAGAAATACCAATCCTGAATTTTGGCCTCTGTGAAATTATTTCCTAATTGATCTAAACGACAAGAAATACCAAAAACTTGTGGGTTATAACCCACTAAATCATGAATTTTGGCCTCCACAAAATTATTTACCAACGGGTCGAAATGAACAAACCTGGCAAAAAATATGGATCATAGCTCATGAAATCTTAAAATTTTCCCATTGTGAAATTTATGAGAATAGGTCGAAATGATTCAAAATGACCAAAAATCATGAGTTATTGCTCATGAAATCATGAATTTAGGTCTTCACAGATATATTTTTCAATGGGTCAAACCGACTAAAAAAGGCCAAAAATCATGGGTTATAGCTCATGAAATCGTGAAGGTTGGACTCTGCAAAATTATTAGTAATAGGTCGAAATGACTGACAACGATAAAAAAACATGGGTTATTGCTCATGAAATCGTAAAATTTGAGTACCGCAAAATTGTATACTAATGGTTCGAAATGACTAAAATATCCAATAATCAAGGTTTACCTTATGAAATTGTGAATTTTGGCTTCTACTGAAATTATTTTTCAATATATAGAAATGACTAAAAATGGCAAAAATTATGGATTATAACTCATGAAATCGTGAAGTTTGGACTCTATGAAATTATTTGCGAATGAATTGAAACAACCAAAATGCTAAAAATCATGGGTTATAGCACATGAAATCGTGAACTTTAGCTTCCACAAAATTATTTGATTACAGGTCAAAATAACTAAAATGGCCAAAAATCATGGGTTATATCTCATGAAATCGTTGATTTTAACTCTCTGATTTTTTACTAATGGTTCGAATGATTAAAATATTCAATAATCATGAGTTATAGCTCATGAAATCATGATTTTAGCCTCTAAAACTTATTTACCTATTAGTTGAAAGGACTAAAATAGCCAAAAATTATGGGTTATAGCTCATGAAATTGTGAATTTTGGCCTCTGAAATTATTTTTCAATATATAGAAATGACTAAAAATAACTAAAATGGCCAAAAATCATGGGTTATAGCTCATGAAATCATGAATTTTGGCCCCGTGAAATTATTTGCCAATGGATTGAAATAACTAAAAATAGCCTAAAATCATGGGTTATAGTTTACAAAATCATGAAATTTGTACTCCATGAAATTATTTGATAATAGATCGAAACAACTAAAAATGGCCAAAAATCATGAGTTATTGCTCATGAAATCATGAATTTTGGCCTCCATAAAATTATTTGACAATGGGTCGAAATGACTAAAATGACCAAAAATCATGGTTATAGATCATAAAATCTTGAATTTTAGCCATCGCTAAATTGTTTACCAAGGGATTGAAACGACTAAAAATGGTAAAAATTATCAATCATAGCCCACAAAATTGTGAATTTCGGACTCCCAAAACAGTTTACTAGTCGACCAAAATGAAAAATATTTGTAAAAATCATGGGTTATAGCACATAAAATCGTGAATTTTAGCCATCACAAAATTATTCCCCAATGATTCCAAATGACTAAAAATATTCAATAATTGTGGGTTATAGCTCATGAAATCATGTATTTTGTCCTACACAAAATTATTTGTCAACGTGATTGAAATGAATAAAATAGCCATAAATTATGGGTTATAGCTCATGAAATTGTGAATTTTGGTCAACTCAAAATTACTTGATAACAGGTCAAAACGAATAAAAATGACCAAAAATTATGGGTTATAGCTCATGAAATTATGGATTTTGGTCTTCCCAGAATTATTTATCAACTGATCGAAACGATAAAAAATGACCAAAAATCACGGGTTATAGCTCATGAAATTTTGAAGTTTGGACTCTTCAAAATCTTTTACCAATGGGTCGAAATGACAGAAAATGACTAAAAATTATGGGTTATTGCTCATGAAATCGTGAAATTAGGATATAGCTCACGAAATCGTGAATTTTGGTCTCCACAGAGTTATTGTCAATGGGTGAAAACGAATAAAACTGGCTAAAATCATAGGTTATAGCTCATGAACTTGTGAATTTTGGCCTCCAAAAAATTATTTACAAATTGGTTGAAATGACTAAAATGACCAAAAATCGTGAGTTATAACTCATGAAATCGTGAAGGTTGGACTCTGCAAAATTATTTGACAATGGGTCGAAATGACTAAAATGACCAAAAATCATGAGTTATAGCTCATGAAATCATGAATTTTGGCCTTCACAATAATAGGTCAAAACGATTTAAAATGGCCAAAAATTGTGGGTTATAGCTCAAGAAATCATGAATTTTGGCCTCCATAAAATTATTTGCTAGCTGGTCGAATAGACAGAAAATGGTTAAAAATCATGGGTTATAGCCCACGAAATCTTTAATTTTGGCCTCTGTGAAATTATTTCCTACTTGATCTAAACGACAAGAAATGCCAATCCTGAATTTTGGCCTCTGTGAAATTATTTCCTAATTGATCTAAACGACAAGAAATATCAAAAACTTGTGGGTTATAACCCACTAAATCATGAATTTTGGCCTCCACAAAATTATTTACCAACGGGTCGAAATGAACAAACCTGGCAAAAAATATGGATCATAGCTCATGAAATCTTGAAATTTTCCCATTGTGAAATTTATGAGAATAGGTCGAAATGATTCAAAATGATCAAAAATCATGGGTTATTGCTCATGAAATCATGAATTTAGGTCTTCACAGATATATTTTTCAATGGGTCAAACCGACTAAAAAAGGCCAAAAATCATGGGTTATAGCTCATGAAATCGTGAAGGTTGGACTCTGCAAAATTATTAGTAATAGGTCGAAATGACTGACAACGATAAAAAAACATGGGTTATTGCTCATAAAATCGTAAAATTTGAGCACCGCAAAATTGTATACTAATGGTTCGAAATGACTAAAAATATCCAATAATCAAGGTTTACCTTATGAAATTGTGAATTTTGGCTTCTACGAAATTATTTTTCAATATATAGAAATGACTAAAAAATGGCAAAAATTATGGATTATAACTCATGAAATCGTGAAGTTTGAACTCTTCGAAATTATTTGCGAATGAATTGAAACAACCAAAAATGCTAAAAATCATGGGTTATAGCACATGAAATCGTGAATTTTGGCCTCCACAAAATTATTTGATTACAGGTCAAAATAACTAAAATGGCCAAAACCATGAGTTATATCTCATGAAATCGTTGATTTTTAACTCTGATTTTTTACTAATGGTTCGGAATGATTAAAAATATTCAATAATCATGAGTTATAGCTCATGAAATCATGATTTTAGCCTCTAAAAACTTATTTACCTATTAGTTGAAAGGACTAAAAATAGCCAAAAATTATGGGTTATAGCCTAAGAAATAGTGAATTTTAGCCTCCGTATTTTTTCTGACGACGGGTGGAAAAGACTAAAAATAACTAAAAATAGCCTAAAATCATGGGTTATAGTTCATGAAATCATGAATTTTGGCCCCGTGAAATTATTTGCCAATGGATTGAAATAACTAAAAATAGCCTAAAATCATGGGTTATAGTTTACAAAATCATGAAATTTATACTCCATGAAATTATTTGATAATAGATCGAAACAACTAAAAATGGCCAAAAATCATGAAATCTTTAATTTTTGTCTACGCAAAATTATTTGACAATGGGTCGAAACGACTAAAAATGACCAAAAATCATGGTTATAGATCATAAAATCTTGAATTTTAGCCACTGCGAAATTGTTTACCAAGGGATTGAAACGACTAAAAATGGTAAAAAATTATCAATCATAGCCCACAAAATTGTGAATTTCGGACTCCCCAAAACAGTTTACTAGTCGACCAAAATGAAAAAAATTTGCAAAAATCATGGGTTATAGCACATAAAATCGTGAATTTTAGCCATCACAAAATTATTCCCCAATGATTCCAAATGACTAAAAATATTCAATAATTGTGGGTTATAGCTCATGAAATCATGTATTTTGTCCTACACAAAATTATTTGTCATTGTTCACAATAGCTAAAAATGACCAAAAACTGTGGGTTATAACTCACAAAATTGTGAATTTGGTCTTTGTGGAAATACTTGCAATGGGTCGAAATGAAAAAAATTGATCAAAAATCACGGGTTATACCTCATGAGGTCATGAATTTGGACTCCGTCAAATCATTTTCCATTCAATCAAATCGAATAAAAATGGCAAAACATCATGAGCTAGAGCCCATGAAATCGTAAATTTTGGTCTCCACGAAATTATTTGCCAACTGGTTGAAATGACTATAAATGACAACAAAAATAGCCAACAAATTATGGGTTATAGATTATGAAATAGTGAATTTTGCCTCAAAGAAAATTATGTCAACGAGTCAAAATGACTAAAATGGCCAAAAATCATGGGTTATAGCTCATGAAATCTAAATTTTAGCCTCCGTAAAACCAATGGGTGGAAACGGTTAAAAATGACCAAAATTCGTCGGTTATAGATTATGAAATAGTGAATTTTGCCTCAGCAAAATTATGTCAACGGGTCAAAATGACTAAAAATGGCCAAAAATCATGGGTTAAAGCCCATAAAATTTTACGGTTTGACCTCTATAAAATTATTTGCTAACGGGTCGAAACGACTAAAAATGGCCAAAAATCGTGGGTTTTGAGCCAATGAATTTTGACCTACACAAAATTATTTCCGAATGGGTCGAACGACTAGAAATGACCAAAAATCATGGATTATAGCTCACCAAATCATGAGTTTTGGTCTTTGTGGAATAATTTGCCAATGGGGCAAAACGAAAAAAATAGCCAAACATCATGGATTGTAGCTCATGATATCTTAAATTTTGGCCATGATGAAATTATTTGACAATGGGTAAAAAAACTAAAAATGATTAAAATTTATGGTTTATAGCTCACGAAATCATGAATTTTGATCCCCATAGAATTATTTGTCAATGGGTAAAAATAAATAAAATGGCCAAAAATGTAGGTTATAGCTCATGAAATTGTGAATTTTGGCCTCCACGAAATTATTTGCCAACCGGTTGAAATGACTATAAATGACAACAAAAATAGCCAACAAATTATGGGTTATAGCCTAAGAAATAGTGAATTTTGCCTCAGCAAAATTATGTCAACAGGTCAAAATGACTAAAATGGCAAAAATTATGGGTTATAGATTATGAAATAGTGAATTTTGCCTCAGCAAAATTATGTCAACAGGTCAAAATGACTAAAAATGGTAAAAATCATGGGTTATAGCACATAAAATCGTGAATTTTAGCCATCACAAAATTATTCCCCAATGATTCCAAATGACTAAAAATATTCAATAATTGTGGGTTATAGCTCATGAAATCATGTATTTTGTCCTACACAAAATTATTTGTCATTGTTCACAATAGCTAAAATGACCAAAAGCTGTGGGTTATAACTCACAAAATTGTGAATTTTGGTCTTTGTGGAAATACTTGCAATGGGTCGAAATGAAAAAAATTGATCAAAAATCACGGGTTATACCTCATGAGGTCATGAATTTGGACTCCGTCAAATCATTTTCCATTCAATCAAATCGAATAAAAATGGCAAAACATCATGAGCTAGAGCCCATGAAATCGTAAATTTTGGCCTCCACGAAATTATTTGCCAACTGGTTGAAATGACTATAAATGACAATAAAAATAGCCAAAAATCATGGGTTATAGCTCATGAAATTGTGGATTTTAGCCTCTAAAAAATTATTTGTAAATGAGTCAAAATGTCTATAAATGGCCAAAAGAATGCGTTATCGCTCATGAAATCTAGAATTTTAGCCTCCGTAAAACCAATGGGTGGAAACGGTTAAAAATGACCAAAATTCGTCGGTTATAGATTATGAAATAGTGAATTTTGCCTCAGCAAAATTATGTCAACGGGTCAAAATGACTAAAAATGGCCAAAAATCATGGGTTAAAGCCCATGAAATTTTACGGTTTGACCTCCATAAAATTATTTGCTAACGGGTCGAAACGACTAAAAATGGCCAAAAATCGTGGGTTTTGAGCCAATGAATTTTGACCTACACAAAATTATTTCCGAATGGGTCGAATGACTAGAAATGACCAAAAATCATGGATTATAGCTCACCACATCATGAGTTTTGGTCTTTGTGGAATTATTTGCCAATGTGGCAAAACGAAAAAAATAGCCAAACATTATGGATTGTAGCTCATGATATCTTAAATTTTGGCCATGGTGAAATTATTTGACAACGGGTACAAAAAAACTAAAAATGATCAAAATTTATGGTTTATAGCTCACGAAATCATGAATTTTGATCCCCACAGAATTATTTGTCAACGGGTAAAAATAAATAAAAATGGCCAAAAAATGTAGGTTATAGCTCATGAAATTGTGAATTTTGGCCTCTCAAAATTATTTACTAACGGGTCAAAATGACTAAAGATAACTACAAATCATGGGTTATAGCTCATGAAATTGAGAATTTTGGTATTCACAAAACAACATGTCAAAACAACTTAAAATGGCAAAAATTATGGGTTATAGCTCATGAAATCGTGTTATTTGGCCTCCACAAAATTATAGCAATAGGCTAAAACAATTAAAAATTACAAAACATCATGGGTTATAACCCACAAAATTGAGAATTTTGGCCTCTGCAAAATTATTTCTTAATGAGTCTAAATAACTGAAAATCTAAAAATTATGGATTATAGCTCACCAAATCATGAGTTTTGGTCTTTGCGAAATTATTTGCCAATGTGTCAAAATGAATAAAAATGGCCAAAAATCATAGCCTATGAAATCTTGAATTTTAGCTTTTGTAAAATTATTTGCCAATGTGTCGAAACGAACAAAATTAGCCAAAAATCATGGATTATAGCTCATGAAATCGTGAATTTTGGCCACCGCGAACTTATTTGACAATGGGTGAAAATAACAAAACATTATGGGTTATAGCTCATGAAATTGTGAATTTTAGTCTCCACAGAATTATTTGTCAACGGGTCAAAACGATAAAAAATGATCAAATATTATAGGTTATACCTCATGAAATGTTAAGGTTTGGACTCTACAAAATTATTTACCAATGGATCAAAATGGTGAAAATGGCAAAAATCATGGGTTAAAGCCCATAAAATTTTACGGTTTGACCTCTATAAAATTATTTCTTAATGAGTCTAAATAACGAAAATCTAAAATTATGGATTATAGCTCATGAAATCGTGAATTTTAGCCATCACAAAATTATTCCCCAATGATTCCAAATGACTAAAAATATTCAATAATTGTGGGTTATAGCTCATGAAATTGTGAATTTTGGCCTCCACGAAATTATTTGCCAATGTGTCAAAATGAATAAAATGGCAAAACATCATGAGCTAGAGCCCATGAAATCGTAAATTTTGGTCTCCACGAAATTATTTGTCAACGGGTCAAAACGATAAAAATGATCAAATATCATAGGTTATACCTCATGAAATGTTAAGGTTTGGACTCCACAAAATTATTTACTAACGGGTCAAAATGACTAAAATGGCCAAAAATCATGGGTTATAGCTCATGAAATCATGAATTTGGACTACACAAAATTATTTACTAACGGGTCAAAATGACTAAAGATAACTACAAATCATGGGTTATAACTCATGAAATTGTGAATTTTAGTCTCCACGAAATTATTTGTCAACGGGTCAAAATGACTAAAATGGCAAAAATTATGGGTTATAGCTCATGAAATTGTGAATTTTAGTCTCCATGAATTATTTGTCAACGGGTCAAAATGACTAAAATGGCAAAAATTATGGGTTATAGCTCATGAAATTGTGAATTTTGGCCTCTCAAAATTATTTACTAACGGTCAAAATGACTAAAATGGCAAAAATTATGGGTTATAGCTCATGAAATGTTAAGGTTTGGACTCCACAAAATTATTTGTCAATGGGTAAAAATAAATAAAATGGCAAAACATCATGAGCTAGAGCCCATGAAATCGTAAATTTTGGTCTCCACGAAATTATTTGTCAACGGGTCAAAATGACTAAAATGGCAAAAATTATGGGTTATAGCTCATGAAATCTTAAATTTTGGCCATGGTGAAATTATTTGACAATGGGTGAAAATGACTAAAATGACCAAAAATCATGGATTATAGCTCATGAAATTGTGAATTTTGGCCTCAAAATTATTTACTAACGGTCAAAATGACTAAAATGACAAAAATTATGAGTTATAGCTCACGAAATTGTGAATTTTGGCCTCAAAATTATTTACTAACGGTCAAAATGACTAAAATGGCCAAAAATCATGGGTTATAGCTCATGAAATCGTGAATTTTAGCCATCACAAAATTATTCCCCAATGATTCCAAATGACTAAAAATATTCAAAAATCATGGATTATAGCTCATGAAATCGTGAATTTTGGTCACCGCGAACTTATTTGACAATGGGTGAAAATGACTAAAAATGACAAAAAATTATGAGTTATAGCTCACGAAATTGTGAATTTTAGTCTCCACAGAATTATTTGTCAACGGGTCAAAACGATAAAAAATGATCAAATATCATAGGTTATACCTCATGAAATGTTAAGGTTTGGACTCTACAAAATTATTTACCAATGGATCAAAATGACTGAAAATGGCAAAAAAATCGTAGGTTATTGTTCACGAAATCATAAAATTTGGATTTCGTAAAACCATTTACCAATGGTTCTAAATGACTAAAAATGTCCGATAATTATGGGTAATAGCTCAAGAAACCGTGAATCTTGGCCTCCACAAAATAATTTGCCAACGGGTCGAAATGACTAAAAATGACCAAAAATAGTGGGTTATATCTCATGTAATCATAAAGTTTGGATTCTATGAAACTATTTACCAATGAATCGAAACAACTAAAAATGATAAAAAGTCATGGTTTATAACTCATGAAATTGTGAAGTTTGAACTCCATGAAATTATTTGCTAATGGATCAAAATTTTAAAAATGGCAAAAAATCATGGGTTATAGCTCATGAAATCATGAATTTTGGACTACACAAAATTATTTACTAATGGTTCAGAATGACTAAAAATATCTAATAATCATGGGTTATAACTCATGAAAACGAGAATTTTAGCCTCCAAAAAATTATTTGTCAATGGATCGCAAGGACTAGAAATGACAAAAAATTATGAGTTATAGCTCATGAAATCGTGAATTTTAGCATCCGCATGAAATGACTAAATATGGTAAAAAATTATCCGTTATAGTTTATGAAATTGTGAATTTTGGTCTCCATGAATTATTTGACAACGGACCAAAATGGCTAAAACTGGCTAAAAATTGTGGTTTATATCTCATGAAATCGTGAAGTTTGGACTCCACAAAATTATTTACTAACGGATAAAAATAAATAAAAATGATAAAAAATCATGGGTTATAGCTCATGAATCTTTAATTTTTGTCTACACAAAATTATTTCACAACTTGTCAAAAAGATTGAAAGCGCCAAAATTATGGGTTATAGCTCGTGAAATCTTAAATTTTGGCCACCACGAAATTATTTGCAAATGGGTCTAAATGACTAAGAATGGCCCAAAATCGTCTATTATAGCTCATAAAATCTTAAAATTTGGACTCTACAAAATTATTTACCATCACAAAATTTTGGACTCTACAAAATGATAAAGAAATGGCCAATAATTATGGTTTATAGCTCATGAAGTCATGAATATTTGCCATCACAAAATTATTTATCAATTATTAGAAACGACTAAAAATATCTAATAAATGTGGGTTACACCTCTTAAAATCGTGAATCTTGTCCTCTGCAAAATTATTTGCCATGAGTCAAAATGACTAAAAATGATAAAAAAATTATGGTTTATCACAAAATCTTGAATTTTGTTCTCCATGGAAATACTTGCCAATAGGTCAAAATGAAAAAGGGCCAAAATTCATCGGTTACACCTCACGAAATCGTGAATTTGGGCTCCGCCAAATTATTTGCCAATGGGTCAAATAGAATAAAAATAGCCAAAGATCATGTGCTAGAGCTCATGAAATTATAAATTTTAACCTCCATGAAATTATTTTCCACCTAGTCGAAACAACTAAAAATAGCCAAAAATCATGGGTTATAGTTTATGAAATTGTGAATTTTGGCCTTCATGAAATTATTTTCAAATGGTTCAAAATGTCTTAAAATGGCCAAAAATTATGGGTCATAGCTCATAAAATCGAGAATTTTAGCCTCCGGGAAACCAACGGGTGAAAATGGCTAAAAATAGCTAAAAATCGTGGGTGCTCATGAAATAGTAAATTTTAGCCTCCGTAAAATTAATTGTCAACGGGTCAAAATGACTAGAAATAGCCAAAAATCATCGGTTAAAGTCCATGAGATCATAAATTTTAGCATCCATGAAATTATTTGCTATCGGGTCAAATCTACTAAAAATAGCCAAAAATCGTGGGTTACATAGCCCATTGAATCTTAAATTTTGACCTCTGTGAAATTATTTTCCAATGGGTAGAAACGACTAGAATTGGCTAAAAATCGTGGATTATAGCTCACAAAATCATGTTTTGGTCTCTGTGAAATTATTTTTCAATGGGTTAAAATGAACAAAAAATGGCAAAAAATCATTGGTTATAGCTCATGAAATCTTAAACTTTGGCCATCATGAAGATATTTGTCAATGGGCAAAATCGAATAAAAATGACCAAAAATCGTAGGTTTTAGCTCATGAAATCGTAAATTTTGGCCTCCAAGAAATTATTAGCAAATGGGTCAAAATGACTAAAAATGACCAAAAATCATGGATTATAGCTTATAAAATAAAGAATTTTGGCATTCGCAAAACCAACGGGTCGAAACAATTTAAAATGGCAAAAATAATGGGTTATTGCTAATAAAATTGTGAATTTTTGCCTCCATAAATTTATTTACCAATGGATCAAAATGTCTACTAATTGCCAAAAAATTGTGGATTATGGACTATAAAATAATGAATTTTACCCTCTGAAATTATTTCCTTATGGGTCTAAATGACTAGAAATGACCAAAATTTGTGGGTTATATCCCATGAAATTGTGAATTTTGACCTCTGTGAAATTATTTGCCAATGTGTCGAAATGAACAAAATGGTCAAAAATCATGGGTTATAGCTTATAAAATCATGAATTTTGGCCACCAAAAAATTATTTGACAAAGGGGCGAAATGACTAAAAATAACAAAAAATCATGGGCTATATAGCTCACGAAATTGTCAATTTTGGTCACCATAGAATTATTTATCAATAGGTCAAAATAATAAAAAAAAGACAAAAATCATGGGTTATAGCTCAAAATCTTGAAGTTGGACTCTTCAATAAATTTTACCAATGGGTTGAAACGACAGAATTTGGGCAAAAATCCTAGGTTATTGCTCATGAAATCGTGAAACTAGGACTACGCAAAATTATTTACCAATGGTTGAAATGACTAAAAATGTCCAATAATTATGGATTATAGCTCATAAAATCATGAAGTTTGGTCTACATAAAACTATTTGTCAACAGGTGGGAAAAAATAGTGGGTTATAGCTCATGAAATCGTGAAGTTTGGTCTCCATGAAACTATATACCAATGGATCAAGACAACTAAAAATGGCTAAAAATCATGGGTTATAGCTGATAAAATATTTAATTTTTCCATGTGTGAAATTATATGACAACAGGTCGAAACGACTAAAAATGGCCAAAAAATTGTGGGTTATATATATCTCATGAAATCGATAATTTTGACCTCCGCAAAACAAATGGGTCGAAACGAACTAAAATGGCTAAAAATCATGGGTTATAGTTTAAGAAATCGTGAATTTTAGCCCTCATAAAATTTTTTGCCAATGGGTTGAATCGACAAAAAATGGCCAAAAATCATGGGTTGTAGCCCACGAAATCCTGAATTTTAGCCTCTGCAACAATGTTTCCTAATTGGTCTAAATTACTAGAAATGGCCAAAAATCGTGGGTTATAGCCCATGAAATCGTGAATTTTAGCCTTCACAAAATTATTTACCAACGGATTGAATCGAACAAAACTAGAAAAATCTTGGGTCATAGCTCATGAAATCATGAATTTTGTCAATTGCGAAATTATTTGACAATGTGTCAAAATGCCTCAAAATGATAAAAAAATCATCGGCTATAGCTCACGAAATTGTGAATTTTGGTCTACGTAGAATTGTTTGTCAACGGGTACAAATGACTAAAAATCGTGGGTTATAGCTCATGAAATCATAAAGTTTTGACTCTACAAAATAATTTAGCAATGGGTCAAAATGACTGAAAATAACAAAAAGTCATAGGTTATTGCTCATAAAATCGTGAAATTTGGACTCCGCAAAATTAAATACCAATGGTTCGAAATGACTAAAAATGTCCAATAATCAAGGGTAATAGCTCATGAAATTGTGAATTTTGCTTTCACAAAATTATTTGCCAACAGATTGAAATGACTAAAAAAAAAAAAAATCGTGGATTATAACTCATGAAATCGTGAAGTTTGAAGTGTACGAAATTATTTTCCAATGGATTGAAACAACTAAAAATGATAAAATATTATGGGTTGTAGCTCATGAAATATTAAATTTTAGCCTCTCAAAAATTATTTGTTAACAGGTCAAAACGAATAAAAATGGCCAAACATCATGGCTATATCTCATGAAATCGTAAATTTTGAACTCTGCAAAATTTTTGACTAGTGGTTCACAACAACTACAAATGTCCAATAATCATCGGTTGTAGCTCATGAAATTGTGCTTTTAGCCTTCAAAACATTATTACCAATGGGTCGAAAGGGCTAAAAATGACAAAATATTATGAGTTATAGCCCAAGAAATTATAAATTTTAGCCTCCACATTTTTTAGGCTAACGGGTGGAAAGGTATAAAATTAACTAAAAATTGCGGGTATATAGCTCATGAAATCATGAATTTAATCCCCAACAAAATTATTTGCCAATGAATGGAAATGACTAAAAATGACAAAAAATTATGGGTTATAGCTTATGAAATTGTGACGTTTGGACTCCACAAAATTATTTGATAATGGATCGAAACAATAAAAAATGGTAAAAAATTATGGATTATAGCTCACGAAATCTTTAATTTTTGTCCGCTCAAAATTATTTGACAACATGTTGAAATGATAAAATGGCAAAAATCATGGGTTATAGCTCATGAAATTGTGAATTTTGGCCTCTACAAAATTATTTACTAACGTGTTGAAATGAATAAAATGGATAAAAATCATGGGTTATATATATATCATAAAATCGTGAATTTTAGCCACCGTAAAATTATTTGACAATGGGTCGAAATGACTAAAAATGATCAAAAATCATGGGTTATAGTTCATAAAATCGTGAATTTTGGTCTCCACAGAATTATTTGTCAATAGGTCAAAATGATAAAAAAAAGGGCAAAAAATCATAGGTTATATTGCTCATAAAATCTTGAAGTTTGGACTCTTCAAAATTATTTATCAATTGGTCGAAATGACAGAAAATGGTCAAAAACCGTGGGTTATTTCTCATGAAGTCGTGATATTTTAACTCTGCAAAATTATTTACCAATAGTTCGAAATGACTAAAAATATTTATTAATTAGGGGTTATAGCTCATGAAATCATGAATTTTGGCATCTGTGAAACTATTTACCAAAATAACTAAAAATGGTAAAAAAGTGGGTTATAGCTCATGAAATATTAAAGTTTGGTCTCCATGAAACTATTTGCCAAGGGATCGAAACAACTAAAAATGGCCAAAAATCATGGGTTATAAGTTATGAAATCTTTAATTTTTGATTGCGTGAAATTATTTGACAACAAGTCAAAATGACTAAAAATGGCCAAAAATCATGGTTATAGCTCATGAAATCTTGAAATTTAGCCTCCGCAATATTGTTTGCTAAGGGGTCAAAATTAAAAAAAGGGAAAAAATTATTGATTATAGCTCACAAAATCATGAATTTTAGACTCCACTAATTTATTTACCATTTGTCCATGAAATCTTTAATTTTAGCCTTGGCAAATTAATTGCCATGGGTCGAGAAGACTAAAATTGGCCAAAAATCATGGGTTATAGCTCACGAAATTGTGAATTTTGGTCTTCACAAAATTATTTATCAATGGGTGGAAATAAAAAAAAGTCCAACAATCATGGGTTATAGTTCTCGAAATCGTGAATTTCGATGTTGGCAAATTATTCGCCAATTTGTCCAATCGAATAAAAATAACAAAAATCATGGGCTAGAGCTAATGAAATCATGAATTTTGGCCTTCGCGAAATTATTTACCAATGGATCAAGACAACTAAAATGGCTAAAAATCATGGGTTATAGCTTATGAAATTGTGATTTTTGACCTTCACAAAATTATTTGCCAATGGGTCAAAATGACTAAAATGATCAAAAATTATGGGTTATAGCTCATAAAATCATGAATTTTGGCCTCTACAAAATTATTTACCAATGGTTGAAATGACTAAAATGGCCAAAAATCATGGTTATAGCTCATGAAATCATGAATTTTGTCAATTCTGAAATTATTTGACAACAAGTCAAAATGACTAAAATGGCTAAAAATCATGGGTTATAGCTCATGAAATCATGAAGTTTTGACTCTACAAAATAATTTAGCAATGGGTCAAAATGACTAAAATGATCAAAAATCATGGGTTATTGCTCATGAAATCGTGAAATTTGGACTCCATAAAATTAAATACCAATGGTTGAAATGACTAAAATTGGCCAAAAATCATGGGTTATAGCTCACGAAATTGTGAATTTTGGTCTTCACAAAATTATTTATCAATGGGTGGAAATAAAAAAAAGTCCAACAATCATGGGTTATAGTTCTCGAAATCGTGAATTTCGATGTTGGCAAATTATTCGCCAATTTGTCCAATCGAATAAAAATGGACAAAAATCATGGGCTAGAGCTAATGAAATCATGAATTTTGGCCTTCGCGAAATTATTTGCCAATGGGTCAAAATTACTAAAAATTATGGATTATAGCTCATGAAATCATGAATTTTGGCCTTCGCGAAATTATTTGCCAATGGGTCAAAATGACTAAAAATAGCTAAAAATCATGAATTATAGCTTATGAAATTGTGATTTTTGACCTTCACAAAATTATTTGCAAATGGATCAAAATGACTAAATAGCAAAAAATTATGAGTTATAGCTCGTAAAATCAAGAATTTTGACCTATACTAAACCAACGGCTAGAAACGGCTAAAAATGGCCAAAACTCATGGGTTATAGCTCATGAAATCATAAATTTTAGTCTTCGTAGAATTATTTATCAACGAGTCAAAATGACTAAAAAGGGCTAAAAATCATGAGTTATAACTCATGAAATCGTGAACTTTGGACTTTTTAGTTTAGCAAAGGGTCGAAATGACTGCAAATGATCAAAAATCATGGGTTATTGCTCATGAAATCGTGAAATTTGGACTCCACAAAATTATACACCAGTGGTTCGAAATGACTAAAAATGTCTAACAATCGTGGGTTATAGCTCATGAAATCTTAAATTTTGGCTTCTGCTAAATTATTTGCCAATAGATCAAAACGATAAAAAAATATCAATAAATTATGGATTATAACTCATGAAATAGTGTTATAGTCTGCAAATAAGCTAAGTGTTAATCCTCCTTGAGAGGCTGACACGTGTCCCGTCTCGCGTCTGATCAAACATATTCAAAGACAGCGACTCGATTCCACCTAATAGGCCTAACAACTTCGTGAATGACTAAAAGACTGCATTTATCGACCTATCCCCAAATCAACCCTACACGCACCCACACTCGACCTACTATTCGATTCGACAACTCATGTAGCCGACTAAAAGGCAATGTTTGCCTCGCATGCATCGACTACAAAGGTGGTGTATCCTCAAAATCCTCGATGATAGCCTACCCCGGCATTAATCGCTCGGTCAAACATCATTTCTCTAGCTCCCATAGTCTTTATGACTCATTGGACCTAGTCAAGACTAAGCACCGCTATCGCCCTCACATTAAACGCTGGATGACTCCACTCTTCAGCCGTTGACACTGTAAGGTATCTACCACTCAATCGCATGTCTAAGACTCACCAAAGTTACCCATATGCCCTTCCGATATACTAAAAGGAAGGCGACGCATGGGGTAACTTCTTCTTCATGCAACTTTGAATAATCCTTCACTACTTATCTTTTATTTTCCTATTCAAGTCCAATTTCTAACTTGATCGTTGAGGAACAACCGAGAACCCAACTCCGCCTCTCACGAAGCTTTTCATGTGCGTGAGAGAATATCGGGCTCCGAACCCACCATCCGAAGCAAGCAGGACCATAACCCCACACTAATCCATAATTAAACCACATGTTCGATAACCGACATCAACAAATAGTGAAGTTTGAATTTTAAGAAATTATTTGCCAATGGATCGAAACAACCAAAATAGAAAATAAATTATTGGTTATATCTCATGAAATCGTGAAATTTGGACTCCACAAAATTATTTGATAATGGGTCAAAATGACTAAAAATAGCTAAAAATCATGAATTATAGCTTATGAAATTGTGATTTTTGACCTTCACAAAATTATTTGCAAATGGATCAAAATGACTAAATAGCAAAAAATTGTGGGTTATAGCTCGTAAAATCAAGAATTTTGACCTATACTAAACAAACGGCTAGAAACGGCTAAAAATGGCCAAAACTCATGAGTTATAGCTCACGAAATCATAAATTTTAGTCTTCGCAGAATTATTTATCAACGAGTCAAAATGACTAAAAAGGGCTAAAAATCATGAGTTACAGCTCATGAAATCGTGAACTTTGGACTTTGTAGTTTAGCAAGGGTCAAAATGACTGCAAATGACCAAAAATTATGGGTTATTGCTCATGAAATCGTGAAATTTGGACTCCACAAAATTATACACCAGTGGTTCGAAATGACTAAAAATGTCTAACAATCGTGGGTTATAGCTCATGAAATCTTAAATTTTGGCTTCTGCTAAATTATTTGCTAGTAGATCGAAACGATAAAAAAATATCAACAAATTATGGATTATAACTCATGAAATAGTGTTATAGTCTGCAAATAAGCTAAGTGTTAATCCTCCTTGAGAGGCTGACATGTGTCCCGTCTCGCGTCTGATCAAACATATTCAAAGACAGCGACTCGAACTGCCCCTGCGTCGGCCCAATAGGCCGACAACTTGCGTAGCTAACTAAAAAGGCGGTACTTATCGACCTACCCCCAAATCAACCCTACACGCACCCACACTCGACCTACTATTCCAGTCGACAACTCATGTAGCCGACTAAAAAGGCAATGTTTGCCGCCTCTCAGACAGACGACTACAAAGGTGGTGTATCCTCAAAATCCCCGCTGATAGCCGACTACCCTGGCATTAACTGCTCTGTCAGAAACATCATTTCTCTAGCTCCCATAGTCTTTATGACTCATTGGACCTAGTCAGCACTAAGCACCGCTATCGTCCTCACATTAAACGCCTGGATGACTCACCCTCTTCAGCGATTGACACCTGTAAGGTATCTACCGACTCAACTGCATGTCTAAGACTCAGTCAAAGTTACCCATATGCCCTTCCGATATACTATAAAAGGAAGCTGCACTGCATGGGGTAACTTCTTCTGCCTTCATGCAACTTTGAATAATCCTTCACTACTTATCTTTTATTTTCCTATTCAAGTCCAATTTCTAACTTGATCGTTGGAGGAACAACCGGAGAACCCAACTCCGGCCTCTCACGAGCTTTTCATGTGCAGGAGAGAATATCGGGCTCCAGAACCGGCCATCTGAAGAAGCTTGAGGACCATAACCCCACACTAATCCATAATTAAACCACATGTTCGATAACTGACATCAACAAATAGTGAAGTTTGAATTTTAAGAAATTATTTGCCAATGGATCGAAACAACCAAAAATAGAAAATAAATTATTGGTTATATCTCATGAAATCGTGAATTTTAGCCTCTGCAAAATTATTTGATAATGGGTCAAAATGACTAAAAATAACCAAAAATTATGGGTTATATCTTATAAAATTGTGAATTTTGGTAGAATTATTTGTTAATGGGTCAAAATGACAAAACATGACAAAAAATCATTAGTTTAGCTCATTAAATCTTAAATTTAGGGCTTTTCAAAATTTTTTACCAATGGGTGAAATGACTAAAAATAACCAAAAATTATGGGTTATTGCTCATGAAATTATGAAATTTAGACTCAACAAAATTATTTTACCAATGGTTTGAAACGACTGAAAATAACCAGTAATCTTGAGTTATAGCTCATGAAATCATGAATTTTGGCCTCCACGAAACTATTTACCAACGGGTCAAAATGCATAAAAATGGTAAAAAATAGTGGGTTATAGCTCATGAAATCGTGAAGTTCGGTCTCCATGAAACTATTTGCTAATGGATCGAAATAACTAAAAATAGCTAAAAATCATGGGTTATAGAATATAAAATCTTTAACTTTTGCTTGCGAGAAATTACTTGACAATGGGTCGAAATGACTAAAAATGGCAAAAAATTATGGGTTATAGCTCATGAAATCTTAAAGTTTGGACTCCACGAAACTATTTGCTAATGGCTCAAAATGACTAAAAATGGCCAAAACTCATGGATTATAGCTCATAAAATCGTGAATTTTAGCCCCCGTAAAATTATTTGATAACAGGTCGAAACGACTAAAAATGATAACAAACCATGGGTTATTGCTATTAAAATCGTGAATTTTAGACTCCTCAAAATTTCTTACTAATGGTTCGAAATGACTAAAAATATCTAAAATTATGGGTTATAGCTCATGAAATCGTGAATTTTGGCCTCTGCAAAATTATTTGATAATGGGTCAAAATGACTAAAAATATCTAAAATTATGGGTTATAGCTTATGAAATCATGAATTTTGGCTTTCATTATTTTCTGTCAATGGGTTGAAACGACTAAAATGGCTACAAATCGTGGGTTATAGTTCATGAAATCGTGAATTTTGGCCTCTGCAAAATTATTTGATAATGGGTCAAAATGACTAAAAATAACCAAAAATTATGGGTTATATCTTATAAAATTATGAATTTTGGTAGAATTATTTGTTAACGGGTCAAAACGACAAAACATGGCAAAAATCATTAGTTTAGCTCATTAAATCTTAAATTTAGGGCTTTTCAAAATTTTTACCAATGGGTCGGAATGACAGAAAATGACCGCAAATCGTGAGTTATTGCTCATGAAATTATGAAATTTAGACTCAACAAAATTATTTTACCAATGGTTTGAAACGACTGAAAATAACCAGTAATCTTGAGTTATAGCTCATAAAATCATGAATTTTGGCCTCCACGAAACTATTTACCAACAGGTCAAAATGCATAAAAATGATAAAAAATAGTGGGTTATAGCTCATGAAATCGTGAAGTTCGGTCTCCATGAAACTATTTGCTAATGGATCGAAATAACTAAAAATAGCTAAAAATCATGGGTTATAGAATATGAAATCTTTAACTTTTGCTTGCGAGAAATTACTTGTCAATGGGTCGAAATGACTAAAAATGGTAAAAAATTATGGGTTATAGCTCATGAAATCTTAAAGTTTAGACTCCACGAAACTATTTGCTAATGGCTCAAAATAACTAAAAATGGCCAAAACTCATGGATTATAGCTCATAAAATCGTGAATTTTGGCCCCCGCAAAATTATTTGATAACAGGTCGAAACGACTAAAAATGATAACAAATCATGGGTTATTGCTATTAAAATCGTGAATTTTAGACTCCTCAAAATTTCTTACTAATGATTGAATGACTAAAAATATCTAAAAATTATGGGTTATAGCTCATGGAATCGTGAATTTTCACCTATAAAAATTATTTATCAATGGGTCTCAGAAGACTAAAACCGCCATAAAATATGGGTTATAGCTTATGAAATCATGAATTTTGGCTTTCAGATTTTTCACAATGGGTTGAAACGACTAAAATGGCTACAAATCGGGTTATAGTTCATGAAATCGAATTTTGGACTCATAAAATTATTTACTAATGATTCGTAATGACTAAAATGCCTAAAATTATGGGTTATAGCTCATGAAATTGAGAATTTTTACCTCTAAAAGTTATTTATCGATGGGTCGGCAAAGGCTAAAAATGGCCAAAAATTATGGGTTATAGCTTATGAAATCGTGAATTTGGCTTCCGTCTTTTTTTGCCAAAGGACTAAAATGGCTAAAATGATCAAAAATCTTGGGTTACAGCTCATAAAATCGTGAATTTTGGCCTCTCGCAAAATTATTTACTAATGGTTCAAAATGACTAAAAATATTCATAAATTATAAAAGAAATTAAACTAGTTTCATACAATTCTATATTTCCTACAAGAATTAGTTACTCATTTTACAAAATAAAAATAAGGAAATAAAATCTATACTAGAAAGTATAAAAGAACAAAAAGTAAATTGAAACTACAAGCAATAAAAGAAAATAAAGAAAATAAAAATAAAAGAGCAAGGAAATAAATCTACTTATAAAATCATGAATTTTGGACTCATAAAATTATTTACTAATGGTTCAAAATGACTAAAAATATCCAAAATTATGGGTTATAGCTCATGAAATCATGAATTTTGGCCTCCACGAAACTATTTGCTAATGGATCGAAATAACTAAAATAGCTAAAAATCATGGGTTATAGAATATAAAATCTTTAACTTTGCTTGAGAAATTACTTGTCAATGGGTGAAATGACTAAAAATATCTAAAATTATGGGTTATAGCTTATGAAATCATGAATTTTGGCCTCCACGAAACTATTTACCAACGGTCAAAATGCATAAAAATGATAAAAATAGTGGGTTATAGCTCATGAAATTGAAATTTTACCTCTAAAAGTTATTTATCGATGGGTCGGCAAAGGCTAAAATGGCCAAAAATTATGGGTTATAGCTTATGAAATCGTGAATTTTAGACTCCTCAAAATTTCTTACTAATGGTTCAAATGACTAAAATGGCCAAAACTCATGGATTATAGCTCATAAAATCGTGAATTTTGGACTCTGTAAAATTATTTACTAATGGTTCAAATGACTAAAATGGCCAAAACTCATGGATTATAGCTCATAAAATCGTGAATTTTAGCCTCTGCAAAATTATTTGATAATGGGTCAAAATGACTAAAAATGGTAAAAATTATGGGTTATAGCTTATGAAATCGTGAATTTGGCTTAGTCTTTTTGCCAAAGGACTAAAATGGCTAAAATGATCAAAAATCTTGGGTTCTGACTCATAAAATCATGAATTTTGGACTCATAAAATTATTTACTAATGATTCGTAATGACTAAAATGCCTAAAATTATGGGTTATAGCTCATGAAATTGAAATTTTACCTCTAAAAATTATTTATCAATGGGTCGGCAAAGGCTAAAATGGCCAAAAATTATGGGTTATAGCTCATGAAATCATGAATTTTGGACTCATAAAATTATTTACTAATGGTTCAAATGACTAAAAATGGTAAAAATTATGGGTTATATCTTATAAAATCATGAATTTTGGCCTCCACGAAACTATTTGCTAATGGCTCAAAATGACTAAAAATAACCAAAAATTATGGGTTATATCTTATAAAATCATGAATTTTGGCCTCCACGAAACTATTTACCAACGGTCAAAATGCATAAAAATGATAAAAATAGTGGGTTATAGCTCATGAAATCATGAATTTTGGCCTCCACGAAACTATTTACCAACAGGTCAAAATGCATAAAAATGGTAAAAATTATGGGTTATAGCTCATGAAATCATGAATTTTGGACTCATAAAATTATTTACTAATGATTCGAATGACTAAAAATAACCAAAAATTATGGGTTATAGCTCATGAAATCGTGAATTTTAGCCTCTGCAAAATTATTTGATAATGGGTCAAAATGACTAAAAATGGTAAAAATTATGGGTTATAGCTCATGAAATCGTGAATTTTGGACTCTGTAAAACTATTTGCTAATGGATCAAATAACTAAAAATAGCTAAAAATCATGGGTTATAGAATGAAATCTTTAACTTTTGCGAGAAATTACTTGTCAATGGGTGAAATGACTAAAAATGGTAAAAATTATGGGTTATAGCTCATGAAATCTTAAAGTTTAGACTCCACAAACTATTTGCTAATGGCTCAAAATAACTAAAATGGCCAAAACTCATGGATTATAGCTCATAAAATCGTGAATTTTGGCCATAAATTATTTGATAACAGTCGAAGCGACTAAAAATGATAACAAATCATGGGTTATTGCTATTAAAATCGTGAATTTTAGACTCCTCAAAATTTCTTACTAATGATTCGAATGACTAAAAATATCTAAAAATTATGGGTTATAGCTCATGGAATCGTGAATTTTCACCTATAAAAATTATTTATCAATGGGCTGTAAGACTAAAACTGACCATAAAATATGGGTTATAGCTTATGAAATCATGAATTTTGGCTTTCGTATTTTCTGTCAATGGGTTGAAACGACTAAAAATGGCTACAAATCGTGGGTTATAGTTCATGAAATCGTGAATTTTGGACTCTGTAAAATTATTTACTAATGATTCGGAATGACTAAAAATGCCTAAAAATTATGGGTTATAGCTCATGAAATTATGAATTTTTACCTCTAAAAAATTATTTATCAATGGGTCGGCAAAGGCTAAAAATGACCAAAAATTATGGGTTATAGCTTATGAAATGTGAATTTGGCTGCTTTTTGCCAAAGGACTAAAATGGCTAAAATGATCAAAAATCTTGGGTTCTGACTCATAAAATCATGAATTTTGGACTCATAAAATTATTTACTAATGGTTCAAAATGACTAAAAATATTCATAAATTATAAAAGAAATTAAACTAGTTTCATACAATTCTATATTTCCTACAAGAATTAGTTACTCATTTTACAAAATAAAAATAAGGAAATAAATCTATACTAGAAAGTATAAAAGAACAAAAAGTAAATTGAAACTACAAGCAATAAAAGAAAATAAAGAAAATAAAAAATAAAAGAGCAAGGAAATAAATCTACTTTATAAATCATGAAGAAAAATTACACTACAATCATGAAAATAAATCTAATCTACCAAACGTAAAAATAAAAATAAGAAAATAAAATCCTAAAACAAGTAAATAAAAGGGAGAAATAAAAACTTAAATTGAAAGGGGTTGGCCCCTTGAAGGCAAATCTTCATCTTTATCATCAAAGAAGAAGGAAAAAAATTTAAAAAGGGAAATTTTTTTATTTATTGCAAATAAAAGGTTTATAATTTTTGAAAGGTCTTCTCAATTAAGAATAGCCCTCCTCTCCAAATGGAGTTTCTTTTTAAAATTTTCACATCCAAACCCCTCACTCTCTACCCTATTTATAGCCTACTGTAATTAATAAGAGCCATTGAATTTGTCTTGAGCTGATCTCAGCCATTAACTGATTCTGTTAGGATCTAATCAATTGGTTGACCGATTGGTTCCTAAGAGATTTTGATTCTCTTGCTAAGTTGTTGAATTGATTTTTCCTTGATCTTTTGGGCTTTGTGGGCTTTTTGGCTTGATCTTGGGCTTCAATAAAAGGTTGAAAATGAGGTAATTTGGATCTTTTGGGTTTTATTCATTAATCCTTCATTGCCTGCAAATTAAAATAAAAGCACATTATTAATATATTTATTTATTAAAATAAAATAAATAATAACGGTATAAAAGTGTAATAAAATGTGATGATCATCTCTGCAAAATTATTTGCCAACATGTCAAAATAAACAAAACTGGTAAAAAATCATGGGTTATAGCCCATGAAATCATGAATTCTGGTCGGTGCGAAATTATTTGACAATGAGCCGAAATGTCTAAAAAGTGACCAAAAATTTTGGGTTATAGTTCACGAAATCATGAATTTTAGTCTATGCAGAATTATTTGTCAACGGGCTGAAACGACAAAAAATGGTAAACAATTATTGGTTATAGCTCATGAAATCATAAAGTTTTGACTTTGCAAAATTATTTACCAATGGGTCAAAGTGACTGAAAATGGCCACAAATCGTGAGTTATTGTTCATGAAATCGTGAAATCTGGACTCTGGAAAATTATTTACTTATGGCTCGAAATGATAAAAAAATGTCTGATAATCATTGTAGGGTCGAAAAAAATGTTTATTGATTGAATGAAATTGTTACAATCAAATTTTCCCGATTACAGAGGAAGAGAAGATTGATTTGACTTCTTTGTATGGGTTCTGGTGGCTGATGAGGATGCTTCACTGATGCCGAAGGGCTTATTTCTGACGCATCGAATCAAGCGGCGATGATCTAGAGGTTGTTGAAGAGGTCTTGATCTCCGCCGCTGGTGCTTGCTTTTCCAAGAGTTCTCTAACCTTTTTGAGCCAAATGCCTTCATGGGCTTTCAACTATTTATATGGGCTTTGTAATCTCGACCCTATTGTCACTCTCATATGAGGGTTAATGACCCTCCCATCGTAGCTGTGAGCCAAACGCCAGTCTGCGGTTCGACAAAATTCAGAGCATGCATGCGGCCACAGCAGCGATTGTCGGATCGCTACGCAGAACGCTGGCTACCGCAAAGAATTCATAACCTCGTCTGACCACCGATGCCGGCGAGCCTCGTCCCATGATCAAGAGCTCAAGCCGTGGGCGAACCTCGTGTTGAGGTCGAGCCTCGCCTCTTGAGCAAGTCTTGTTCGAAGCTTGCATTGGTCTAGCCGGTTGAGTGTTGAGGTTCGCTGCTGTGGCGAACCTCGGTTGAATCTTGAGGTTGAATGTCAAGGTTCACTCGCGTAGGCTAACTCGTTGAATGTCGAGGTTCATCACTGGTAGGGCGAACCTCTGGGGCGAATGTCGAGCTCATTATTATGAGCCTCCTTCGATGTCGAAATATCATGAGCTCTGTCAATGTCGAGCCTCGCTGCATGGTCTCGTCTGGTCAATGTCGAGCTCTCATGGCGAGCCTCATCACGAATGTCGACTCGCTTTCGCGAAGCCTCGTTCGAATGTCGGCGAAGTTTACCTCGGATGCCCGAATGAAACAGCTCGCCGTTGGCGAGCTCGCTCAATGTTTTGTCTCTGCCGTTTGCCACCGCTTTTTTTCGCTGAAATTGCGTTCGAATTTTCTTCAAACGGTTGCCAGATGGTTATATATGAACGCCTGTTAGGTTTCTTTCTTTGGTCATTTTGCCCAGTTCCTTTTGGTTTGGGAAATATCAGCATTTCTGTCTATTTTGTAAAGTCGAACATCCAGGTAAACTTAACCTTTAGGCGGGCCTGACTCCACTCAGATGGACTCTTAAGCTCTTTTGCTCATTCCGAGTTGCTGTGTAAGGATTAAGGCAATTTTTACTGCCTACAATCATGAGTTATAGCTTAAGAAATCGTGAATCGTGGCCTCCACGAAACTATTTGCCAATAGGTGAAAATGACTAAAAATGGCCAAAAATAGTGGGTTTTAGCTAAAATAATCGTAAAGTTTGGACTCCATGAAACTATTTGCCAATAGATTGAAATAACTAATAATGGTAGAAAATTATTGGTTATAGCTCATGAAATCTTTAATTTTTGCATATGCGAAATTATTTGATAACGGGTTGAAACGAATAAAAATAGCTAAAAATCGTGGGTTATAGCTCATGAAATCTTAAAGTTTAGACTCTGCAAAATTATTTACCAATGGGTCAAAGTGACTGAAAATGGCCACAAAACGTGAGTTATTATTCATGAAATCGTGAAATCTGGACTCTGGAAAATTATTTACTTATGGCTCGAAATGATAAAAAATGTCTGATAATCATGAGTTATAGGTTAAAAATCGTGAATCGTGGCCTCCACGAAACTATTTGCCAATGGGTGAAAATGACTAAAAATGGCCAAAAATAGTGGGTTTTAGCTAAAATAATCGTAAAGTTTGGACTCCACGAAACTATTTGCCAATAGATTGAAATAACTAATAATGGTAGAAAATTATTGGTTATAGCTCATGAAATCTTTAATTTTTGCATATGCGAAATTATTTGATAACGGGTTAAAACGAATAAAATTAGCTAAAAATCGTGGGTTATAGCTCATGAAATCTTAAATTTTGGCCTCTGCGAAATTATTCGCCAGGGGGTGGAAATGACTAAAAATGGCCAAAAATTATCGATTATAGCTCATAAAATCGTGAATTTTAGACTCGAAAATTATTTACTTATGGCTCGAAATGATAAAAATGTCGATAATCATGAGTTATAGCTCATGAAATCATGAATTTTAGCCCACACGAACTTATTTACTAGAAATGACTAAAATGGCAAAATATTATGAAATGACTAAAAATATCCAATAATCATGTGTTATAGCTCATAAAATCATGAATTATAGCTCATAAAATCATGAATTATAGCTCATGAAATCATGAATTTTATCACCATGAAATTATTTGTCAAAGCATCAAAATGACTAAAAATATCCTAAAATCATGAATTATAGCTCATGAAATCATAAAATTTAGACTCCACAAAATTATTTATCAATGGGTCGAAATGACTAAAAATATTAAAAATCATAGGTTATAGCCCATGAAGTCGTAAATTTTGGCTCCACGAAATTATTTGTCAAAGCATCAAAATGACTAAAAATGATAAAAATCATGGGTTATAGCTTATAAAATCATGAATTATAGCTCATGAAATTGTGAATTTTAACCTCATAAAATTATTTTCAATGGGTGAAAATGACTAAAATGGCCAAAATTGCGGGCTATAGCTCATGAAATTGTGAATTTTAACCTCATAAAATTATTTTCAATGGGTGAAAATGACTAAAATGGCCAAAATTGCGGGCTATAGCTCATGAAATCATGAATTTTGGACTCGAAAATTACTTGCCGATGAGGCCAAAAATCATGGGTTATAGCTCATGAAATTGTAAATGTTGGTCTTCGAGGAATTATTTGCCAATGGGTGAAAATGACTAAAATAATCAATAATCGTGGGTAGCTCATAAAATCGTGAATTTTGAACTCGCAAAATTATTTAACAACGGGTCAAAATGACTAAAATGGCTAAAAATCAAATGTCATAGCTCATGAAATCGTGAATTTTTATATCCACGAAATTATTTGTCAAAGCATCAAAATGACTAAAATGGCAAAATATTATGAAATGACTAAAATGGCCAAAATTATCGATTATAGCTCATAAAATCATTGGTTATAGCTCATGAAATCATGAATTTTAGCCCACACGAACTTATTTACTAGAAATGACTAAAAATAACAAAAATCATGGGTTATTGCTCACGAAATCGTGAATTTTGGTCACTATGAAATTATTTGCCAATGGGTCAAAATGACTAAAGATAGCAATAAATCATGGGTTATAGCCCATGAAATTAAGAATTTTAGCCTACATGAACTTATTTGCCAACGGGTCAAAATGACTAAAATGGCTAAAAATCATGGGTATAGCTTATATACGATTAAAATGGCCAAAATTGCGGGCTATAGCTCATGAAATTGTAAAGTTTGGACTCCACGAAACTATTTGCCAATGGGTTAAAATGACTAAAATGGCTAAAAATCATGGGTTATAGCTCATGAAATAGTAAATATTGGTCTCTACAAAATTATTCTCCAATGGGTCGAAATGAATAAAATGGCCAAAAATTATGGGTTATAGCTCATAAAATCATGAATTTTATCACCATGAAATTATTTGTCAATGGTAAAATGACTAAAAATGATAAAAATCATGGGTTATAGCCCATTAAATCATGAATTTTGGCCTTCATGAATTTATTAGCCAATGGGTCAAAATGACTAAAATGGCTAATGATCATGGGTTATAGCTCATAAAATCATGAATTTTATCACCATGAAATTATTTGTCAAAGCATCAAAATGACTAAAAATATCCTAAAATCATGAATTATAGCTCATAAAATCATGAATTATAGCTCATGAAATCGTGAATTTTCACTCTATGAAATTATTTGCCAATGGGTTAAAATGACTAAAATGGCAAAATATTATGAAATGACTAAAATGGCTAAAATTCATGGGTTATAGCTCATGAAATTGTAAATGTGAATTTTTGCTCCACGAAATTATTTCCTAATGGGTTAAAATGACTAAAAATAGCCAAAAATCGTGGGTTATAGCTCATAAAATCAAAATTTTGGCCTCCCAAAACTAATGGGTTGAAATGACTAAAATGGCCAAAATTTGTGGGTTATAGCTCATGAAATCGTGAATTTTTATATCCACGAAATTATTTCCCTATAGACCGAAATGACTAGAAATGGCCAAAAATTATGGGTTATAGCTCATGAAATCGTGACATTATGACTCCATAAAATTATTTACCAATGGGTCGAAATGACTAAAAATGGTAAAAATTATGAGTTGTAGCTCATGAAATCGTGAATTTTTCACTCTATGAAATTATTTGCTAACGGATTGAAACAAATAAAATTGCCAAAATTATGGGTTATTGCTCTCGAATTCATAAATTTTTGTCTCCATAGAATTAATTGTCAATGGGTCAAAATGACTAAAATGGCCAAAAATTATGGGTTATAGCTCATAAAATCATGAATTTTTGCCACCACGAAATCATTTATTTTGGTATCTACGAATTATTTGTCAATAGGTCGAAACAATTAAAATAGATTAAAAAATCATGGGTTATAGCTTATAAAATCATGAATTATAGCTCATAAAATCGTGAATTTTGGCATACAAAATTATTTCCAATTAGTTCTAAATGATTAAAAATAGCCAAAATTATGGGTTATAGCTCATAAAATCATGAATTTTGGACTCGAGAAAATTACTTGCCGATGAGGCCAAAAATCATGGGTTTATAGCTCATGAAATCGTGAATTTTTATATCCACGAAATTATTTGTCAAAGCATCAAAATGACTAAAAATATCCTAAAATCATGAATTATAGCTCATGAAATTGTAAATGTGAATTTTTGCTCCACGAAATTATTTCCCTATAGACCGAAATGACTAGAAATGGCCAAAAATTATGGGTTATAGCTCATGAACTCGTGAATTTTGAACTCTGCAAAATTATTTGCCAATGGGTGAAAATGACTAAAATGGCTAATGATCATGGGTTATAGCTTACAAAATAGTGAATTTGGACTCCACGAAACTATTTGCCAATGGGTCAAAATGACTAAAAATATCCAATAATTATTGATTATAGCTAATAAAATCATGAATTATAGCTCATGAAATCTTAAAGTTTAGACTCGCAAAATTATTTGCCAATGGGTTAAAATGACTAAAAATATCCAATAATCATGTGTTATAGCTCATAAAATCATGAATTATAGCTCATAAAATCATTGGTTATAGCTCATTAAATCGTGAATTTTTATATCCACGAAATTATTTGTCAATGGTAAAATGACTAAAAATATCCTAAAATCATGAATTATAGCTCATGAAATAGTAAATATTGGTCTCTACAAAATTATTTACCAAGTGTCAAACGAGTAAAAATTGTCAAAATTATGCGTCATAGCTCATTACATTGTGAATTTTGGCCTCTACGAAATTATTTCCTAATGGATTGAATGACTAAAAACGATAAAAAATCGTTCGTTGTAGCCCATAAAATCATAAATTTTGGTCTCCGTGAAATTATTTGCTAATGAGTTGAAATGATAAAAAAGGCCAAAAACTATGGGTTATAGCCCACAGAAGCGTGAAGTTTGGCCTCCATGAAGTTATTTTACAATGGGTCGAAATGATTCGAAGTGGCAAAAAATTATGAGTTGTAGCTCATGAAATCGTGAATTCGGGCCTCTATGAAATTATTTGCTAATGTGTCAAAATAAATGAAAATATCCAATAATCATGTGTTATAGCTCATAAAATCATTGGTTATAGCTCATTAAATCGTGAATTTTAGTCTCTGTGGAATTATTTATCAATAGGTCAAAATAAGCAAAAATGGCTAAAAATCAAATGTCATAGCTCATGAAATCGTGAATTTTGAATTCAACAAAATTACTAGACAATGAGCTAAAATGATTAAAATTGGCCAAAACTTGTTAGTTACTGCTCTTGAAATTGTGAAGTTTTGACTCTATAAAATTATTTATAATGGTTCGAAACGGCTAAAAATGGCTAAAAATCATGGGTTATAGCTCATAAAATTGTGAATTTTGGCCTCCATGAAGTTATTTTACAATGGGTGAAAATGACTAAAAATGGCCATAAATTGTGGATTATTGCCCATGAAATCATAAAATTTAGACTCCACAAAATTATTCATCAATGGTTCTAAATGACTAAAAAATCATAAATTTTGGCCTACGTGAATTTATTAGCCAATGGGTCAAAAAGACTAAAAATGGTAAAAAATTATGGGCTATAGCTCATAAAATCTTGAATTTTGGTCTCCATGAAATTATTAGCCAATTGCTCAAAACGAATAGAAATACTCATGGATTATAACTCATGAAATCATAAATTTTGGTCTCCTCAAAATTATTTGCTAACTGGCCGAGACAACTAAAAACATACAGGGATCGGGGGTTATGGCCAGTGAAATCGTGAATTTTGGCCGCCACAAAATTATTTCCAAATGGTTCTAAATGATTAAAAATAGCCAAAAATTATGGGTTATAGCTCAAGAAATCGTAAATTTTGGGCAAAATGAATAAAAATGGCCAAAAATCATGAGCCACTCATGAAATTGTGAATTTTGGATACTACGAAATTATTTGACAATAGGTCAAAATGACTAAAAATAGCCAAAAATTATGAGTTATATCTCATGAAATCATGAATTTTAGCCTACATGAACTTATTTGCCAACGGGTCGAAATGACTAAAAATAGCTAAAAATCGTGAGTTATATGTCATGAAATCATGAATTTTAGCCCACACGAACTTATTTACTAGAAATGACTAAAAATGGCTAAAGATCATTGGTTAGACCCATAGATAAAATTTTAGCCTATGCGAAATTATTTGCTAATAGGTAGAAACGACTAAAAATGGCAAAATATTATGAAATGACTAAAAATAACAAAAAATCATGGGTTATAGTCCACAGAATCTTGATTTTTGACCTCCATAAAATTATTTTCAATGGGGCGAAACAACTAGAAACGGCCAAAAATCATGGATTATAGTTTACAAAATTACAAATTTTGGTCTCTGTAGAATTATTTGCAAATGGGTCGAACAAACAAAAATGGTGAAAATCATGGATTGTAGCTCTTAAAATCATGTATTTTGGCCACCGTAAAATTATTTGACAATGGGTCAAAAGGATAAAAAAAGGCATAAATTCAAGGGTTATAGCTCACAAAATCTTGATATCCAATCTTTGCAGAATTATTTATCAATGGGTCAAAATGAATAAAAATAGCTAAAATTTTTGGGTTATAGCTCATAAAATAGTGAATTTTGACCTCCGCAAAATTATTTCCCAATGGGTCAAAACGACTAAAAATGGCTAAAATTCATGGGTTATAGCTCATAAAATTGTGAATTTTGGCCTCTGCAAAACCAATGGAACAATATGAATAAAAATAATAAAAAATTATGGGTTATAGCTCATGAAATCGTGAATTTTTCACTCTATGAAATTATTTGCCAAAGGGTCGAAACAACTAAAAATGGATAAAAATCGTGGGTTATAGCCGATGAAATTGTAAATGTGAATTTTTTGCTCCACGAAATTATTTGTCAAAGCGTCAAAATGACTAAAAATATTAAAAAATCGTAGGTTATAGCCCATGAAGTCGTAAATTTTGGCTCCACGAAATTATTTGCTAACGGATTGAAACAAATAAAATTGCCAAAAATTATGGGTTGTAGCTCACAAAATTGTGAAATTAGCTTCCACAAAAATATTTACCAATGGGTGAAAATGACTAAAATGGCCAAAAATCATGGGTTATAGCTCATGAAATTGTGAATTTGGGCCTTCAATTTATCGACCAATGGGTGAAAATGACTAAAATAATCAATAATCGTGGGTAGCTCATAAAATCGTGAATTTTAGACTCGATGAAATTATTTGCCAATGGGTTAAAATGAAAACAATAGCCAAAATAGTGGTTCAGAGCTCATGAAATTGTAAAGTTTGGACTCCCAAAATTATTTACTAAATAGTTCGAAATGACTTAAAGTGCCCATTAAATCATGAATTTTGGCCTTCATGAATTTATTAGCCAATGAGTCAAAATGACTAAAAATATCCTAAAATCATGAATTATAGCTCATAAAATCATGAATTTTTATCACCATGAAATTATTTGACAAAATGTCAAAACAACTAAAACTGCCACAAATCGTGGGTTATAGCTCATGAAATCATGAATTTTTGCCACCACGAAATCATTTATTTTGGTATCTACAGAATTATTTGTCAATAGGTCGAAATAAATAAAATAATAAAAAATCATGAGTTATAGCTCATGAAATCATGAATCATAGCATCCATAAAATTATATGCGATTGGGTGAAATGATTAAAAATACTTTCGAAAATCGGGGGTTATAGCCCATTAAATCATGAATCATAGCATCCATAAAATTTTAGCTTCGTAAAATTATTTGCTAATGGGTTAAAACAACTAAAATGACACGAAATCTTGGGTTATATAGCCCATGAAATTAAGAATTTTAGCCTACGCAAAATTATTTACCAAGTGTCGAAGCAGTAAAAATTATCAAAATTATGGGTTATAGCTCACAAAAGTGTGAATTTTGATCACTATGAAATTATTTCCCAATGGGTTGATATGACAAAAATGGCTAAACCATGGGTTATATTGGTATCTCATGAAATTATTTGCCAATGGGTCAAAATGACTAAAAATGGTAAAAATCATGGGTTATAGCTCATGAAATCATAAATTTTGGTCTCCGTGAAATTATTTGCCAATGGGTCAAAATGACTAAAAATGACAAAAATCATGGGTTATAGCTCATAAAATCATGAATTTTGGCCTCCATGAAGTTATTTTACAATGGGTGAAATGACTAAAATGGCTAAAAATCATGGGTTATAGCTCATGAAATCATAAATTTTGGCCTCTACAAATATTATTTGTGAATGAGTCAAAATGACTAAAATGGCCAAAAATCATGGGTTATAGCTCATGAAATCATAAATTTTGGTCTCCGTGAAATTATTTGCTAATGTGTCAAAATAAATAAAAATATCCAATAATCATGGGTTATAGCTCATGAAATTGTGAATTTTGGCCTCCATGAAATTATTTGCCAATGGGTCAAAATGACTAAAATGGCTAAAAATCATGGGTTATAGCTCATGAAATCATGAATTTTGGCCTCTACAAAATTATTTGCCAATGGGTCAAAATGACTAAAATGGCCAAAAATCATGGGTTATAGCTCATAAAATTATTGGTTATAGCTCATAAAATCATTGGTTATAGCTCATGAAATTGTGAATTTTGGCCTCTACAAAATTATTTGCTAATGTGTCAAAATAAATGAAAATATCCAATAATCATGGGTTATAGCTCATAAAATCATTGGTTATAGCTCATAAAATCATTGGTTATAGCTCATAAAATTATTGGTTATAGCTCATGAAATCGTGAATTTTGGTCTCCGTGAAATTATTTGCCAATGGGTCAAAATGACTAAAAATGACAAAAATCATGGGTTATAGCTCATGAAATCATGAATTTTGGCCTCCATGAAGTTATTTTACAATGGGTCGAAATGATTCAAGTGGCAAAAATTATGAGTTGTAGCTCATGAAATTGTGAATTTTGGCCTCCATGAAATTATTTGCCAATGGGTCAAAATGACTAAAAATGATAAAAAGGCCAAAACTATGGGTTATAGCTCATGAAATCGTGAATTTTGGTCTCCGTGAAATTATTTGCCAATGGGTCAAAATGACTAAAATGGCTAAAAATCATGGGTTATAGCTCATAAAATCATTGGTTATAGCTCATGAAATTGTGAATTTTGGCCTCTACAAAATTATTTGCCAATGGGTCAAAATGACTAAAATGGCCAAAAATCATGGGTTATAGCTCATGAAATCATAAATTTTGGTCTCCGTGAAATTATTTGCCAATGGGTCAAAATGACTAAAATGGCCAAAAATCATGGGTTATAGCTCATAAAATTGTGAATTTTGGCCTCTACAAAATTATTTGCCAATGGGTCAAAATGACTAAAATGGCTAAAAATTATGGGTTATAGCTCATGAAATTGTGAATTTTGGTCTCCGTGAAATTATTTGCCAATGGGTCAAAATGACTAAAATGGCCAAAAATCATGGGTTATAGCTTATAAAATCATGAATTTTGGTCTCCATGAAATTATTTGCCAATGGGTCAAAATGACTAAAAATGGTAAAAATCATGGGTTATAGCTCATGAAATCGTGAATTTTGGCCTCTACAAAATTATTTGCCAATGGGTCAAAAAGACTAAAAATGGTAAAAATTATGAGTTATATCTCATGAAATCATGAATTTTGGCCTCCATGAAATTATTTGCTAATAGGTAGAAACGACTAAAAATGGCCAAAAATCATGGGTTATAGCTCATGAAATCATAAATTTTGGTCTCCGTGAAATTATTTGCTAATGAGTTGAAATGATAAAAAGGCCAAAACTATGGGTTATAGCTCATAAAATCGTGAATTTTGGCCTCCATGAAGTTATTTTACAATGGGTGAAATGACTAAAAATGGTAAAAATTATGAGTTGTAGCTCATGAAATCGTGAATTTTGGCCTCCATGAAATTATTTGCTAATGTGTCAAAATAAATGAAAATATCCAATAATCATGGGTTATAGCTCATAAAATCATTGGTTATAGCTCATTAAATCGTGAATTTTAGTCTCGTGGAATTATTTATCAATAAGTCAAAATAAGCAAAATGGCTAAAAATCAAATGTCATAGCTCATGAAATCGTGAAATTTAGACTCCACAAAATTATTTGCCAATGGGTCAAAATGACTAAAAATAGCCAAAAATTATGGGTTATAGCTCATGAAATTGTGAAGTTTTGACTCTATAAAATTATTTATAATGGTTCGAAACGGCTAAAAATAACTAAAAATCATGGGTTATAGCTTACAAAATTGTGAAATTTTGCCACCATGAAATTATTTGACAACGGGTCGAAATGACTAAAAATGGCCATAAATCGTGGATTATTGCCCATGAAATCGTGAAATTTAGACTCCACAAAATTATTCATCAATGGTTCTAAATGACTAAAAAATCATAAATTTTGGCCTACGTGAATTTATTAGCCAATGGGTCAAAAAGACTAAAAATGGTAAAAAATTATGGGCTATAGCTCATAAAATCTTGAATTTTGGTCTCCATGAAATTATTAGCCAATTGCTCAAAACGAATAGAAATACTCATGGATTATAACTCATGAAATCATAAATTTTGGTCTCCTCAAAATTATTTGCCAAAGGGTCGAAACAACTAAAATGGATAAAAATCGTGGGTTATAGCTCATGAAATCGTGAAATTTAGACTCCACAAAATTATTTCCAAATGGTTCTAAATGATTAAAAATGGCTAAAAATTATGGGTTATAGCTCAAGAAATCGTAAATTTTGGTCAAAATGAACAAAAATGGCCAAAAATCATGAGCCACCCATGAAATTGTGAATTTTGGATACTACTGAAATTATTTGACAATAGGTCAAAATGACTAAAAATAGCCAAAATTATGAGTTATATCTCATGAAATCGTGAAATTTAGACTCCACAAAATTATTTACCAATGGGTCGAAATGACTAAAAATAGCCAAAAATCGTGAGTTATATGTCATGAAATCATAAATTTTAGCCTACACGAACTTATTTACTAGAAATGACTAAAAATGGCTAAAGATCATTGGTTAGACCCATAGATAAAATTTTAGCCTACGCAAAATTATTTGCTAATAGGTAGAAACGACTAAAAATGGCAAAATATTATGAAATGACTAAAAATAGCCAAAATTATGAGTTATATCTCATGAAATCGTGAATTTTGACCTCCATAAAATTATTTGCTAATAGGTAGAAACGACTAAAAATGGCCAAAAATCATGGATTATAGTTTACAAAATTGCAAATTTTGGTCTCAGAGAATTATTTGCAAATGGGTCGAAACAAACAAAAATGATGAAAATCATGGATTATAGCTCATAAAATTGTGAATTTTGATCACTATGAAATTATTTGACAATGGGTCAAAAGGATAAAAAGGCATAAATTCAAGGGTTATAGCTCATAAAATCATGAATTTTGCCACCACGAAATTATTTATTTTGGTATCTACGAATTATTTATCAATGGGTCAAAATGAATAAAAATAGCTAAATTTTTTGGGTTATAGCTCATAAAATCGTGAATTTTGACCTCCGCAAAATTATTTCCCAATGGGTCAAAACGACTAAAAATGGCTAAAATTCATGGGTTATAGCTCATAAAATTGTGAATTTTGGCCTCCGCAAAACTAATGGAACAATACGAATAAAAATAATAAAAAATTATGGGTTATAGCTCATGAAATCGTGAATTTTTCACTCTACGAAATTATTTACCAAAGGGTCGAAACAACTAAAAATGGATAAAAATCGTGGGTTATAGCCGATGAAATTGTAAACGTGAATTTTTTGCTCCACGAAATTATTTGTCAAAGCATCAAAATGACTAAAAATAGAAAAAAAATCATAGGTTATAGCACATGAAGTCGTAAATTTTAGCTTCACGAAATTATTTGCTAACGGATCGAAACAAACAAAAATTGCCAAAAATTATGGGTTGTAGCTCACAAAATTGTGAAATTAGCTTCCACAAAAATATTTACCAATGGGTCGCAATGACTAAAAATGGCTAAAAATTTTAGGTTATAGCTCATGAAATTGTGAATTTGGGCCTTGGCGAATTTATCAGCCAATGGGTCGAAATGACTAAAAATAATCAATAATCGTGGGTAGCTCATAAAATCGTGAATTTTAGACTCGACGAAATTATTTGCCAATCGGTTAAAATGAAAAAATAGCCAAAATAGTGGTTCAGAGCTCATGAAATTGTAAAGTTTGGACTCCCAAAATTATTTACTAATAGTTCGAAATGACTTAAAGTGCCCATTAAATCATGAATTTTGGCCTTCATGAATTTATTAGCCAATGAGTCAAAATGACTAAAAATATCCTAAAATCATGAATTATAGCTCATGAAATCATGAATTTTTGCCACCATGAAATTATTTGACAAAAGGTCAAAACAATTAAAACTGCCTACAAATCGTGGGTTATAGCTCATGAAATCATGAATTTTTGCCACCACGAAATTATTTATTTTGGTATCTACAGAATTATTTATCAATAGGTCGAAATAAATAAAATGGTAAAAAATCATGAGTTATAGCTCATGAAATCATGAATCATAGCATCCATAAAATTATATGCCAGTGGGTCGAAATGATTAAAAATACTCGAAAATCAGGGGTTATAGCTCATTAAATCATGAATCATAGCATCCATAAAATTTTAGCTTCCGTAAAATTATTTTCTAATGGGTTAAAACAACTAAAAATGACCTGAAATCTTGGGTTATATAGCCCATGAAATCAAGAATTTTAGCCTACGCAAAATTATTTACCAAGTGTCAAAACGAGTAAAAATTATTGAAAATTATGGGTTATAGCTCACAAAAGTGTGAATTTTGATCACTATGAAATTATTTCCCAATGGGTTGATATGACAAAAAATGGCTAAAAATCATGGGTTATAGCTTATAAAATCATGAATTATAGCTCATGAAATTATTTGCCAATGGGTCAAACAAAAAAAGGGCAAAAAATCGTGAGTTATAGCTCATGAAATCATAAATGTTGGGCTTCGAGGAATTATTTGCCAATGGGTCAAAATGAAAAAATGGTAAAAATCATGGGTTTTAGCTTATAAAATTATGAATTTGGACTCTACAAAATTATTCTCCAATGGGTCGAAACGATTAAAATAGATTAAAAAAAATCATGGGTTATAGCTCATAAAATCGAAAATTTTGGCCTCCCCAAAACTAATGGGTTGAAATGATTAGAAATAGCAAAAAATAATTGGTTATTGCTCATGAAATCATAAATTTTGGTCTCTGCAAAATTATTTGACAATGGGTCAAAAGGAACAAAAATAGCGAAAAATTATGGGTTATAGCTCATGAAGGTGTGAATTTTGATCACTATGAAATTATTTGTCAATAGGTCGAAATAAATAAAATAATAAAAATCATGGGTTATAGCTCATAAAATCATGAATTTTGCCACCATGAAATTATTTGACAATGGGTCAAAATGACTAAAATGGCTAAAAATCATGGGTTATAGCTCATGAAATTGTGAATTTTGGCCTCCCAAAACTAATGGGTTGAAATGACTAAAAATGGTAAAAATCATGGGTTATAGCTTATAAAATCATGAATTTTGGCCTCCCAAAACTAATGGGTTGAAATGACTAAAAATATCCTAAAATCATGAATTATAGCTCATGAAATTATTTGACAATGGGTCAAAATGACTAAAATGACCAAAATCATGGGTTATAGCTCACAAAATCGTGAATTTTGATCACTATGAAATTATTTGCCAATGGGTCAAAATGACTAAAATGGCCAAAAATCATGGATTATAGCTCATGAAATCATGAATTTTGGCCTCCCAAAACTAATGGGTTGAAATGACTAGAAATGGCCAAAAATCATGGGTTTTAGCTCACGAAATTGTGAATTTGGACTTCCAGGAATTATTCGCCAATGGGTTGAAATGACTAAATGCTCAAAAATCATGGGTTATAGCTTATAAAATCATGAATGACTGTCTCCACGAAATTATTTCCTAATGGGTTAAAATGACTAAAAATGATAAAAAATCATGGGTTATAGCTCACGAAATCGTGAATTTTGGTCACTAAAGAATTATGTGCTAATGGGTCAAATCGAATAAAAATGGTAAAAAATCGTGGGTTATTGCCCACGAGATCATGAATCTTGGCCTCCATGAAATTATCTCCCAATAAGTCGAAATGATTAGAAATGACCAAAATCATGGGTTATTGCTCACGAAGTCGTAAATTTTGGTCTCCGTGGAATTATTTAAAATGGGTTGAAATAAATAAAAATTACCAAAAATCATTAGTTATAGCTCATGATATCCTGAATTTTGGCCAACATGAAATTATTTAATAATGGGTCGAAAGGACTAAAAATGGCATAAATTCATGGGTCATAGCTCACGAAATCGTGAATTTTTGTATCCACAGAATTATTTATCAATGGGTCGAAATGAATAAAAATGGCCAAAAATTGCGAGCTATAGCTCATGAAATCCTTATTTAGACCTCCGTGATTTTCTTTGCAAATGGTTAAAAATGACTAAAATGACCAAAAAGCATGGATTATATCTCATAAAATCGAGAATTTTTGCCTCCATGAAACCAACAGGTCGAAATGAAAAAAGGGTTATAGCTCATGAAATTGTGAATTTTGGCCACCGCGAAGTTATTTGCCAACGAGTCAAAATGACTAAAGATAGCAACAAATCATGGGTTATAGCCCATCAAATCATAAATTTTAGACTTCAAAAATTATTTGCTGACAGATCGAATCGACTAAAAAAGGCTAATGATCATGGGTTATAGCTAATGAAATTGTGAACTTTTGCCTTCACGAAATTATTTCCTATAGACCTAAAATGACTAGAAATGGCCAAAAATCATGGGTTATAGCTTATAAAATTATGAATTTGGACTCTACAAAATTATTTATCAACTGATTGAACGGAAAAAGAGCCAAAAATCATTAGTTATAATTCATAAAATCGTGAATTTTGGCCTCCATGAAATTATTTGACAATGGGTCAAAATGAAAAAATGGTAAAAATCATGGGTTATAGCTCATGAAATCGTGAATTTTGATCACTATGAAATTATTTGCCAACGAGTCAAAATGACTAAAGATAGCAACAAATCATGGGTTATAGCCCATCAAATCATAAATTTTAGACTTCAAAAAATTATTTGCTGACAGATCGAATCGACTAAAAAAGGCTAATGATCATGGGTTATAGCTAATGAAATTGTGAACTTTTGCCTTCACGAAATTATTTCCCTATAGACTGAAATGACTAGAAATGGCCAAAAATCATGGGTTATTGCTCACAAAATCGTGAATTTTGTTCTCTGCGGAATTATTTATCAACTGATTGAACGGAAAAAAGAGCCAAAAATCATTAGTTATAATTCATAAAATCGTGAATTTTAGCCACTGCAAAATTATTTAACAACGGGTCAAAATGACTAAAAATGGTAAAAATAAATTATGGGTTATTGCTCTCAAATTCATAAATTTTTGTCTCCATAGAATTAATTGTCAATGGGTCAAAATAAATAAAATGGCCAAAATTTATGGGTTATAGCTCATGAAATTGAGAATTATGGCCTCCCTGAAATTATTTGTCAACTGGTGAAAATGACTAAAAATAGCCAAAAATCGTGGGTTATAGCTCATGAAATCATAAATCATATCATCCATAAAATTATATGCCAGCGGGACGAAATGATTAAAAATACCCGAAAATCAGGGGTTATAGCCCATTAAATCATAAATTTTAGCTTCCGTAAAAGTATTTGCTAATGGGTCAAAACAACTAAAAATGACCTGAAATCTTGGGTTATAGCCCATGAAATCAAGAATTTTAGCCTATGCAAAATTATTTGCCAAGGGTCGAAATAAGTAAAAATTATCAAAAATTATGGGTTATAACTCACGAAATTGTGAATTTTGGTCACTATGAAATTATTTCCCAATGGGTCGATATGACAAAAAATGGCTAAAAACCATGAGTTATATTGGTCTCTCGCGAAATTATTTGCCAATGGGTCGAATAAAAAACGGCAAAAAATTGTGGATTATAGCTCATGAAATTGTAAATATTGGTCTTCGAGGAATTATTTGCCAATGGGTCAAGATGAAAAAATGGTAAAAATCATGGGTTTTAGCTTATAAAGTCATGAATTTGGACTCTACAAAATTATTCTCCAATGGGTCGAAACGACTAAAAATGACAAAAAAATCATGGGTTATTGCTCTCGAATTCATAAATTTTTGTCTCCATTGAATTAATTGTCAATGGGTCAAAATAAATAAAATGGCCAAAATTTGTGGGTTATAGCTCATGAAATTGAGAATTATGGCCTCCGCGAAATTATTTGCCAACTAATGGAAATGGCAAAAAATCGTGGGTTATTGCTCATGAAATCGTGACGTTATGACTCCATAAAATTATTTACCATTGGTTCAAAACGACTAAAGATGGCTAAAAATTGTGGGTTACAGCTTATGAAATTGTGAATTTTTGCTTGCTCGAAATTAATTGCCAAGGGTCGAAATGAGTAAAATTACCCAAAAGTGGTTTATAGCTTATGAAATCGTGAATATTGGTCTCTACAAAATTATTTATCAATGGGTCAAAATGACTAAAAATAGCCAAAAATTAGAGGTTATAGTTCACGAAATCGTGAATATTGGTCTCTACAAAATTATTTGTCAATGGGTAGAAACGAAAAAGGGCCAAAAATCATGGGTTATAGCTTACAAAATCGTGAATTTGGACTCCCTGAAATTATTTGCCAACGGGTCAAAATGACTAAAGATAGCAATAAATCATGGGTTATAGCCCATAAAATCATAAATTTTAGACTTCGAAAAATTATTTGCCAATGGGTCGAAATGACTAAAATGGCTAATGATCATGGGTTATAGCTCATGAAATTGTGAACTTTGGCCTTCACGAAATTATTTCCCTATAGACCGAAATGACTAGAAATGGCCAAAAATTATGGGTTATTGTTCACAAAATCGTGAATTTTGTTCTCTGCGGAATTATTTATCAATTGATTGAAAGGAAAAAAGGGCCAAAAATCATTAGTTATAATTCATAAAATCGTGAATTTTAGCCACTGCAAAATTATTTAACAACGGGTCAAAATGACTAAAAATGGTAAAAATAAATTATGGGTTATTGCTCTCAAATTCATAAATTTTGTCTCCATAGAATTAATTGTCAATGGGTCAAAATAAATAAAATGGCCAAAATTTATGGGTTATAGCTCATGAAATCGTGAATTTGGACTCTACAAAATTATTTGTCAACTGGTGAAAATGACTAAAAATAGCCAAAAATCGTGGGTTATAGCTCATGAAATCATAAATCATATCATCCATAAAATTATATGCCAGCGGGACGAAATGATTAAAAATACCCGAAAATCAGGGGTTATAGCCCATTAAATCATAAATTTTAGCTTCCGTGAAATTATTTGCTAATGGGTCAAAATAACTAAAAATGACCTGAAATCTTGGGTTATAGCCCATGAAATCAAGAATTTTATCCTATGCAAAATTATTTGCCAAGGGTCGAAATGAGTAAAAATTATCAAAAATTATGGGTTATAACTCACGAAATTGTGAATTTTGGTCACTATGAAATTATTTCCCAATGGGTCGATATGATAAAAAATGGCTAAAAACCATGGGTTATATTGGTCTCTCGCGAAATTATTTGCCAATGGGTCGAATAAAAAACGGTAAAAAATTATGGATTATAGCTCATGAAATTGTAAATGTTGGTCTTCGAGGAATTATTTGCCAATGGGTCAAGATGAAAAAATGGTAAAAGTCATGGGTTTTAGCTTATAAAGTCATGAATTTGGACTCTACAAAATTATTCTCCAATGGGTCGAAACGACTAAAAATGACAAAAAATCATGGGTTATTGCTCTCAAATTCATAAATTTTGTCTCCATAGAATTAATTGTCAATGGGTCAAAATAAATAAAATGGCCAAAATTTGTGGGTTATAGCTCATGAAATCGTGAATTTGGACTCTACAAAATTATTTGCCAACTAATGGAAATGGCAAAAATCGTGGGTTATAGCTCATGAAATTGTGAATTTTGACCTCCATAAAATTATTTACCATTGGTTCAAAACGACTAAAAATGGCCAAAAATTATGGGTTATAGCTAATGAAATTGTGAATTTTTGCTTGCTCGAAATTAATTGCCAAGGGTCGAAATGAGTAAAATTACCCAAAAGTGGTTTATAGCTTATGAAATCGTGAATATTGGTCTCTACAAAATTATTTATCAATGGGTCAAAATAACTAAAAATAGCCAAAAATTAGAGGTTATAGTTCACGAAATCGTGAATATTGGTCTCTACAAAATTATTTGTCAATGGGTAGAAACGAAAAGGGCCAAAAATCATGCTATAGCTCATAAAATTGTGAATTTTGGCCTCCATGAAATTATTTCCCAATGGGTCAAAATGACTAAAATGGCTAAAAATCGTGGGCTACAGCTTATGAAATTGTGAATTTTTGCTTGCTCGAAATTAATTGCCAAGGGTCGAAATGAGTAAAATTACCCAAAAGTGGTTTATAGCTTATGAATACATGAATTTTGGTCACTGCGTAATTATTTCTCAATGTGTCAAAATAACTAAAAATAGCCAAAAATTAGAGGTTATAGTTCACGAAATCGTGAATATTGGTCTCTACAAAATTATTTGTCAATGGGTAGAAATGAAAAAAGGCCAAAAATCATGCGTTATAGCTTACAAAATCGTGAATTTGGACTCCCTGAAATTATTCGCCAACGGGTCAAAATGACTAAAAATGGTAAAAAAATCATGGGTTATAGCTCATGAACTCGTGAATTTTGAACTCTGCAAAATTATTTGTCAATGTGTCGAAATGAATAAAATGACAAAAAATCATGGGTTATAGCTTATGAAATCGTGAATTTTGGCCTCCATGAAATTAATTTTCTATGGGTGGAAATGACTAAAAATGGCCAAAAAATCATGGTTTATACCTCATGAAATCGGAAATTTAGACTCTCCGAAAAATGATATAAATTCATGAGTTATACCTCACAAAATTATAAGTTTTACTATCCACAAAATTATTTGTCAATGGATCAAAATAAATAAAAATGGCCAAAAATTATGGGTTATAGCTCATGAAATCATGAATTTTGATCTCTGAAAATTTATTTTCCAATATGTCGAAATGACTAGAAATGACAAATATAATGGTTATTGCTCACGAAATCGTGAATTTTGGCAACCGTATAATTATTTGAAATGGGTCAAAATGACAAAAATGGGGAAAAACATGGGTTATAGCACACAAAATCGTTAATATTGGTCTCGGCGGAATTATTTCTCAATGGTCAAAATAAAAAAGGCTAAAAATCACAGGTTATAGCTCATAAAATCATGAATTTTAACTCCGCGAAATTATTAACTAACTGGTCAAAATGACTATAAATGGTCAAAAATCATGGGTAATAGATCACAAATTCATTAATGATGCCCTCCATGAAATTATTTGTCAATAGGTCGAAACAATTAAAATTGGCTAAAAATCATGGGTTTATAGCTCATGAAATTGTGAATTTTGACCTCCGCAAAATTATTTTTCAATGGGCTGAAATGACTAAAAATGGCAAAAAACCCGTGGGTTAGCTTATGAAATTAAGAATTTAAACCTCCACAAAATTATTTGCAAACGGCTCCAAATAACAAAAAATTTTAAAGAAACGTGGGTTATATAGCTCATGAAATTGTGAATTTTGGCCTTTGCAAAATTATTTTCCAACGTGTTGAAATGACTAAAAATAGCCCAAAATTGAGCCTTATAGTCCATAAATTTGTGAATTTTGGCCTCACTAAAATTATTTGCAAACAGGGCAAAACAACTAAAAATGGAAAAATAAAATTGTGGGTTTATGCCCACGAAATTGTGAATTTTAGCCCCTGCGAAATTATTTCACATTGGATCGAAACGATTAGAAATGGCCAAAAATCATGGGTTATAGCTTATAAAATCGTGAATTTTGGCCTCCATGAATTTATTAGCCAACTGATCGAGGTGACTAAAAATATCCAATAATTATTGATTATAGCTAATAAAATCATGAATTTTGGACTCGAGAAAATTACTTGCCGATGAGGCCAAAAATCATGGGCTATTGCTCTTAAAATCATGAAGTTTTGACTACACAAAATTATTTACCACTGGTCTAAAATGACCAAAGGTGGCCCAAAATCATGAGTTACAACTCATAAAATTGTGAATTTTATCCTGCTCGAAATTATTTGCCAAGGGATCCAAAAATCATGGCTTATAGCTTACAAAATCATGAAATTTGGCCACTACGTAATTATTTCCGAAGGGTCATGACTGAAAATGGCTAAAAATCATGGTTATAGCTTACATACAATTAAAAATGGCCAAAAATCATGAGTTATAGCTCATGAAATAGTAAATATTGGTCTCTACAAAATTATTTATCAATGGGTCAAAACAAAAAAAGTCCAAAAATCATGGGTTATACCTTACAAAATCATGAATTTGGACTTCGCGAAATTATTCGTCAATGGGTCAAAAGGACTAAATATGGCCAAAAATCATAGGTTATATCTCATAAACTCGTGAATTTTAGACTCTATGAAATTGATTGTCTATGGGTCGAAATGACTAAAATCGACCAAAATAATGAATTATAGCTCATGAAATTAGAAATTTTGGGCTTCACAAAATTATTTACTAACAGGCCGAAATAGCACAAAATAGCTAAAAATTATGGGTTATAGCTCATAAAATTATGAATACTCACCTCCGGGAAATTATTTGCCAATGGGTCAGAACGACTAAAATTGGCCAAACATCATGGGTTATATAGCTCACAAAATCGTGAATTTTGGTTATCGAGAAATTATGTGCCAATGGGTCGAATCGAATAAAAATGGTAAAAAATCATGGGTTATAGCCCACGATATTATAAATTTTAGTCTCCACAAAATTATTTTCTAATAAGTCAAAACAACTAGAAATGATAAAAAATCATGAGTTATTGCTCACGAAATCGTGAATTTTGGTCTCCATAGAATTATTTGAAATGGGTCGGAATGAATAAAAATTGCCAAAAATTATTGGTTATAGCTCATAAAATCGTGAATTTTAGCCCTTGCAAAATTATTTGCCAATGGGTCAAAATGACTAAAAATAGCCAAAAATCATGGGTTATAGCTCATAAAATTGTGAATTTTAGCCCTTGCAAAATTATTTGCCAATGGGTCAAAATAAATAAAATGGCCAAAAATTATGGGTTATAGCTTATGAAATTATGAATTTTAACCTCCACAAAATTATTTTCCAATATGTCGAAATGACTAGAAATGACAAAAATTATGGTTATTGCTCACGAAATCGTGAATTTTGGCCTCCATGAAATTATTTGCCAATGGGTCGAAATGACTAAACATGGCTAAAAATTATGGGTTATAGCTCATGAAATCGTGAATTTTGGCCTCCATGAAATTATTTTCCAATGGTCAAAATGAAAAAAGGTTAAAAATCATAGGTTATAGCTCATGAAATCGTGAATTTTAACTCTGCAAAATTATTAACTAATGGGTCGAAATGACTAAACATGGCTAAAAATTATGGGTTATAGCTCACGAGTTCATTAATAATGCCCTCCACGAAATTATTTGACAATGGGTCAAAACAAAAAGTCCAAAAATCATGGTTATAGCTTACATACAATTAAAATGGCTTATAATCATGGGTTATAGCTCATGAAATTGTGAATTTTGACCTCCGTGAAATTATTTTTCAATGGCTTGAAATGACTAAAATGGCAAAAAACCGTGGGTTATAGCTTATGAAATTATGAATTTTAACCTCCACAAAATTATTTGCAAACGGCTCAAAATAACTAAAAATGGTAAAAAAATCGTAGGTTATAGCTCATGAAATTGTGAATTTTGATCTTCGCGAAATTATTTTCTAATGTATTAAAATGACTAAAAATAGCCCAAAATGGGGCCTTATAGCCCATAAATTTGTGAATTTTGGCCTCAACAAAATTATTCTCTAACAGGGCAAAACAACTAAAAATGGAAAAACAATTGGGGGTTTATAGCCCATGAAATTGTGAATTTTAGCCCTTGCAAAATTATTTTCCATTGGATCGAAATGACTAGAAATAGCCAAAAATCATGGGTTATAGCTTATGAACTCATGAATTTTGGCCTCTGCGAATTTATTAGCCAACTAGTCAAAGTGATTAAAAATGTCCAATAATTATTGATTATAGCTCATAAAATCGTGAATTTTGGACTCGACAAAACTACTTGCCGATGAGGCCAAAAATCATGGGCTATTGCTCTTAAAATTGTAAAGTTTCGACTCAACAAAATTATTTACCACTGGTCTGAAATGACCAAAGATGGCCCAAAATCATGGGTTACAACTCATGGTTACAACTCATAAAATTATGAATTTTATCCTGCACGAAATTATTTGGCAAGGGTCAAAATTGAGTAAAAATATCCAAAAAATCATGGCTTATAGCTTACAAAATCATGGCTTATAGCTTACAAAATCATGAAATTTGGCCACTGCGTAATTATTTCCGAAGGGTCAAAACAATTGAAAATGGCTAAAATCATAGTTATAGCTTACATACGATTAAAAATAGCCAAAAATCATTGGTTATAGCTCATGAAATAGTAAATGTTGGTCTCTACAAAATTATTTATCAATGGGTTGAAACAAAAAAGGCCAAAAATCATGGGTTATACCTTACAAAATCGTGAATTTGGACTTCGCGAAATTATTCGCCAATGGGTCAAATTGACTAAATATGGCCAAAAATTTTAGGTTATATCTCATAAACTCGTGAATTTTAGACTCTATGAAATTGCTTGCCTATAGGTCGAAACGACTAAAATCGGCCAAAATAATGAATTATAGCTCATGAAATTAGAAATTTTGGCCTTCACCAAATTATTTACAAATAGGTCGAAATAACAAAAAATAGCTAAAAATTATGGGTTATAGCTCATAAAATTGTGAATACTCGCCTCCGAAAAATTATTTGACAACGGGTCAGAATGACTAAAATTGGCCAAACATTATGGGTTATAGCTCACAAAATTATGAAATTTGGTCACCGGGGAATTATTTGCCAATGGGTCGAATCGAATAAAAATAGAAAAAATCATGATTTATAGCCCACGATATCATAAATTTTAGTCTCCACAAAATTATTTTCCAATAAGTCAAAACAACTAGAAAAGACAAAAATCATGAGTTATTACTCACGAAATCGTGAATTTTGGTCTCCATAGAATTATTTGAAATAGGTCAAAATGAATAAAAATTACCAAAAATTATTGGTTATAGCTCATGAGATCATGATTTTTAGACATCGAAAAATTATTTGCCAACGGGTCAAAATGACTAAAAATGATATAAATTCGTGCATTATACCTCACAAAATCGTAAGTTTTACTATCCAAAGAATTATTTTTCAATGGGTCAAAACAAATAAAAATGGAAAAAAATCATGGGTTATTGCTCATGAAATTGTGAATTTTGATCTCCGCAAAATTATTTTCCAATATGTCAAAAAATGACTAGAAATGACAAAAATCATAGGTTTTTGCTCACAAAATCGTGAATTTTGGCATCCGCATAATTATTTGAAATGGATCAAAATAACAAAAAATAGGTAAAAATCATGGGTTATAGCTCACGAAATCGTTAATATTAGTCTCGACGAAATTATTTCCCAATGGTCAAAATGAAAAAAAGGCTAAAATTCACAGGTTATAGCTCATGAAATCGTGAATTTTAACTCTGTGAAATTAAAACTAATGGGTCGAAATGACTAAAAATGGCTAAAAATCATGGGTTATAGCTCATGAATTCATTAATGATCCCCTCCACGAATTTATTTGTCAATGGGTCGAAATAATTAAAAATGGCTAAAAATCATAGGTTATAGCTAGGGGTGCATTCGGTCCGGATACGGCTCGGATATGATACTTATCATATCAATATCCGCTTACCCATCTCAGATACGGATACAGATACGGATATACCTCGGTAAGGAAAATTCATATCCATATCTGCTAAAATCGGATACGGATACGGATATACATCCGGATATATAAGCGGATATGCATGCTGATACAAAACCGATATGAGAAAACTAGATAGTATTAAAAAAATATAGTTCATGTGATACAAAAGAGTTTATTAATATGTTCATTATATCTGAAAAGCTAAGATCAGACATCTTAATCATCAAAATTAACCTCAAATCTATAATCTAAGGATTAAAACTATCGTAACAGTATACTAATATTTATTTAGATATTTCGGATACGGATCCGGATATTTCACTACAAAACCATATCCATAACCATATCCTATCGGTTATAGATTGAGTAACCATATCCGTATCCTAACGAATACGGTTACGGATATTTCCTTGGATACGGATATGGTTTAGCACCCCTAGTTATAGCTCATGAAATTGTGAATTTTGGCCTTCGTGAAATTATTTTTCAATGGGTTGAAACGACTAAAAATAGCAAAAAATCGTGGGTTATAGCTTATGAAATTATGAATTTTAACCTCCACGATATTATTTGCAAACGGCTCCCTCCAAATAACTAAAAATAGTAAAAAAATCGTGGGTTATAGCTCATGAAATTGTGAATTTTGGCCTTCGCGAAATTATTTTCCAACGTGTTGAAATGACTAAAAGTAGCCCAAAATTGGGCCTTATAGCCCATAAATTTGTGAATTTTTGCCTCACCAAAATTATTCGCTAACAGGGCAAAATAACTAAAAATGTAAAAAAAATTTGTGGGTTTATAGCCCACGAAATTATGAATTTTAGCCCCTGCGAAATTATTTTCCATTGGATCGAAATGATTAGAAATGGCCAAAAATCATGGGTTATACCTTATGAAATCATGAATTTTGGCCTCCGTGAATTTATTAGCCAACTGATCGAAGTGAATAAAAATATCCAATAAGTGTTGATTATAGCTTATAAAATCATGAATTTTAGACTCAATAAAATTACTTGCCGATGAGGACAAAAATCATGGGTTATAGCTTATAAAATCATGAAGTTTTGACTACACAAAATTATTTACCACTAGTCCGAAATGACCAAAGGTGGCCCAAAATCATGGGTTATAGCTCATGAAATCATGAATTTTGGCCTCCATGAAATTATTTGCCAACGGGTCAAAATGAGTAAAAATATCCAAAAATCATGGCTTATAGCTTACAAAATCATGAATTTTGGCCTCCATGAAATTATTTGTCAATGGGTCGAAATGACTAAAATGGCCAAAAATCATGGGTTATAGCTCATGAAATTATTTGCCAACGGTCAAAATGACTAAAATGGCTAAAATTATGGGTTATAGCTTATGAAATTATGAATTTTAACCTCCACGATATTATTTGCAAACGGCTCCTCCAAATAACTAAAAATAGTAAAAAATCGTGGGTTATAGCTCATGAAATTGTGAATTTTGGCCTTCGCGAAATTATTTTCCAACGTGTTGAAATGACTAAAAGTAGCCCAAAATTGGGCCTTATAGCCCATAAATTTGTGAATTTTTGCCTCACCAAAATTATTCGCTAACAGGGCAAAATAACTAAAAATGTAACTAAAATGTAAAAAAAATTTGTGGGTTTATAGCCCACGAAATTGTGAATTTTAGCCCCTGCGAAATTATTTTCCATTGGATCGAAATGATTAGAAATGGTCAAAAATCATGGGTTATACCTTATGAAATCATGAATTTTGGCCTCCATGAAATTATTTTCCAACGTGTTGAAATGACTAAAATATCCAATAAGTGTTGATTATAGCTTATAAAATCATGAATTTTAGACTCAATAAAATTACTTGCCGATGAGGACAAAAATCATGGGCTAGTACTCTTAAAATCGTGAAGTTTCGACTACACAAAATTATTTACCACTAGTCCGAAATGACCAAAGGTGGCCCAAAATCATGGGTTACAACTCATAAAATTATAAATTTTATCCTTCTCGAGATTATTTGCTACGGGTCAAAATGAGTAAAAATATCCAAAAATCATGGCTTATAGCTTACAAAATCATGAACTTTGGCCACTGCGTAATTATTTACGAAGGGTCTAAACGACTAAAAATGGCTAAAAATCATGGGTTATAGCGTACATACGATTAAAAATGGCAAAAATTCATGGTTTATAGCTAACGAAATAGTAAATGTTAGTCTCTCCAAAATTATTTATCAATGGGTTGAAACAAAAAAAGGCCAAATATCTTGGGTTATACCTTACAAAATCATGAATTTGGAATCCGCGAAATTATCGCCAATGGGTTAAAATGACTAAATTTGACCAAAAATCGTAGGTTATATCTAATAAACTCATGAATTTTAGACTCCATGAAATTTCTTGCCAATGGGTCGAAAGGACTAAAATTGGCCAAAATAATGGATTATATAGCTCATAAAATTAGAAAATTTGGCTTTTACAAAATTATTTGCAAACAGGTCGAAATAACAAAAAATAGCTAAAATTATGGGTTATAGCTCATAAAATTGTGAATACTCGCCTCCAGGAAATTATTTGCCAACAGGTCAGAATGACTAAAATTGGCCAAACATTATGGGTCATAGCTCACAAAATCGTGAAATTTGATCACCAGGGAATTATGTGCTAATGGGTTGAATCGAATGAAAATTATAAAAAATTATGGGTTATAGCCCACGATATCGTAAATTTTAGCCCCCACAATATTATTTTTCAATAAGTCAAAACAACTAGAAATGCCAAAAATCATGGGTTATACCTTACAAAATCGTGAATTTTGGTCTCCACAGAATTATTTGAAATGGGTCGAAAAGAATAAAAATTGCCAAAAATTATTGGTTATAGCTCATGAGATCATGATTTTTAGCCACCACAAAATTATTTGCCAACGGGTCAAAATGACTAAATATGATATAAATTCGTGAGTTAGACCTCACAAAATCGTAAGTTTTACTATCCACAGAATTATTTGTCAATGGATCAAAATAAATAAAAATGGTGAAATGACTAGAAATGACAAAAATCATGGGTTTTTGCTCACAAAATCGTGAATTTTGGCATCCGCATAATTATTTGAAATGGGTCAAAATGATAAAAAAAAATGGCTAAAAATTATGGGTTATAGCTCATGAAATTGTTAATATTGGTCCCCGCGAAATTATTTCCCAAATGGGTCAAAATGAAAAAAAGGCTATAAATCACAGGTTATAGCTCATAAAATCATGAATTTTAACTCCGCAAAATTTTTAACTAATGGGTCAAAATGAACTAAAAATGGCAAAAAAATCATGGGTTATAGCTCACAAATTCATTAATGATGCCCTCCATGAAATTATTTGTCAATGGGTCGTAACAATTAAAAATGGCTAAAAATTATGGGTTATAGCTCATGAAATTGTGAATTTTAACCTCCGCAAAATTATTTTTCAATGGGTTGAAATGACTAAAAATGAAAAATAATTATCCACAGAATTATTCATGAATTTTGATCTCCGTAAAATTATTTTTCAATATGTCGAAATGACTAGAAATGACAAAAATCATGGGTTTTTGCTCACGAAATCGTGAATTTTGGCATCCGCATAATTATTTGAAATGGGCCAAAATAAAAAAAAGGGCTAAAAATTATGGGTTATAGCTCATGAAATCATAAATTTTAGTCTCCACAAAATTATTTATCAATGGGTCAAAATGATAAAAATATAGGTTATAGCTCATGAAATCATGAATTTTGATCTCCGTAAAATTATTTTCCAATATGTCGAAATGACTAGAAATGACAAAAATCATGGGTTTTTGCTCACGAAATCTTGAATTTTGGCATCCGCATAATTATTTGAAATGGGTCAAAATGATAAAAAAAAATGGCTAAAAATTATGGGTTATAGCTCATGAAATTATTTGAAATGGGTCAAAATGATAAAAATATAGGTTATAGCTCATGAAATTATTTCCCAAATGGGTCAAAATCAAAAAAAGCTAAAAATCACAGGTTATAACTCATGAAATCGTAAATTGTAACTACGCGAAATTTTTAACTAATGGGTCGAAATGAACTTAAAATGGCCAAAAATCATGGGTTATAGTTCACGAATTCATTAATGATGCCCTCCACGAAATTATTTGTTAATGGGTCGAAACAATTAAAAATGGCTAAAAATTATGGGTTATAGCTCATGAAATTGTGAATTTTGACATCCGCGAAATTATTTTTCAATAGGTTGAAATGACTAAAAATGAAAAATAATTATCCACAGAATTATTCGTGAATTTTGATTTGAAATGGGTCAAAATGATAAAAAAAATGGCTAAAAATTATGGGTTATAGCTCATGAAATTGTGAATTTTGGCCTCCATGAAATTATTTGCCAATGGGTCAAAATGACTAAAATGGCCAAAAATCACAGGTTATAGCTCATGAAATCCTGAATTTTAACTCCGCGAAATTTTTAACTAATGGGTCAAAATGAACTAAAGTGGCTAAAAATCATGGGTTATAGCTCACGAATTCATTAATGATGCCCTCCACGAAATTATTTATCAATGGGTCGAAACAATTAAAATTGGTTAAAAATTATGGGTTATAGCTCATGAAATTGTGAATTTTAAACTCCGTGAAATTATTTTTCAATGGGTTGAAATGACTAAAAATGATAAAAAATATAGGTTATAGCTTATGAAATTATGAATTTTAACCTCCACGACATTATTTGCAAACGGCTCCAAATAACTAAAAATGATAAAAAAATAGTGGGTTATAGCTCATGAAATTGTGAATTTTGGCCTTCACGAAATTATATTCCAATGTGTTGAAATGACTAAAAATAGTCCAAAATCAGGCCTTATAGCCCATACATTTGTGAATTTTGGTATCACCAAAATTATTTGCTGACGGGGCAAAATAACTAAAAATGGAAAAAATTTGTGGGCTGATATAGGCCACAAAATTGTGAATTTTAGCCCCTGTGAAATTATTTCCATGGGATCGAAACGACTAGAAATGGCCAAAAATCATGGGTTATAGCTTATAAAATCGTGAATTTTGGCGTTCGCGAACTTATTAGCCAATTGGTTGAAATGACTAAAAATATCCAATAATTGTTGATTATAGCTCATAAAATCATCAATTTTGGACTCGACAAAATTACTTGCCGATGAGGCCAAAAATCATGGGTTATAGCTCATAAAATCATGAAGTTTTGACTACACAAAATTATTTGCCAATGGGTCGAAATGACTAAAATGGCCAAAAATCATGGGTTATAGCTCATGAAATTATTTGACAATGGTTCTAAACGACTAAAAATGGCATAAATTTGTGAATTTTGGCCTTCACAAAATTATTTGCTAAGGGTCAAAATGAGTGAAAATGTCAAAAATCATGGCTTATAGCTTACAAAATCATGAATTTTAGCCTCCATGAAATTATTTGCCAATGGGTCGAAATGACTAAAATGACCAAAAATCATGGGTTATAGCTCATGAAATTATTTGCCAATGGGTCAAAATGACTAGAAATGGCCAAAAATCATGGGTTATAGCTCATGAAATAGTAAATGTTGGTCTCTACAAAATTATTTATCAATGGGTCAAAATGACTAGAAATGGCCAAAAATCATGGGTTATAGCCCACAAAATCATGAATTTTAGCCTCCATGAAATTATTTGCCAATGGGTCAAAATGACTAGAAATGACAAAAATCATAGGTTATAGCTCATAAAATCATGAATTTTAGCCTCCATGAAATTATTTGCCAATGGGTCGAAATGACTAAAATTGGCCAAAATAATGGATTATAGCTCATGAAATTAGAAATTTTGGCCTTCACAAAATTATTTGAAATGGATCAAAATAACAAAAATAGCTAAAAATTATGGGTTATAGCCCATAAATTTGTGAGTTATAGCTCATGAAATTATTTGCCAATGGGTCAAAATGACTAGAAATGGCCAAAAATCATGGGTTATAGCTCATGAAATCATAAATTTTAGTCTCCACAAAATTATTTGTCAATGGGTCAAAACAAATAAAAATGGCTAAAAATCATGGATTATAGCTCATAAAATTGAGAATTTGCCTCTAGGAAACAAATGGGTCGAAATGACTAAAATGGCCAAAAATCATGGGTTATAGCCCATAAATTTGTGAGTTATAGCTCATGAAATTATTTCCCAATGGGTTGAAACGACTAAAAATGGCATAAATTTGTGAGTTATAGCTCATGAAATCGTGAATTTTGGCCTTCACAAAATTATTTGCTAAAGCATAGAAACGACTAAAACTAGCCAAAATAGTGGGTTATAGCTCACGAAATCGTGAATTTTGGCCCTTGCGAAATTATATCCTAATAAGTCAAAATGACTAAAATGGCTAAAAATTATGGGTTATAGCTCATGAAATTGTGAATTTTGGCCTCCATGAAATTATTTGAAATGGGTCGAAATGACTAAAATGGCCAAAAATCATGGGTTACAACTCATAAAATTATTAATTTTGGCTATCACGAAATTATTTGACAATGGTTCTAAACGACTAAAAATGGCATAAATTTGTGAGTTATAGCTCATGAAATCATAAATTTTAGTCTCCACAAAATTATTTGCCAATGGGTCAAAATGAATAAAATGGCTAAAAATATAGGTTATAGCTCATGAAATCATAAATTTTAGTCTCCACAAAATTATTTGTAAATGGGTCTAAACAACTAAAAATAGCAATAAATAGTGGGTTATAGCTCATGAAATCATGAATTTTGGCCTTCACAAAATTATTTATCAATGGGTTGAAACGACTAAAAATGGTCAAAATCAAGGGTTCTAGCTAAATTATTTGTCATTGAGTCAAAATGACTAATATGCCCAAATATCATGGGTTGTAGCTTATAAAATCGTGAATTTTGGCCTTCACAAAATTATTTATCAATGGCTAGAAATGACTAAAATTTCACAAAAATCATGAGTTATAGCTCATGAAATTGTGAATTTTAGCCTCCATGAAATTATTTGCCAATGGGTCAAAATGACTAAAATTGGCCAAAAATCGTGGGTTATAGCTCATGAAATTGTGAATTTTAGCCTCCATGAAATTATTTGCCAATGGGTCAAAACAAATAAAAATGGCTAAAAATCATGGATTATAGCCCACAAAATCATGAATTTTAGCCTCCATGAAATTATTTCCCAATAAGTCAAAATGACTAGAAATGGCCAAAAATCATGGGTTATAGCTCACAAAATCGTGAATTTTGGTCTCCATAGAATTATTTGAAATGGGTCAAAATGAATAAAATGGCTAAAAATATAGGTTATAGCTCATGAAATCATAAATTTTAGTCTCCACAAAATTATTTGTAAATGGGTCTAAACAACTAAAAATAGCAATAAATAGTGGGTTATAGCTCATAAAATTATTAATTTTGGCTATCACGAAATTATTTCCCAATGGGTCGAAAGGACTAAAAATGGTCAAAATCAAGGGTTCTAGCTAAATTATTTGTCATTGAGTCAAAATGACTAAATATGGCCAAAAATCATGGGTTATAGCTCATAAAATCGTGAATTTTGGCCTTCACAAAATTATTTATCAATGGCTAGAAATGACTAAAAATGGTAAAAATCATGGGTTATAGCTCAGAAATTGTGAATTTTGGCCTCCATGAAATTATTTCCCAATGGGTCAAAATGACTAAAATTGGCCAAAAATCGTGGGTTATAGCTCAGAAATTGTGAATTTCACCACAAGAGAATTATGTGCCAATTGATCGAATCAAATAAAAATGGCTAAAAATCATGGATTATAGCCCACAAAATCATGAATTTTGGCCTCCACGAAATTATTTCCCAATAAGTCAAAATGATTAGAAATGGCCAAAAATCATGGGTTATATAGCTCACAAAATCGTGAATTTTGGTCTCCATAGAATTATTTGAAATGGGTCAAAATAAATAAAATGGCCAAAAATATGGGTTATAGCTTATGAAATTATGAATTTTAGCCTCCATGAAATTATTTACAAATGGGTCAAAATGACTAGAAATGGCCAAAAATCGTGGGTTATAGCTCATGAAATCATGAATTTTAGCCTCCATGAAATTATTTCCCAATAAGTCAAAATGACTAGAAATGGCCAAAAATCATGGGTTATAGCTCATAAAATTGTGAATTTTGGCCTTCACAAAATTATTTACAAATGGGTCAAAATGACTAGAAATGGCCAAAAATCGTGGGTTATAGCTCATGAAATTATAAATTTTAGCCTCCATGAAATTATTTTCCATTGGATCGAAATGATTAGAAATGGCCAAAAATCATGGGTTATAGCTCATGAAATCGTGAATTTTGGCCTCCATGAAATTATTTGCCAATGGGTCAAAATGAATAAAAATATCCAATAAGTGTTGATTATAGCTCATAAAATCATGAATTTTGGCCTTCACAAAATTATTTGCCAATGGGTCGAAATGACTAAAATGGCCAAAAATCATGGGTTATAGCTCATAAAATCATGAATTTTGGCCTTCACAAAATTATTTGCCAATGGGTCGAAATGACTAAAATGGCCAAAAATCATGGGTTACAACTCATAAAATTATGAATTTTAGCCTCCATGAAATTATTTGCCAATGGGTCAAAATGACTAGAAATGACAAAAATCATGGGTTATAGCTTATAAAATCATGAATTTTGGCCTTCACAAAATTATTTATCAATGGGTTGAAACGACTAAAAATGGCCAAAAATCATGGTTATAGCTCATGAAATTATTTACAAATGGGTCAAAATGACTAAAATGGCCAAAAATCATGGGTTATAGCTCATGAAATAGTAAATGTTGGTCTCTACAAAATTATTTATCAATGGGTCAAAATAAATAAAATGGCCAAAAATCATGGGTTATACCTTACAAAATCGTGAATTTTGGCCTCCATGAAATTATTTGCCAATGGGTCAAAATGACTAAATATGGCCAAAAATCGTAGGTTATATCTCATAAACTCGTGAATTTTAGCCTCCATGAAATTATTTGCCAATGGGTCAAAATGACTAAAATTGGCCAAAAATCATGGATTATAGCTCATAAAATTAGAAAATTTGGCTTTTACAAAATTATTTGCAAACAGTCGAAATAACAAAAATAGCTAAAATTATGGGTTATAGCTCATAAAATCATGAATTTTGGCCTCCATGAAATTATTTTTCAATGGGTTGAAATAACTAAACATAGCCAAAAATCATGGGTTATAGCTCATGAAATCGTGAATTTTGGCCTTCACAAAATTATTTTTCAATAAGTCAAAATGACTAAAATGGCTAAAAATTATGGGTTATTGCTCATGAAATCATAAATTTTGGCATTCATGAAATTATTTGCTAACGGTTCAAAATGACTAAAAGGCTAAATATTGTGGGTTATAGCCCACAAAATTATGAATTTTGGCCACCACAGAATTATTTCCCAATGGGTCGAAAAGACCATAAATGGCCAAAAATCATGATTTACAGCTCACGAAATTGTGAATTTTGGCCTCCATGAAATTATTTACTAATGGGTCGAAATGAATAAAAATATCCAAAAATCATGGGTTATAGTTCATGAAATTGTGAATTTTGGCCTCCACGAAATTATTTGTCAACGAGTCAAAATGACTAAAATGGACAAATATCACGCTTGGTCTTCTCACAAGTATTTGTTAATGAGTCGAAATGACTAAAATGGCCAAAAATCATGAGTTATAGCTCATGAAATCATAAATTTTAGTCTCCACAAAATTATTTATCAATGGGTCAAAATGACTAAAATGACCAAAAATCATGGATTATAGCTCATAAAATTGTGAATTTTGGCCTCCATGAAATTATTTACAAATGGGTCAAAATGACTAAAATGGCCAAAAATCGTGGGTTATAGCTCATAAAATTAGAAAATTTGGCTTTTACAAAATTATTTATCAATGGGTTGAAATGACTAAAAATAGCCAAAAATCATGGGTTATAGCTCATGAAATCATAAATTTTAGTCTCCACAAAATTATTTCCCAAATGGGTCAAAATGATAAAAAATGGCTAAAAATTATGGGTTATAGCTCATGAAATCATGAATTTTGGCCTCCATGAAATTATTTGTCAACGAGTCAAAATGACTAAAATGGCTAAATATTATGGGTTATAGCTCATGAGATCATGATTTTAGCCACCACAAAATTATTTGCCAATGGGTGAAATGACTAAAATGACCAAAAATCATGGATTATAACTCATGAAATTGTGAATTTTGGCCTCAACAAAATTATTTACAAATGGGTCAAAATGAATAAAATGGCCAAAATTATGGGTTATAGTTCATGAAATTGTGAATTTTGGCCTCCACGAAATTATTTGTCAACGAGTCAAAATGACTAAAATTGGCCAAACATTATGGGTCATAGCTCACAAAATTATTTGTCAATGGATCAAAATAAATAAAAATGGCCAAAATTATGGGTTATAGCTCATGAAATCATGAATTTTGGCCTCCATGAAATTATTTGTCAATGGGTTGAAATGACTAAAATGGCTAAAAATTATGGGTTATAGCTCATGAAATTGTGAATTTTGGCCTCCACGAAATTATTTGCCAATGGGTGAAATGACTAGAAATGACCAAAAATATGGGTTATAGCTCATGAGATCATGATTTTAGCCACCACAAAATTATTTTCCAATATGTCGAAATGACTAAAATGACCAAAAATCATGGGTTATAGCTCATGAAATCGTGAATTTTGGTCTCCATAGAATTATTTGTCAATGGATCAAAATAAATAAAAATGGCCAAAATTATGGGTTATAGCTCACAAAATCGTGAATTTTGGCATCCGCATAATTATTTGAAATGGGTCAAAATGACTAAAAATAGCTAAAAATCGTGGGTTATAGCTCATGAAATCATAAATTTTAGTCTCCACAAAATTATTTACAAATGGGTCAAAATGACTAAAATGACAAAAATCATGAGTTATAGCTCATGAGATCATGATTTTAGCCACCACAAAATTATTTGCAAACAGTCGAAATAACAAAAATAGCTAAAATTATGGGTTATAGCTCATGAAATTGTGAATTTTGGCCTCCATGAAATTATTTCCCAATGGGTCAAAATGACTAAAATGGCTAAAATCATGGGTTATAGCTCATGAAATCATGAATTTTAACTCCGCAAAATTTTTAACTAATGGGTCAAAATGAACTAAAATGGCAAAAAATCATGGGTTATAGCTCACAAATTCATTAATGATGCCCTCCATGAAATTATTTGTCAATGGGTCGTAACAATTAAAAATGGCTAAAATTTATGGGTTATAGCTCATGAAATTGTGAATTTTAACCTCTGTAAAATTATTTTTCAATGGGTTGAAATGACTAAAAATGACAAATAATTATCCATAGAATTATTCATGAATTTTGATCTCCGTAAAATTATTTTCCAATATGTCGAAATGACTAGAAATGACAAAAATCATGGGTTTTTGCTCACGAAATCGTGAATTTTGGCATCCGCATAATTATTTGAAATGGGCCAAAATGAAAAAAATGGCTAAAAATTATGGGTTATAGCTCATGAAATTATTAATATCCACAAAATTTACGAGATCAAAACTCATCAAATCGTGAATTTTAATCTCCGTAAAATTATTTTCCAATATGTCGAAATGACTAGAAATGACAAAAATCATGGGTTTTTGCTCACGAAATCTTGAATTTTGGCATCCGCATAATTATTTGAAATGGGTCAAAATGATAAAAAAAAATGGCTAAAAATTATGGGTTATAGCTCATGAAATTATTAATATTGGTCCCAGCGGAATTATTTCCCAAATGGGTCAAAATCAAAAAAAGCTAAAAATCACAGGTTATAACTCATGAAATTGTGAATTTTGGCCTCCATAAAATTATTTATCAATGGGTTGAAACGACTAAAGATGGGAAAATATCATGTATCATAAGCCATAAAATTATAAATTTTAGTCTCCACAAAATTATTTGTCAACGAGTCAAAATGACTAAAATGGCCAAAATTATGGGTTATAGCTCATGAAATCGTGAATTTTGGCCTCCACGAAATTATTTGCCAATGGGTCGAAATGACTAGAAATGACCAAAAATCATGGATTATAACTCATGAAATCATAAATTTTAGTCTCCACAAAATTATTTTCCAATATGTCGAAATGACTAAAATGACCAAAAATCATGGGTAGCTCATGAAATCATAAATTTTAGTCTCCACAAAATTATTTGCCAATGGGTCAAAATGACTAAAATGGCCAAAAATCATGGGTTATAGCTCATAAAATTATAAATTTTAGTCTCCACAAAATTATTTGCCAATGGGTCAAAATGACTAAAATGACCAAAGGTGGCCCAAAATCATGGGTTATACCTTACAAAATCATGGGTTACAACTCATAAAATTATAAATTTTAGTCTCCACAAAATTATTTGCCAATGGGTCAAAATGACTAAAAATAGCCAAAAATCATGGCTTATAGCTTACAAAATCATGGCTTATAGCTTACAAAATCATGAATTTTGGCCTCCACGAAATTATTTGTCAATGGGTCGTAACAATTAAAAATGGCTAAAATCATGAGTTATAGCTCACAAAATTATTTGTCAACGAGTCAAAATGACTAAAAATAGCCAAAAATCATGGGTTATAGCTCATGAAATAGTAAATGTTGGTCTCTACAAAATTATTTATCAATGGGTTGAAACAAAAAGGCCAAAAATCATGGGTTATACCTTACAAAATCGTGAATTTTGGCCTCCATGAAATTATTTGCCAATGGGTCAAAATGACTAAAATGGCTAAAAATTATGGGTTATAGCTCATAAAATCGTGAATTTTGGCCTCCATGAAATTATTTGCCAATGGGTCAAAATGACTAAAATTGGCCAAAATAATGAATTATAGCTCATAAAATTAGAAAATTTGGCTTTTACAAAATTATTTATCAATGGGTCGTAACAATTAAAAATGGCTAAAAATTATGGGTTATAGCTCATAAAATTGTGAATTTTGGCCTCCACGAAATTATTTGTCAACGAGTCAAAATGACTAAAAATAGCCAAAAATCATGGGTTATAGCTCACAAAATTATGAAATTTGGTCACCGGGAATTATTTGCCAATGGGTGAAATGACTAAAAATAGCCAAAAATCATGAGTTATAGCTCATGAAATCATAAATTTTAGTCTCCACAAAATTATTTTCCAATATGTCGAAATGACTAGAAATGACAAAAATCATGGGTTATAACTCATGAAATTGTGAATTTTGGCCTCCATGAAATTATTTGAAATGGGTCAAAATGACTAAAATGGCTAAAAATTATGGGTTATAGCTCATGAAATTGTGAATTTTGGCCTCCATGAAATTATTTCCCAATAGGGTCAAAATAAATAAAAATGGCCAAAAATCATGGGTTATAGCTCATAAAATTAGAAAATTTGGCTTTTACAAAATTATTTGCCAATGGGTCAAAATGAACTAAAATGGCCAAAAATCATGGGTTATAGCTCACGAATTCATTAATGATGCCCTCCATGAAATTATTTATCAATGGGTTGAAACAATTAAAAATGGCTAAAAATTATGGGTTATAGCTCATGAAATTATAAATTTTGACCTCCGCGAAATTATTTTTCAATAGGTTGAAATGACTAAAAATGAAAAATAATTATCCACGAATTATTCGTGAATTTTGATTTGAAATGGGTCAAAATGATAAAAAATGGCTAAATATTATGGGTTATAGCTCATGAAATTGTTAATATTGGTCTCCGCGGAATTATTTCCCAATAGGGTCAAAATAAAAAAAAGGCTAAAAATCACAGGTTATAGCTCATGAAATCGTGAATTATAGCTCATGAAATCGTGAATTTTAACTAATGAGTCAAAATGAACTAAAATGGCCAAAAATCATGTGTTATAGCTCACGAATTCATTAATGATGCCCTCCACGAAATTATTTGTCAATGGGTTGAAACAATTAAAATTGGCTAAAAATTATGGGTTATAGCTCATGAAATTGTAAATTTTAACCTCCGTGAAATTATTTTTCAATGGGTTGAAATGACTAAAAATGATAAAAAATGTAGGTTATAGCTTATGAAATTATGAATTTTAACCTCCACGACATTATTTGCAGACGGCTTCAAATAACTAAAAATGATAAAAAAAATAGTGGGTTATAGCTCATGAAATTGTGAATTTTGGCCTTCACGAAATTATATTCCAATGTGTTGAAATGACTAAAAATAGTCCAAAATCAGGCCTTATAGCCCATACATTTGTGAATTTTGGCATCACCAAAATTATTTGCTGACGGGGCAAAACAACTAAAAATAGAAAAAATTTGTGGGTTGATATAGGCCACAAAATTGTGAATTTTAGCCCCTGTGAAATTATTTCCCATTGGATCGAAACGATTAGAAATGGCCAAAAATCATGGATTATAGCTTATAAAATCGTGAATTTTGGCGTCCGCGAACTTATTAGCCAATTGGTCGAAATGACTAAAAATATCCAATAATTGTTGATTATAGCTCATAAAATCATCAATTTTGGACTTGACAAAATTACTTGCCGATGAGGCCAAAAATCATGGGCTATTGCACTTAAAATCCCGAAGTTTTGACTACACAAAATTATTTACCACTGGTCCGAAACAACCAAAGATGGCCCAAAACCATGGGTTGCAACTAATAAAATTGCGAATTTTATCTTGCTCGAAATTATTTGCTAAGGGTCAAAATGAGTGAAAATGTCAAAAATCATGGCTTATAGCTTACAAAAGCATGAACTTTTGCCATTGCGTAATTATTTCGAAAAGGTTGAAACGACTAAAAATGACCAAAAATCATGGTTATAGCTTACGTACGATTAAAAATGGCCAAATATCATGGGTTATAGCTAACGAAATAGTAAATGTTGGTCTCTACAAAATTATTTATCAATGGGTCAAAACAAAAAAGGCCAAAAATCATGGGTTATACCTTACAAAATCGTGAATTTGTCTTCGCGAAATTATTCGCCAATGGGTCAAAATGACTAAATATGGCCAAAAATTGTAGGTTATATCTCATAAACTCGTGAATTTTAGACTCGATGAAATTGCTTGCCTATGGGTCGAAACGACTAAAATTGGCCAAAATAATGGATTATAGCTCATGAAATTAGAAATTTTGGCCTTCACAAAATTATTTGCAAACAGGTCGAAATAACAAAAAAATAGCCAAAAATTATGGGTTATAGCTCATAAAATTATGAATACTCGCCTCCGGGAAATTATTTGTCAACGGGTCAGAATGACTAAAATTGGCCGAACATCATGAGTTATAGCTCAAGAAGTCATGAATTTTGATCTCCGCAAAATTATTTGTAAATGGGTCTAAACAACTAAAAATTGCAAAAATCATGGATTATCACTCATAAAATTGAGAATTTGCCTCTAGGAAACAAATGGGTCGAAACGACTAAAATGGCCAAAAATCATGGGTTATAGCTCATAAAATCATGAATTTTTAACTCTGTGAAATTATTTCCCAACGGGTTGAAGCGACTAAAAATGGTAAAAAGTCGTGAGCTGTAGCCTATGAAATCGTAAATTTTGGTTTCCACAAAATTATTTGCTAAAGCATAGAAACGACTAAAACTAGCCAAAAATAGTGGGTTATGACACACGAAATCGTGAATTTTGGCCCTTGCGAAATTATATCCTAATAAGTCAAAATGACTGGAAATGGCCAAAATTGTGGGAAATGGGAATTTTGGTCTCCGCGAAATTATTTGAAATGGGTCGAAATGAACAAAAAGGGCCAAAAGTCGTGGATTAGAACTCATAAAATTATTAATTTTGGCTATCACGAAATTATTTGACAATGGTTCTAAACGACTAAAAATGGCATAAATTTGTGAGTTATAGCTCATGAAATTATTAATTTTGGTCTACGCAGAACTATTTGCCAAGTCAAAATGAATAAAAATGGCTAAAAAATATAGGTTATAGCTCATGAAATTATAAATTTTAGCCTCCATGAAATTATTTACAAATGGGTCGAAACAACTAAAATGGCCAAAAATCATGGGTTATAGCTCATAAAATCATGAGTTATAGCTCATGAAATTATTTCCCAATGGGTCGAAAGGACTAAAAATGGTCAAAATCAAGGGTTCTAGCTAAATTATTTGTCATTGAGTCAAAATGACTAATATGCCCAAATATCATGGGTTGTAGCTTATAAAATCCTGAATCATGACCTCCGTAAAATTATATATCAATGGCTAGAAATGACTATTCATAAAAATCATGAGTTATAGCTCACTGAATTGTGAATGACAGCCTCCATGAAATTATTTCCCACAGGGCCAAAATGACTAAAATTGGCCAAAAATCGTGGGTTATAGCTCAGGAAATTGTGAATTTCAGTCACAGTAGAATTATGTGCCAATTGATCGAATCAAATAAAAATAGCTAAAAGTCATGGATTATAGCCCACAAAATCATGAATTTTCGCCTCTACGAAATTATTTCCCAATAAGTCAAAATGATTAGAAATGGCCAAATCATGTGTTATTTTGATCACAAAATCGCGAATTTTGGCCTCCATGGAATTATTTAAAATGGGTCAAAATGAATAAAATTTGCTAGAAATCATTAGTTATAGCTCATGATATCATGAATTTTGGCCACTGAAAAATTATTTGAAAACACATCGAAATGACAAAAATGGCATAAATTCGTGAATTATAGCTCACAAAATCATGAATTTTGGTATACGTAGAATTATTTATCGATGAATCAAAATGAATAAAAATGATCAAAAATCATGGATTATAGCTCATAAAATTGTAAATTTAGGCCTCTGCGAAATTATTTGCAAATGGGCCAAAACGACTAAAAATGGCCAAAAATCGAGGTTATAGCTAATAAAATTGAGAATTTTTGCCTTTGCAAAACCAACGGGTTGAAATAACTAAACATAGCCAAAAATCATGGGATATACCTCATTAAATCGAGAATTTTGGCCTTCACAAAATTATTTTCCAACAGGTCAAAACGGCTAAAAATGACAAAAAATTTTGGGATATAGCCTATGAAATCAAAATTTTGGCATTCATGAAATTATTTGTTAACGGTTCAAAATGACTAAAAAAGGCTAAATATTGTGGGTTATAGCCCACAAAATTGTGAATTTTGGCCTCCACGAAATTATTTGCCAATGGGTCAAAATGACTAGAAATGACAAAAATCATGAGTTATAGCTCATGAAATTGTGAATTTTGGCCTCCATGAAATTATTTACAAATGGGTCGAAATGAATAAAATGACCAAAAATATGGGTTATAGCTCATGAAATTATTAATTTTGGCTATCACGAAATTATTTCCCAATAAGTCAAAATGACTAGAAATGACAAAAATCATGGGTTATAGCTCACAAAATCATGAATTTTGGTCTTCACAAAATTATTTGCAAATGGGCCAAAACGACTAAAATGGCCAAAAATCATGATTTACAGCTCACGAAATTGTGAATTTTGGACTCTACAGAATTATTTACTAATGGGTCGAAATGAATAAAAATGGTCAAAAAATATTGGTTATAGTTCATGAAATTGTGAATTTTGGCCACTACAGATTTAATTGACAACAGGTCAAAATGACTAAAAATGGACAAATATCACGTTTGGTCTTCTCACAAGTATTTGTTAATGAGTCAAAATAAATAAAATGGCCAACAATCATGGGTTATAGCTCGTGAAATCATAAATTTTAGCCTCCGTGAAGTTACTTGCCAATGGGTGGCAATGACTAAAAGAGGTAAAAAATTGTGGTTTATAGCTCATGAAATTGGGAATTTTGGCCTCCACGAAATTATTTGCTTAGTGCGGAAATGACTAGAAATGGCCAAAAAATATGGGTTATAGCTCAAGAAATCATAAAATTTGGCCATCGCAAAAATATTTCCCAATAGGTCGAAATGACTGATAAATGACCAAGAATCATGGGTTATAGCTCATGAATCATGAATTTTGGTCTTCACAAAATTATTTGTCAATGGGTTGAAATGACTAAAAATGGCAAAAATTATGGGCTATAGGTCACAAAATCGTGAATTTGGGACTCTGCAAAATTATTTGCTAATGGGTCGAAATGACTAAAAATAGCTAAAAATCGTGGGTTATAGTTCATTAAATCTGGGGTTTGGTCTCCACAAAATTATTTACAAATGGGTCAAAATTACTAAAAATGGCAAAAAGTCATTGATTCTAGCTCATGAAATTGTGAATTTTAGAATCCGCGAAATTATTTGCAAACAAGACGAAATGACTAAATTGACTAAAAATCATGGGTTATAGCTCATGAAATTTTGAATTTTGCCTCCATAAAATTATTTGTCAACGGGTTGAAACGACTAAAGATGGGAAAATATCATGTATCATAAGCCATAAAATTATAAATTTTGGCCTGTACAAAATTATTAGTAACGGGTCAAAACGACTAGCCAAAAATTATGGGTTATACCCCATGAAATCGTGAAGTTTGGCCTGAGCGAAATATTTTCCAATGGGCCAAAATGATTAGAAATGACCAAAAATCATGGATTATAACTCACAAAATCGTAATTTTGGTCTTCACGGAATTATTGGCCAATGGTCGAAACGAACAAAATAGACCAAAAATCATGGGTAGCTCATGAAATCACAAATTTTGGACTCGACGAAATTACTTGCAAATGGACCGGAATGACTAAAAATAACCAAAAATAATTGGTTGTTGCTCTTGAAATCTTGATGGTTTGACACCGTAAAATTATTTATTATAGGTTCGAATCAACTAAAAATGGCCAATAATCGTAGATAATAGCTCATGAAATCATGAATTTTGGCCCTGTGAAATTATTTGCAAAGGGTTAAAATGACTAAAACTAGCCAAAAATCATAGGATATATAGCTCACATAATTGTGAATTTCGACCATCGTGAAATTATTTCCCAATGGGTCAAAACTAAAAATAGCCAAAAATCGTTGGTTACAGCTCATGAAATCATGAATGTTGGCCTCTATGAAATTATTTACGAATGAATCAAAATGAAAAAAATAGCAAAAATGGGTCATAGTTCATGAAATCGTGAATTTTGGCCTCCAAGAAATTATTTGCCAATGGGTCGAAATGACCAGAAATGGCCAAAAATCATGGGTTATAACTCATGAGATCGTGAATTTTAGCCTTCATGAACTTATTAGCCAGCGGGTCAAAATGACTAAAAATGTCCAATAATCGTAGGTTAAAGCTCATAAAATTATGAATTTTGGACTTGATGAAATTGTTTGCCTATGGGTCGAAATGACTAAAATTGGGCAAAATAGTGGATTATAGCTCATGAAATTGTGAATTTTGGGCTTCACGAATTTATTTGCAAATGAGTCGAAATGACTAAAAATAACCAAAAATCATGGGTTATTAGCTCATAAATTTGTGAATTCTGGCCTCGGCGAAATTATTTACCAACAGGTTGGAACGACTAAAAATGGCCAAAAATCATGGTTTATAACTCACGAAATTATGAATTTTGATCACTAGGGAGTTACATGCCAATGGGTCAAATTGAATAAAAATAGCAAAAAAATCATGGGTTACAGCCCATGAAATCATAAATTTTAGGCGTCCACTAAATTATTTTCCAATAAGTTGAAACTACTAGAAATGGACAAAATCAAGAGTTATTGCTCACGAAATCGTGAATTTTGGTCTCATAAAATTATTTGAAATGGTCAAATTGAATAAAAATTATGAAAATTTATTGGTTATAGCTCATGATATTAAGATTTTTGGCTACTGCAAAATTATTTGACAATGGGTCAAAATGACTAAATACGATATAAATTTGTGAGTCCCTAACGAAATCCCGAATTTTGGTATCCGTGGAATTATTTATCAATGGGTAAAAATAAATAAAAATTGCCAAAATCATGGGTTATAACTCATGATATCGTGAATTTTGGTCTCTACAAAATTATTTATAAATGGGTCTAAATAACTAAAAATTGTGGGTTATAGTTCATATAATCGAGAATTTGCCTCCAGGAAACCAATGGGTCGAAACGACTAAAAATAGCCAAAAATCATGGGTTATAGCATATAAAATCATGAATTTTGGCCATTGTGAAATATTTGCCAATGATCCGAAATGACTAAAATGGTAAAAAGTCATGAGTTATAGCTCATGAAATTATAAATTTTGGCCTCCACAAAATTATTTGCTAATGCGTTAAAATAACTAAAAGTGGCAAAAATTGTGGGTTATAGCACATAAAATCATGAATTTTAACTTTCGCGTAATTTCATCCCAATAAGTCAAAATGGCTAGAAATGACCAAAATCGTGGGTTATAGCTCATGAAATCAGGAATTTTGGTCGCTGCAAAATTACTTGAAATGGGTCGAAACGAACAAAAATTGCCAAAAGTCATGGGTTATATAGCTCATAAATTCATTAATTTTGGCCACCATGAAATTATTTAACAACGGTTCTAAATGACTAAGAATGTCATAAATTCGTGGGTTATAGCTCACAAAATAGTGAAGTTTGGTCTTCACAGAATTATTTGAAATGGGTCAAAATGAATAAAAATTGTCAAAATTATTGGTTATAGCTCATGATATCATGATTTTTGGCCACTGCAAAATTATTTGATAACTGGTCAAAATGAAAAAAATGATATAAATTTGTGAGTTATGCCTCACAAAGTCGTGAATTTTGGTACCCGCTGAATTATTTGTCAATAGGTCAAAATGAATAAAAAATGGTTATAGCTCATGAAGTCATGAAATTTGATCTCCGCAAAATTATTAGTGAATGGGTCAAAAAGACTAAAAATTGTTAAAAATCATCGGTTATACCTCATAAAATCGAGAATTTGCCTCTAGGAAACCAATGGGAGTGAAATGACTAAAAATGGCCAAAATTTATGGGTATAGCTCATAAAATCATGAAGTTTGATTTCCGTGAAATTATTTGCCAACGGGTCAAAATGACAAAAAATCATGAGTTATAGCCCGTGAAATTGTAATTTTGGCTTCCACAAAATCATATGCTAACGGGTCGAAATGACTAAACATGGCCAAATATTTGGGTTATAGCCCACGAAATCATAAATTTTGACCTTCGCAAAATTATATCCCAATAAGTCAAAATGACTAGAAATGGTCAAAATCGTGGGTTATAGTTCACGAAGTCAAAAATTTTGGTTTCGTGAAATTATTTATCAATGGGTAAAAATAAATAAAATTGCCAAAATCATGGGTTATATAGCTCATAAATTCATTAATTTTGGCCACCATGAAATTATTTAACAACGGTTCTAAATGACTAAGAATGTCATAAATTCGTGGGTTATAGCTCATGATATCATGATTTTGGCCACCGCAAAATTATTTGTCAATGAGTCAAAATAAATAAAAATGGCCAAAAATTATGGATTATAACTCCTAAAACATGAATGTTGGTCTCTACAAAATTATTTGCTAATGGGTCGAAATAACTAAAAATAGCAAAAATTTGTGGGTTATATCTCACGAAATCATGAATTTTGGCCTCCACGAAATTATTTGCCAATGGGTCGAAATGACTAAAATGGCCAAAAATCATGGGTTATAGCTCATAAAATCATGAATTTTGGCCTCCACAAAATTATTTTTCAATGGGTTGAAATGACTAAAATGGCCAAAAATCATGGGTTATATAGCTCATAAAATCGTGAATTTTGGCCTCCACAAAATTATTTGCCAATGGGTCGAAATGACTAGAAATGACAAAAATCATGAGTTATAGCTCATAAAATCATGAATTTTGGCCTCCACAAAATTATTTTCTAATAAGTCAAAATGACTAAAATGGCCAAAAATTATGGGTTATAGCCCACGAAATCATAAATTTTGACCTTCGCAAAATTATATCCCAATAAGTCAAAATGACTAGAAATGGTCAAAATCGTGGGTTATAGTTCACGAAGTCAAAAATTTTGGTTTCCGTGAAATTATTTGAAATGGATAGAAATAAACAAAAATGGCCAAAAGTGTTGGGTTTTGGTTCATTAAATCATTAATTGTGTCCACCACGAAATTATTTGACAATGGTTCAAAACGACTAAAAATGGCATAAATTCATATAGCTCAAGAAATCATGAATTTTGGTCTCCGCAGAATTATTTGTCAATGAGTCAAAATAAATAAAAAATGGTCAAAAATTATGGATTATAACTCCTAAAAACATGAATGTTGGCCTCCGCAAAGTTATTTACTAATGGGTCGAAATGACTAAAAATAGCTAAAAATTATGGGTTATAGCCCACTAAATCATGAATTTTGGCCACCGCAAAATTATTTGTCAATGGGTCGAAATGACTAAAATGGCCAAAATCGGGGTTCTAGCTCAAAAATTATGAATGTTGGTCTCCATAGAATTATTTTTCATTGAGTTGAAACGACGAAAAATACCCAAAAATCATGGGTTATATAGCTCATGAAATCATAAATTTTGGCCACCGCAAAATTATTTGTCAATGAGTCAAAATAAATAAAAAATGGCCAAAAATTATGGATTATAACTCCTAAAAACATGAATGTTGGCCTCCGCAAAGTTATTTGCTAATGGGTCGAAATAACTAAAAATAGCAAAAATTTGTGGGTTATATCTCACGAAATCATGAATTTTGGCCATCGCGTAATTATTTCTCACTTGGTCGGAAGGACTAAAAATGGCCAAAATCAGGGGTTCTAGCTCAAAAAATTATGAATGTTGGTCTCCATAGAATTATTTTTCATTGAGTTGAAACGACGAAAAATGCCCAAAAATCATGGGTTATATAGCTTATAAAATCTTGAATGACGACCTCTGAAAAATTATTTGTCAATGGGTCGAAATGATTAAAAATATGTAAAAAAAATCATGAGTTATAGCTCACAGAATTGTGAATGACGCCTTCTGCAAAATTATTTCCCAATGGGTCAAAATGACTTAAATGGCAAAAAATTATGGGTTATATCTCACGAAATCATGAATTTTGGCCATCGCGTAATTATTTCTCACTTGGTCGGAAGGACTAAAAATGACCAAAATCAGGGGTTCTAGCTCAAAAAATTATGAATGTTGGTCTCCATAGAATTATTTTTCATTGAGTTGAAACGACGAAAAATACCCAAAAATCATGGGTTATATAGCTTATAAAATCTTGAATGACGACCTCTGCAAAATTATTTGTCAATGGATCGAAATGATTAAAAATATGTAAAAAATCATGAGTAATAGCTCACGGAATTGTGAATGACGCCTTCTATAAAATTATTTCCCAATGGGTCAAAATGACTTAAATGGCAAAAATTATTGGTTATAGCTGAGGAAATCGTGGATTTCAGTCACAATAGAATTATGTGCCAATGGGTCAAAATGAATAAAAATGACTAAAAATTATGGGTTATAGCCCACGAAATCATGAATTTTGGCCTCCATGAAATTATTTTCTAATAAGTCAAAATGACTAGAAATGGCCAAAATCCTGGATATTGGCCTCCGAGGAATTATTCGAAATGGGTCAAAACGAATAAAAATTGCAAAAAATTATTAATTATAGCTCATGATATCATGAATTTTAGCCATTGAGAAATTATTTGACAACGTGTCGAAATGACTAAAAATGGCATAAATTCGTGGATTATAGCTCTCAAATTCATGAATTTTGGTATCCATTAAATTATTTGCTGATGGGTCAAAATGAATAAAAATGACTAAAAATTATGGGTAATAGATCATGAAATTGTGAATTTTGGGCTCCATAAAATTATTAGTGAATGGGTCAAAAGAATAAAATGACTAAAAATCATGGGTTATAGCTCATAAAATTGAGAATTTTTGCCTCTGCGAAACCAACTGGTCGAAATGACTAAAAATAGCTAAAAATTATAGCTCATAAAATCGTGAATTTTGGGCTCCATAAAATTATTAACCAACGGGTTAAAACGATAAAAAAGACAAAAATTATGGGTTATAGCCCATGAAATCATAAATTTTGGCCACCGTGAAACTATTTGCTAATGGGTCTAAACGAGTAAAATTGGCTAAAGAACATGGGTTATAGCCTAAGAAATCGTGAATTTCGGCATCCACAAAATTATTTCCCAATAGGTAAACAAGACCAAAAATGGCCAAAAATCATGGGTTATAGCTCACGAAATCGTGAATTTTGGTCTCTACAGAATTATTTGTCAATGAGTCAAAATAAATAAAAATGGCCAAAAATTATGGGTTATAGCTCACGAAATCATGAATTTTGGCCTCCATGAAATTATTTGACAACGGTCGAAATGACTAGAAATGGTCAAAATCGTGGGTTATAGCTCACAAAATCGTGAATTTTGGCCTCCATGAAATTATTTTCTAATAAGTCAAAATGACTAGAAATGGCCAAAAATCATGGGTTATAGCTCAAGAAATCATGAATTTTAGCCATTGAGAAATTATTTGACAATGGTTCAAAACGACTAAAAATGGCATAAATTCATAGAGCTCAAGAAATCATGAATTTTAGCCATTGAGAAATTATTTGACAATGGTTCAAAACGACTAAAAATGGCCAAAAATCATGGGTTATAGCCTAAGAAATCGTGAATTTTGGGCTCCATGAAATTATTTGACAATGGTTCAAAACGACTAAAAATGGCCAAAAATCATGGGTTATAGCCTAAGAAATCGTGAATTTTGGGCTCCATGAAATTATTTGAAATGGATAGAAATAAACAAAATGGCCAAAAATCATGGGTTATAGCTCATGAAATTATTTGAAATGGGTCAAAATGACTAAAAATCATGGGTTATAGCCCACTAAATCATGAATTTTGGTCTCCATAGAATTATTTTTCAATGGGTTGAAACAACTAAAAATATCCTAAAATTGTGAGTTGTAGCTCATAAAATCGTGAATTTTGGGCTCCATGAAATTATTTGACAATGGTTCAAAACGACTAAAAATGGCATAAATTGTGGATTATAGCTCATGAAATCGTGAATTTTGGCATCCATAATTATTTGAAATGGGTCAAAATGACTAAAAATCATGGGTAGCTCATGAAATTATTTTCTAATAAGTCAAAATGACTAAAAATTATGGGTTATAGCTCACAAAATCGTGAATTTTGGCATCCATAATTATTTGAAATGGGTCAAAATGACTAAAAATTATGGGTTATAGCTCACGAAATCGTGAATTTTGGGCTCCATGAAATTATTTGACAACGGTCGAAATGACTAAAAATTATGGGTTATAGCTCACGAAATCGTGAATTTTGGCCACCGTGAAACTATTTGCTAATGGGTCTAAACGAGTAAAATTGGCTAAAGAACATGGGTTATAGCTCACGAAATCGTGAATTTTGGGCTCCATGAAATTATTTTCTAATAAGTCAAAATGACTAAAAATTATGGGTAATAGATCATGAAATTGTGAATTTTGGCCTCCATGAAATTATTTTCTAATAAGTCAAAATGACTAAAATGGCATAAATTGTGGATTATAGCTCATGAAATTGTGAATTTTGGCCTCCATGAAATTATTTTCTAATAAGTCAAAATGACTAGAAATGACAAAAATCATGGGTTATAGCCCATGAAATCATAAATTTTGGCCACCGTGAAACTATTTGCTAATGGGTCGAAATGACAAAAATGGCCAAAAGTTATTGGTTATAGTTCATGAAATCGTGAATGTTGGCCACCGTAAAATTAATTGACATTAGGCCGAAATAACTAAAAAAGCCAAAAATCATATGTTATAGCTCACGAATTGGGAATTTTGGTCTCCACAGATTTATTTGTCAATTGGTCAAATTAAATAAAATGGTCAAAAGTTATGGCTTATAACTCATGAAATTGAGAACTTTGGCCTCCGCAAAATTATTTGCCAAATAGTGGAAGTGACTAAAATGGCCAAAAACTATGAGTTAGTGCTCTCGAAATCGTGAAGTTTCAACTCCACAAATTATTTACCATTAGTTAGAAATGATTAAAATGTCTAAAAATCATGGGTAACAGCTCATGAAATCTTGAATTTTAGCATCCACGAAATTATTTTCAAATGGGTCGAAATGACTAGAAATGGCAAAAAAATCATGGGTTATAGCTCACAAATTGTGAATGTTGGTCTCCATGGAATTATTTGCTAGTGTCGAAATAAAAAATATTGCCAAAAATTATGGGTTATAGCTCACGAAATCATAAATTTGGACTCTACAAAGTTAATCACCAAAGAGTTGAAATGACTAAAAATGGCCAAAAATCATGGATTATAGCTCATAAAAGTGGCCTCCACAAACTTATTTGTCAATGGGTCGAAACGACTAAAAATGGCCAAAAATCATGGTTTATAACTCATGAACTTGTGAATTTTGACCTCCATGAAATTATTTACAAATGGGTCAAAATGAATAAAATGACTAAAATGGCCAAAAATCATGGGTTATAGCCCACTAAATCATGAATTTTGCCTCCACAAAATCATGAATTTTGCCTCCACAAAATTATTTTTCAATGGGTTGAAACGACTAAAATGGCCAAAAATCGTGGGTTATAGCTCATAAAATTATGAATTTTGACCTCCATGAAATTATTTGCTAACACGTCGAAATGACTAAAATTGGCTAAAATTATGGGTTATAGCCCACGAAATCATGAGTTTTGGCCTGCACAAAATTATTTTTCAATGGGTCAAAATGACTAGAAATAGCAAAAAATAGTGGGTTATAGCTCACAAAATCATGGATATTGGTCTTCGTAAAATTATTTCCCAATGGGTCGAAATGGACAAAAATCATGGGTAGCTCATGAAATCATAAATTTTGACTCGACGAAATTACTTGCCAATGGACCAAAATTACTTCAAATTACCAAAAAATTTGGGTTATTGCTCTTGAAATTGTGATGTTTTTTTCTACAAAATTATTTGTCATTGGTTCGAATCAGCTAAAAATAGCCGATAATCGTAGGTTATAGATCATGAAATCATGAATATTGGCCTCTACGAAATTATTTGCTAAGGGTCAAATTGACTAAAAATAGCCAAAAATTGTGGGCTATAGCTAACAAAATTGTGAATTTTGACCACCGCAAAATAGATCAAAATAACTAAAAATGGTAAAAAAAATTGATGGTTATAGCTCATGAAATCGGGAATGTTGGTCTTTGCGGAATTATTTGCCAATGAGTCGAAACAAATAAAAATGGCCAAAAATCATAGGTTATAGCTCACGAAATTGTGAATTTTGGCCTCTGCAAAATTATTTGCCATTGGGCCGAAATGACTAGAAATGACAAAAAATTACGAGTTATAGCTCATGAAATTGTGAATTTTGGCCTCCGCAAATTTATTAGCCAACGGATCGAAATGACGAAAAATGTGAATTGTAGCTCATGAAACTGTGGATCAAAACGACTAATATTGGCTAAAATAGTGGATTATAGCTCATGAAACTTTAAAATTTGGCATTCACAAAATTATTTGCAAACATATCGAAATGGATAAAAATAGGTAAAAATCGTGGGTTATAGCTCTTGAAATTATGAATATTTTCCTCCCCAAAATTATTTGCCAATGGGTCAAAATATCTAAAAATGGCCAAAATTCATGGGTTAAGCTCATGAAATCGTGAATTTAAGTCCCCGCGGAACTATACGCAAATGGGTCGAATTGAATAAAAATGGCCAAAAATAGTTATAGCCCACGAACCCATAAATTTTGGCCTCCACGAAATTATTCCCTAATAAGTCGAAATGACTAGAAATGGCAAATTTCGTGGGTTATTGCTCACAAATTGTGAATTTTAGTCTCTCCAGAATTATTTGAAATGGGTCGAACTGAATAAAAATAGCTAACAATCATTTGTTATAGCTCATGATATCATGGATTTTGGTCACCACAAAATTATTTGACATCAGATCAAAATGACTAAAAATGACATAAATTCGTGAGTTATAGCTCACAAAATCATGAATTTTGGTATCCACAAAATTATTTGTCAATGGGTCAAAACAAATAAAAATAGCCAAAAATAGAGGATAATAGCTCATAAAATCTTAAATTTTTGTCTTCGTGAAATTATTTGTAAATGGATTAAAACAATTAAAATTAAATAAAAATCGTGGGTTATAGCTCATTAAATTGAGAATTTTGCCTTCTGAAACCAATTGATAAAATGACTAAAATGGCCAAAATAATATGGGTTATAGCTCATGAAATCGTGAATTTTGCCTCCTTGAAATCATTTGTCAATGGATCGAATGACTAAAATGGCTAAAAATCAAGGGTTAGCCCATGAAATTATAAATTTTGGCCTCCATAAAATTATTTGAAATGGGTCAAAATGACTAAAATGGCTAAAATTATGGATTATAGCCCACTTAAATTTTGAATTTTGGCCTCCACGAAATTATTCCCTAATAAGTCGAAATGACTAGAAATGGCCAAAAATCATGAGTTATAGCTCATGAAATCATGAATTTTGGTATCCACAAAATTATTTGTCAATGGGTCGAAACGACTAAAATGGCCAAAAATCATGGGTTATAGCTCACAAAATCATGAATTTTGGTATCCACAAAATTATTTGTCAATGGGTCAAAACAAATAAAAATAGCCAAAAATTGAGGATAATAGCTCATAAAATCTTAAATTTTTGTCTTCGTGAAATTATTTGTAAATGGATTAAAACAATTAAAATTAAATAAAAATCGTGGGTTATAGCTCATTAAATTGAGAATTTTTGCCTTCGGGAAACCAATTGATAAAATGACTAAAATGGCCAAAATAATATGGGTTATAGCTCATGAAATCGTGAATTTTTGCCTCCTTGAAATCATTTGTCAATGGATCGGAATGACTAAAAATGGCTAAAAATCAAGGGTTAGCCCATGAAATTATAAATTTTGTCCTCCGCAAAATTATTTGCGAATAAGTCAAAACTGCTGAAAATGGCTAGAAATTATGGATTATAGCCCACGAAATTTTGAATTTTGGCCTCCACGAAATTATATCACAATAAGTTGAAATGACTAGAAATGGCCAAAATCGTGAAATATAGCTCATGAAATAGAGAATTTTGGTCGCAGCAGAACTATTGGAAATGGGTCAAAACGAACAAAAATGGGCAAATGTCATGATTTATAGCTCATGAAATCATGGATTTTGGCTATCAAAAATTATTTGACAACGGTTCGAAATGACTAAAAATGGAATAAATTTGTGGATTATAACTCACAAAATCGTGAATTTTTTTCTCCGCGGAATATTTGTCAATGGGTCTAAACAAATAAAAATGGCTAAAAATCATGGGTTATATAGCTCATGAAATCGTAAATTTTGGCCTCCATGAAATTATTTAAAATTAGTCGAAATGACTAAAAATTAACCAAAAATCATGGGTTTTAGCTCACGAAATCGTGAATTTTGGCTACCATGTAATTATTTCCCACTGGGACGAAATGACTAACAAAATCGTGAATGAAGCCCTTCATAAAATTATTCAAAATGGGTAGAAATGACCAAAAATAACCAAAAAATTTGGGGTTATAGCTCATGTAATCGTGAATTTTGACCTCTATGAAATTATTTGCCAATGGGTTGAAATAACTAAAACTGTATAAAAATCATGGATTATCGCTTATGAAATTGTGAATTTTGGCTTCAATGAAATTATTTATAATTTGTTTGAAATAACTAAAAAAAGCCAAAAATCGTGGCTTATAGCTCATGAAATCATGAAATTTTGCCTCCGCGAAATTATTTTCCATCAAGTTGATATGACTAAAAATGGCAAAATTTGTAGGTTATAGCCCATAAATTTGTGAGTTTTTGCCTCGACGAAATTATTTGCTAATGGGTCAAAGCAACTAAAAATGGCCAAAAATTATGGGTTATTGCCCACAAAGTTATAAATTAAAGCCTCCGTGAAATTATTTTCCAATGGGTTGAAATGAATAGAAATGGCTAAAAATCATGGGTTATAGCTCACGAAATCATGAATTTTGACCTCTAAGGAATTATTTTCAATTAGTCGAAACAAACAAAAATTGCCAAAAATCGATAGCTCATGAAATCGTGAATTTTGGATTTGACAAAATTACTTCCCAATGTGCCGAAATGACTAAAAATGGCTAAAAATTATAGGTTATTGCTCTTGAAATTGCAAAGTTTCTACTCTGCAAAATTATTTACCTTTAATTCGAAACGACTTCAAATGGTTGATAATCGTGGGTTATACCTCATAAAATTGTCAATTTTGTCCTCAATTAAATTATTTAACATTGGTCGAAATGACTAAAAATAGCCAAAAATCATGGGCTAGAGCTCACAAAATCATGAATTTTGGCCGCCGTGAAATTATTTCCCAATGGATCGAAATGACTAAAAATGTCCAAAAATCGTTGGTTATAGCTTACAAAATCGTGAATATTGGTGTCTAGGGAATTATTTGCCAATGCGTCAAAATGAATAAAAATTGCCAAAAATCATGCGTTATAACTCACAAAATTGTGAATTTTGGCCTCAACAAAATTATTTGCCAATGGGTCGAAATGACTAGAAATGGCAAAAATCGTTGTTTATATAGCTCATGAAATTGTGAATTTTAACCTCCATGAATTTATTTGCCAACTGGTCAAAATGACTAAAAATGTCCAATAATTATGGGTTATAGCTCATAAAATTGTGAACTTTGGACTCGATTAAATTACTTGCCAATGGGTCGCAATGACTAAAAATAGGCAAAATAGTGATCTATAGCTCATGAAATCGTGAAGTTTGGACTCTAAAAAATTATTTATCAATGGTTCAAAATGTTTAAAAATCTCCAATAATCGTGAGTTATAGCTCACAAAATCGTGAATTTTAGTCTCCACGAATTTATTAGCTAATGGGTCAAAATGACTAAAAATTATGGGTTGTAGCTGACGAAATCGTGAATTTAAGTCATCACGGAGTTATTTGTGAATGGTCGAATCAAATAAAAATGGTGAAAATTGTGGGAATTAGCTCATGAAATCATGAATTTTGGTCTCCAACAAAATTATTTGTCCAAGGTGGGTCAAAATGGCAAAAAAATTGCCAAAAATCGTGGATTATAGCTCATGAAATTGTGAATTTTGGCCTCCACAAAATTATTTATAAACTGTTCAAAATGACTATAAATGGCCAAAAATTATATGTTAGTTCATCAAATCATGAATTTTAACCTATGTGAAATTATTTAGTAACGGGTCAAAATGACTAAAAATGGCCAAAAATCATGAGTTATAGCCCATTAAATCATAAATTTTTGCGTCACAAAATTATTTGGTAACAGGTCGAAATGACTAAAATGGCCCAAAATCATGGGTTATAGCCCACGGAATCGTGAATTTTGGCCTCCCCGAACTTATTTCTCAACAAGTAGAAACGACTAGAAATAGCCAAAATCATGGGTTATAGCTCACGAAATTGTGAATTTTGGTCTCCGTGGAATTATTTAAAATGGGTCGAAATGAACAAAAATGGTAAAAAATCATTGGTTATAGCTCATAAATTCAAGAATTTTAGCCTCTGCAAAATTATTTTCAATGGGTCAAAATGACTAAAAATGACCAAAAATTATGGGTTATTGCTCATGAAATCATGAATTTTAAATCCACAAAATTATTTGCCAATGGGTCGAAATGACTAAAATGGCCAAAAATCGTGGGTTATAGCTCATAAAATCATGAATCTCATTAAATCATGAATTTTAAATCCACAAAATTATTTGGTAACAGTCGAAATGACTAAAATGGCCCAAAATCATGGGTTATAGCCCACGGAATCGTGAATTTTGGCCTCCCCGAACTTATTTCTCAACAAGTAGAAACGACTAGAAATAGCCAAAATCATGGGTTATAGCTCACGAAATTGTGAATTTTGGTCTCCGTGGAATTATTTAAAATGGGTCGAAATGAACAAAAATGGTAAAAAATTATTGGTTATAGCTCATGAAATCAAGAATTTTGGCCTCCGCAAAATTATTTTAAATAGGTGGAAATGACTAAAAATGGCCAAAAATTATGAGTTATTACTCATAAAATCATAAGTTTCAACTCCATAAATTTATTTACCATTGATTCGGAATGAATAAAATGGCCAAAAAGTGTGGCTTATAGCTCATAAAATCATGAATCTCATTAAATCATGAATTTTTAAATCCACAAAATTATTTGCAAAGCATCAAAACAACTAAAAGTGGCAAAATTTCATGGGTTATAGCTCATAAAATCAAGAATTTTGGCCTCTGGGAAACTAACGGGTCGAAATGACTAGAAATGGCAAAAATGGGCTATAACTCACGAAATCGTATATTTTAGTCTTTGTGAAAATATTTGCCAATGGGTTGAAACGAATAAAAATTGCCAAAAATCATGGGTTATAGCTCATGAAATCATGAATTTTGGCCACCGTGAAATTATTTGGCAACGGGTCAAAATAACTAAAAATGACCTAATATCATGTGTTATAGCTCACGAAATCGTGAATTTTGGTCTCCAACAAAATTATTTGTCAATGGGTAAAATGAATAAAATGGCCAAAAATCATGGATTATTGCTCATAAAATCAAGAATTTTGGCTTTCAAAAATTATTTGTCAAGGGTCGAAATGAGTGAAAATAGCCAAAAAATATGGGTTATAACTCACAAAATCATGAATTTTAGTCACCATGTAATTATTTCCCATTGGGTTGAAACGACTAAAAATGGCCAAAAATCGTGGGTTATAGCTCATGAAATTATGAATTTTGGCCACCGTGAAATTATTTCCCAATGGATCGAAATGACTAAAAATGACCAAAAATTATGGGTTATAGCTCATGAAATCATAAATTTTGGCCTCCATGAAATTATTTGGCAACGGGTCAAAATGACTAAAATGGCCAAAAATCATGGGTTATAGCTCACAAAATCGTGAATTTTGGCCTCCACAAAATTATTTGCCAATGGGTCGAAATGACTAGAAATGGCCAAAAATCATGGGTTATAGCTCATAAAATCATGAATTTTAACCTATGTGAAATTATTTCCCAATGGATCGAAATGACTAAAATGGCCAAAAATCATGAGTTATAGCTTATGAAATTGTGAATTTTGGCCACCGTGAAATTATTTGGCAACGGGTCAAAATAACTAAAAATGACCAAAAATCATGGGTTATAACTCACAAAATCATGAATTTTAGTCACCATGTAATTATTTCCCATTGGGTTGAAACGACTAAAAATGGCCAAAATTATGGGTTATAGCTCATGAAATTATGAATTTTGGCCTCCATGAAATTATTTGCCAATGGGTTGAAACGAATAAAAATTGCCAAAAATCATGGGTTATAGCTCATGAAATCATGAATTTTGGCCACCGTGAAATTATTTGGCAACGGGTCAAAATAACTAAAAATGACCTAATATCATGTGCTATAGCTCACGACTCGTGAATTTATGTCTCCGTAGTATTTGTCAATGGGTAAAAATGAATAAAATGGCCAAAAATCATGGATTATTGCTCATAAAATCAAGAATTTTGGCTTTCAAAAAATTATTTGTCAAGGGTCGAAATGAGTGAAAATAGCCAAAAAAAATATGGGTTATAACTCACAAAATCATGAATTTTAGTCACCATGTAATTATTTCCCATTGGGTTGAAACGACTAAAAATGGCCAAAAAAATATCGTTTATAGCTCATGAAATCCAAAATGTTGGTCTCTGTGGAAGTATTTGCCAATGGATCGAAATGAAGTAAGTGGTCAAAAATCTAGGTTATAACTCATGAAATCATGAATTTGACTGCTCATGAAATGTTAATGACGGCTTAGTGAAATTATTTCCCCCTGGGTCGAAACAACTAGAATTGGCAAAAATGTTTTGGATTGTAGCTCAAGAAATCATGAGTTTTAGACTCGACAAAATTACTTGCCAATGGGCCGAAATGACTAACATAGCATAAAATCGTCAGTTATTGCTCTTGAAATCGTGAAGTTTTGACTCTGCAAAATTATTTACCATTGGTTCGAATCTACTAAAATTGGCCAATAATCATGGATATCTCATGAAATTGTTAATTTTAGCATCTACAAAATTATTTATGATGGGTCAAAATGACTAAAAATAGCTAAAAATATTGGGCTAAAGCTCACAAAATTATTAATTTTAACAATCCGAAATTATTTCCCAATGGGTCGAAATGACTAAAAATATCCAAAAAAAATGTGGGTTATAGCTAACAAAAACATGAATGTTGGCCTCTACAGAATTATCTAATGGGTCAAAACGAAAAAAGATGACAAAAATCATGAGTTATATAGCTCACGAAATTATAAATTTGGCTTCTATGAAATTATTAGCCAATGGGTCGAAATGACTAGAAATGGCCAAAAATTGTGGGCTAAAGCTCATGAAATCTTGAATTTTGGCCTCCGTGAATTTATTAGCCAATGGGTCAAAACGACTAAAAATATCCAATAATCAAGGGTTATAACTCATAAAATCATGAATTTTGGACTCGGCAAAATTACTTGGCAATGAATCAAAACAACAAAAAATGGCAAAAAAAGTAGCTTAGCTCATGAAATTATGAAGTTTGGACTCGGCAAAATTATTTCTTAATGGTTTAAAATGACTAAAAATATTCAATAATCATGGGTTATAGCTCATGAAATCATGAATTTTGATTTTCGCAACTTTATTAGCCTATAGGTTGAAATGACTAAAAATGGCTAAAATCGTGGGTTATATAGCTCATAAAATTGTGAATCTTGGCCTCTGTGAAATTATTTGCTAATGGGTCGAAACGTCTAAAAATGGCCAAAATTATTGGTTATAGCCCACAAAATCGTGAATTTTAGCCTCCGCAAAATTATATCCCAATAAGTCAAAATGACTAGAAATGGCCAAAATCATGGCATAGTGCTCATGAATTGTGAATTTTGGTCATCGTGGGATTATTTAAAATCGTGAACTTTGGTCATCGTGAAATTATTTGACAACGGTTCGAAAAGACTAAAAGTGGCATAAATTCGTGGATTATAGGTCACGAAATCATGAATTTCAGTCTTAGTAGAATTATTTATCAATGGGTCAATACGAATAAAATTTACCAAAAATAGTGGGTTATAGCTCATGAAATCGTGAATTTTGGCCACCGCGTAATTATTTCCTAATAGGTCGAAATGACTAGAAATGGCTAAAATTATGGATTATGGCTCACAAAATTATGAATTTTTATCACCGTAGAATTATTTGAAATGGGTCGAAACAAACAAAAATGACCAAAAAACATGTGTAGCTTATGAAATCATGAATTTTAGCCTCTATGAAATTATTTTCCAATAGGTCAAAATGACTAGAAATGGCCAAAAATCATGGGTTATAGCTCATGAAATTATGAAGTTTGGACTCGGCAAAATTATTTCTTAATGGTTTAAAATGACTAAAATGGCCAAAATTATGGGTTATAGCTCATGAAATCATGAATTTTGGTCATCGTGGAAATTATTTGACAATGGGTGAAAACGATTAAAAATGGTCAAAAATTACGGTTTATAGCCTACAAAATTATGAATTTTAGCCTCTATGAAATTATTTTCCAATAGGTCAAAATGACTAAAAATTGACCAAAAATCATGGGTTGTGCTCACAAAATCATGAATTTTGATCTTCACGGCATAATTTGCCAATGGCTCAAAATGAACTAAAATGGCCAAAAATCATGAGCTAGAGCTCATGAAATTATGGATTTTGGACTCGACGAAATTACTTGCCAATGGGCCGAAACTTTTAAAAATGACCAAAAATCATGGGTTATTGCTTTTAAAATTGTGAAATTTCAACTCAGCAAAATTATTTACCATTTGTTCAAATTGACTAAAAATGGCTGACAATCATGGGTTATCGCTCATGAAATTGTGAATCTTGGCCTCTGTGAAATTATTTGCCAATGGTCAAACGACTACAAAAGCCAAAAATCTTGGGTTATAACTCACAAAATTGTGAATTTTAACCACCCTGAAATTATTTCCCAATGGGTTGAAAGTACTAAAAATTACTTAAATTTTTGAGTTATAACCCATGAAATCATGAATTTTGGCCTCCACGAAATTATTTGCTAATAAGTTAAAATGACTAGAAATGGCTAAAATTGAGGGCTATAGTTTATGAAATCGTGAATTTTGGTCTCTGAGAATTATTTGAAATGGGTCGAAATGAAACAAATGGCTAAAAATCATGGGTTATAGCTCACGAAATCAAAATTTTTGTCACCATGAAATTATTTGACAATGGGCTGAAATGAGTAAAAATGACATAAATTCGTGAGTTATAGCTCACGAAATCATGAATTTTGGTCTCCGCAGAATTATTTGTCAATGGGCAAAACGAATAAAAATAGCTAAAAATCATGGGCTATAGCTCACTAAACCGTAAATATTGGTCCTGCGGAATTATTTGGCAATGTGTCGACACAAAAAATAAGGGCCAAAAGTCGTGGGTTATAGAACAAAATCATGAATTTTTGGCCCCGGCAAAACCAACGGGTTGTAAATTTTAGTCCAATGGGTCGAAACGAACAAAATTTGCCAAGCTCATAAAATCGTGAATTTTGGCCACCGCGAAATTATTTGACAACATCACGAAATGACAAAAAATGGCCAAAAATTATAGGTTTTAGCTCACAAAATCATGAATTTTGGCCTCCACAAAATTATTTGTCAATGGGCAAAACGAATAAAGTGGCAAAAATCGTGGCTTATAGCTCATGAAATCATGTATTTTAACCTCTGCGAAATTATTTGCTAATGGGTGGAAATGACTAAAACTAGCCAAAAATCATGGGTTATTACTCTTGAAATCATGAAGTTTCGACTCTACATAATTATTTACCATGGTTCGAAACAGCTAAAAATGGCCAAAAATCGTGGGTTATAACTCATGAAATCATGAATTTTGGCCTCCATGAAATTATTTGCTAAGGGTCGAAATGTGTAAAATAGCTAAAAATCATGGGCTATAGCTCATGCAATCGTGAACTTTTGCCCACCGTAATTATTTCCCAAAGGGTCAAAACAACTAAAAATGGCTAAAAATTATGGGTTATAGCTCACAAAATCGTGAATTTTGGTCTCGAGAATTATTTGTCAATGGGCAAAACGAATAAAAATAGCTAAAAATCATGGGCTATAGCTCACTAAACCGAAAATATTGGTCCTGCGGAATTATATGGCAATGCGTCGAAACAAAAAAATAAGGGCCAAAAGTCGTCGGTTATAGAACAAAATCATGAATTTTTGGCCCCAGCAAAACCAATGGGTTGTAAATTTTAGTCCAATGGGTCGAAACGAACAAAATTTGCCAAAAACCATGGGTTATAGCTCATAAAATCGTGAATTTTGGCCACTGCGAAATTATTTGACAACATCATGAAATGACAAAAAAATGGCTAAAAATTATAGGTTATAGCTCACAAAATCATGAATTTTGGTCTCCACAGAAATATTTAGCAATGCGTCAAAACGAATAAAGTGGCAAAAAATCGTGGCTTATAGCTCATGAAATCATGAATTTTGGCCACCGCGAAATTATTTGCTAATGGGTGGAAATGACTAAAACTAGCCAAAATCATGGGTTATAACTCATGAAATCATGAATTTTGGCCTCCATGAAATTATTTGCCAATGGGTCAAAATGACTAAAAATGACCAAAAATCGTGGGTTATAGCTCATGAAATCATGAATTTTGGCCTTCGAAATTATTTGCTAAGGGTCGAAATGTGTAAAATAGCTAAAAATCATGGGCTATAGCTCATGCAATCGTGAACTTTTGCCCACCGTAATTATTTCCCAAAGGGTCGAAACAACTAAAAATGGCCAAAAATTATAGGTTATAGCTCACAAAATCATGAATTTTGGCCTCCATGAAATTATTTGCTAATAAGTTAAAATGACTAGAAATGGCTAAAATTGAGGGCTATAGTTTATGAAATCGTGAATTTTGGTCTCGAGAATTATTTGAAATGGGTCGAAACGAAACAAATGGCTAAAAATCATGGGTTATAGCTCACGAAATCAAAATTTTTGTCACCATGAAATTATTTGACAATGGGCTGAAATGAGTAAAAATGACATAAATTCGTGAGTTATAGCTCACGAAATCATGAATTTTGGTCTCCGCAGAATTATTTGTCAATGGGCAAAACGAATAAAAATAGCTAAAAATCATGGGTTATAACTCACAAAATTGTGAATTTTGGACACCGTGAAATTATTTGGCAATGTGTCGACACAAAAAATAAGGGCCAAAAGTCGTGGGTTATAGAACAAAATCATGAATTTTTGGCCCCGGCAAAACCAACGGGTTGTAAATTTTAGTCCAATGGGTCGAAACGAACAAAATTTGCCAAGCTCATAAAATCGTGAATTTTGGCCACCGCGAAATTATTTGACAACATCACGAAATGACAAAAAATGGCCAAAAATTATAGGTTTTAGCTCACAAAATCATGAATTTTGGTCTCCACAAAAATATTTAGCAATGCGTTAAAACGAATAAAGTGGCAAAAAATCGTGGCTTATAGCTCATGAAATCATGTATTTTAACCTCTGCGAAATTATTTGCTAATGGGTGGAAATGACTAAAACTAGCCAAAAATCATGGGTTATTACTCTTGAAATCATGAATTTTGGCCTCCACAAAATTATTTGCCAATGGGTCAAAATGACTAAAAATGACCAAAAATCGTGGGTTATAGCTCATGAAATCATGAATTTTGGCCTTCGCGAAATTATTTGCTAAGGGTCGAAATGTGTAAAAATAGCTAAAAATCATGGGCTATAGCTCATGCAATCGTGAACTTTTGCCCACCGCGTAATTATTTCCCAAAGGGTCGAAACAACTAAAAATGGCTAAAAATTATGGGTTATAGCTCACGAAATCGTGAATGTTGGTCTCCGTAGAATTATTTGTCAATGGGTTGAAACATCTAAAAATGGAAAAAGTTCATGGGTTATAGCTCATGAAATTGTAAATTTTGCCTCCACAAATAATAATTTGCAAATGGGTCAAAATGACTAGAAATGGCCAATAATCGTAGGTTGACCTCATGAACTTGTGAAGTTTGGACTCTATGAAAGTATTTGCTAATTGGTTGAAATGACTAAAAATGGCCAAAAGTCATGGATTATAAAATTGTGAATTTTGGCCTTCACGAAATTATTTGCAGATGGGTCGAGACGACTAAAAATATCAAAAAAATCGCCGATTATAACTCATGAAATTGTGAATTTTGGCCTCCAAAAAATTATTTGCACAAGGGTCGAAATGACTAAAAATGGCCACAAATCGTGGGTTATACCTCATGAAATCATGAATTTCGGCCAAAAATCATTGGTTATAGCTCACTAAATTGGAAATGTTGGTCCCTTCGGAATTATTAGCCAATAGGTCAAAACAAAAAAAGGCCTAAAATCATGGATTATAGCTCACGAAATCGTGATTTTTGGACCCCCCTCCCCCGTGAAACTAACAAGTTGAAACGACTAAAAATGGCCAAAACGTGGGTTATAACTCATCAAATTATGAATTTTGGCCTCCATGAAATTATTTGCCAACGGGTCGACATGACTAAAAATGATCAAAAATTATAGGTAATAGCTCATGAAATCATAAATTTTGGCCTCCGCAAAATTATTGGCTAACAGTTCAAAAACGTCTAAAATGGCCAAAGATCATGGGTCATAGCTCACAAAATCGTGAACTTTGGCCTCCAAAAAATTATTTCCCAATAGGTGGAAACAACTAGACATGGTCAAAAATCATGGGTTACAGCTAATAAAATTATGAATTTTAGTCTATGTGGAATTATTTGCCAACGGGTCGAAACGAACAAAAATGGCCAAAATCATGAGTTATAGCTTATGAAATTGTGAATTTTGGACACCGTGAAATTATTTGATAGCAACTTAAACTAATAAAGAATAACAAAAAATCATGGATTACAGCTCATGAAATCTTAAATTTTGGTCTCCCAAAAATAATTGTCAATACATCAAACCGAATAAAATGGCCAAAAATCGTGGGTTATAGCCCATAAAATCGAGAATTTTAGCAACCGCGAATTACTTGTCAATGGTTAGAAACAACTAAAACTAGCCAAAAATCGTGGGTTATGGCTCACTAAATTGGAAATGTTGGTCTTCGCTTAATTATTTGCCAATGAGTCAAAATAATAAAAGGCCAAAAATCATGGGTTATAGCTCGCGAAATTGTGAATTTTGGTCTCAATAGAAATATTTGTCAATGCGTCAAAACAAATGAAATGGCAAAAAATCGTGGGTTATAGCTCATGAAATTGAGAATTTTGGCCTCCCGAAATTAGTTGCCAATGGCTTGAAACGACTAAATTTGGCCAAAAATCATGGATTACAGCTCATGAAATCTTAAATTTTGGTCTCCCAAAAATAATTGTCAATACATCAAACCCAATAAAATGGCCAAAAATCGTGGGTTATAGCTCATAAAATCGAGAATTTTAGCAACCGCTAATTACTTGTCAATGGTTAGAAACAACTAAAACTAGCCAAAAATCGTGGGTTATGGCTCACTAAATTGAAATGTTGGTCTTCGCTAATTATTTGCCAATGGGTCAAAATGAATAAAATGGCTAAAAATCATGGGTTATAGCTCATGAAATTGTGAATTTTGGTCTCAATAGAAATATTTGTCAATGCGTCAAAACAAATGAAATGGCAAAAAATCGTGGGTTATAGCTCATGAAATTGAGAATTTTGGCCTCCCCGAAATTAGTTGCCAATGGCTTGAAATGACTAAATTTGGCCAAAAATTATGGATTTTAGCTCATCAAATCGAAAATTTTGATCTCCGCAAAATTATTTGTCAAATGGGTCGAAATAAAAAAAAGGCTAAAAATTATGGGTTATAGCTCACAAAATTGGAACTTTTGGTTTTGCAAAATTAGTTGCATATGGGTCAAAATGAAAAATGGCAAAAAATAGTGGGTTATAGCTCATTAAATTGTGAATTTTGGTCTCCGCAAAAATATTTGTCAGTGTGTCAAAATGAATAAAATGGCTAAAAATCATGGGTTATAGCTCATGAAATTGAGAATTTTGGTCTCAATAGAAATATTTGTCAATGCGTCAAAACAAATGAAATGGCAAAAATCGTGGGTTATAGCTCATAAAATCGAGAATTTTAGCAACCGCTAATTACTTGTCAATGGTTAGAAACAACTAAAACTAGCCAAAAATCGTGGGTTATAGCTCATAAAATTGAGAATTTGACCTTAGTGAAATTATTTGCCAATGGGTCGAAATAAAAAAAGGGTAAAAAATCATGAGTTATAGCTCACTAAATTGAAAATATTGGTCTTCGCGAAATTATTTGCCAATGGATCAAAACAAAAAAGGCCAAAAATTATGGGTTATAGCTGAATTTTGCCCCCCATGAAACTAACAGGTCTAAACGACTAAACTGGCCAAAAATCATGGGTTATAGCTCATGAAATTATAAATTTTAGCCGCCATGAAATTATTTGTCAACAGGTCAAAATGACTTAAAATGGCTAAATATCATGGGTTATTAATAGCCCATGAAATCGTAAATTTTGGCTTCCATAAAATTATTGGTTAACAATTCGAAAATGACTCAAAATGGCCAAAGATCGTGAGTTATAGCACACGAAGTGGTGAACTTTAGCCTCCACAAAATTATTTTCCAATAGGTTGAAACGACAAGAAATTGTCCAAAATCATGGGTTAGCTCATGAAATCGTGAACTTTTGCCTCCACAAAATTATTTCACAATAGAGATTAGAAATAGCCAAAAATTATGGGTTATAGCTCATGAAATCATGAACTTTGCCCTCCACAAAATTAATTTTCAGTAGGTTGAAACGACTAGAAATAGCTGAAAATCATGGGGCTCATGAAATCATGAATTTTGGCCACCACAAAATTATTTGACAACGGCTGTAAATGACAAAGATAGCACAAAATTATGGGTAATAGCTTAAAATTGAGAATTTTGGCCTCCCGAGAAATATTTGTGAATGCGTCAAAATAAATAAAATGACCAAAAATTATGGGCTATAACTTATGAAATCGAGAATTTTGGCATCCGAAATTATTTACAAATGGGTCAAGATGACTTAAAATATCCACAAATCGAGGATTATAACTCATGAAATTGTGAATTTTGGTCTCTACGAAATTATTTGCAAACGGGTCGAAATGACTTAAAATGGCCAAATATTATGGATTATGGCTCATGAAATCATAAATTTAGACTCCGCGAAATTATTCACCAATGGGTCGAAAAGACTAAAAATGTCCAAAAATCGTGAGTTATAGCTCACAAAATCGTGAATGACAAACTCCGTGAAATTATTTGACAATGGGTCGAAACAAAAAAAAGGCCAAAAATCATAGGTTATAGCTTACGAAATCGTGAATTTGGCCCCAGCGAAACCAACAGGTCGAAACAACTAAAAATAATAAAACATTATGGATTATATCTCATGAAATTGTGAACTTTGGTCTCCACAGAAATATTTGTCAATGCGTCAAAATGAACAAAATGGCCAAAAATCGTGGGTCATGAAATCAAGAATTTTGGCCTCCGTAAATATATTGCCAATGGGTGGAAATGACTAAAACTGGCCAAAAATTATTGGTTATAGCTCATGAAATCGTGAATTATGGTCTCCACAGAAACATTTGTCAATGCATCAAAACAAATAAATGGCCAAAAATCATGGGTTATAGCTCATGAAATTGAGAATTTTAGCCTCCGCGAAATTGTTTGCCTCTAAATCATGGGTTATACTCACTCAATCAAAAATGTTGGTCTTCGTAGAATTATTTGCTAATGGGCCGAAATAAAAAATAGCCAAAAATCAAGAATTATAGCTCACTAAATCGAAAATGTTAGTCTCTGTGGAATTATTTGCCAATGGGTCAAAATTAAAATAAATAGCTAAAAATCGTGGGTTATAGCCCATGAAATTATGAATTTTGGCCCCCCGCAAAACCAATGATTCGAAATGACTAAAAATGGCTAAACATTGCGGGTTATAGCTCATAAAATTGTGAATTTTATCTTCCGCGAAATTATTTGACAACGAATCAAAATGACTATAAATGGCAAAAAAATTGTGGGTAATAGCCCATAAAATCGAAAATTTTGGTCTTCGCAAAATTATTGGCTAACAGTTCATAAACAACTAAAAATGACCAAAGATCGCGGGTTATAACCTACGAAATTGTGAATATTGGCCTCCACGAAATTATTTTCTAATAGGTCACGAAATCATAAACTTTGGCCTCCACAAAAATCATGGGTTATAGCTCATGAAATCGTGAATTTTGGCCTCCGTAAAATTATTTGTCAATGGATCGCAATGACTAAAAATAGCCAAAAATCGTGGGTTATAGCCCATGAAAATGTAAATTTTGGTCTCTGCGAAAATATTTGCTAACCGGTTGAAACGACTAAAAATGACCAAAATTTGTAGGGTTATAGCCCGCGAAATCATGAATTTTAGCCACCATGGAATCATTTCCAAATAAGTCGAAACATATAGAAATTGCCAAAATCGTGGGTTATAGCTCATGAAATCGTAAATTTTGGTCTCCGCAAAATTATTTGAAACAGTTTGAACTAGCAAAAATGGCCAAAAATCATGGAGTATAGCTCATGAAATTATGAATTTTGATCACCGTGAAATTACGTGCCAATGGGTGGAATCAAATAAAAATGGCCAAAAATCATGGGTTTTAGCTCATGAAATCGTGAATTTTGGTCTCCGCAAAATTAATTGCCAAAGGGTCAAAAAGACTAAAAATGGCCAAAAATCATGGGCTATATCCCATAAAATTGTGAATTTTGTCTTCCGCGAAATTATTTGACAACGAATCAAAATGACTAAAATGGCCAAAAATCATGGGTTATAACCCATGAAATCGTAAATTTTGGTCTTCGCAAAATTATTGGCTAACAGTTCATAAACAACTAAAATGGCCAAAATCGTGGGTTATAGCTCATGAAATTGTGAATATTGGCCTCCACGAAATTATTTTCTAATAGGTCACGAAATCATAAACTTTGGCCTCCACAAAAATCATGGGTTATAGCTCATGAAATCGTGAATTTTGGCCTCCGTAAAATTATTTATCAATGGGTCGCAATGACTAAAAGTAGCCAAAAATCGTGGGTTATAGCCCATGAAAATATAAATTTTGGTCTCTGCGAAAATATTTGCTAATCGGTTGAAACGACTAAAAATGACCAAAATTTGTGGGGTTATAGCCCGCGAAATCATGAATTTTAGCCACCATGGAATCATTTCCAAATAAGTCGAAACATATAGAAATTGTCAAAATCGTGGGTTATAGCTCATGAAATCGTAAATTTTGGTCTCCGCAGAATTATTTGAAACAGTTTGAACTAGCAAAAATGGCCAAAAATCATGGGGTATAGCTCATGAAATTATGAATTTTGGTCACCGTGAAATTACGTGCCAATGGGTCGAATCAAATAAAAATGACCAAAAATCGTGGGTTTTAGCTCATGAAATCGAGAATTTTGGTCTCCGCAAAATTAATTGCCAAAGGGTCAAAAAGACTAAAAATGGCCAAAAATCATGGGCTATATCCCATAAAATTGTGAATTTTAGCCTCCACGAAATTATTTCCAAACGGGTTAAAATGACTAAAACTTGTTGGTTTTTTTTTATGAAATTGTGAATTTTGGACTCTGCGAAATTATTTGCCAACGGGTCGAAATGAATAAAAATAGCCAAAAATCATGGGTTATAACCCATGAAATCGTAAATTTTGGCCTCAACAAAATTATTTGCTAGAAATGACTAAAAATGGGCAAATTTTATGCATTATAGCCCACGAAATTATGAATTTTGGCGATAAAATTATTTCCCAATAAATCGAAATGACTCGAATTAGCCAAAATCGGGTTATAGCTCATAAAATTGTGAATTTTAGCCTCCATGAAATTATTTGACAATGGGTCGAAATGAACAAAACCGCCAAAAATCGTGGGTTATAGCTCATGAAAGCTTGAAATTTTACCACCATGAAATTATTTGCCAACGGGTCGAAATGAATAAAAATAGCCAAAAATCATGGGTTATAACCCATGAAATCGTAAATTTTGGCCTCAACAAAATTATTTGCTAGAAATGACTAAAAATGGGCAAATTTTATGCATTATAGCCCACGAAATTATGAATTTTGGCGATAAAATTATTTCCCAATAAATCGAAATGACTCGAATTAGCCAAAATCGTGGGTTATAGCTCACAAAATCGTGAATTTCAGTCTCCGCGGAATTATTTGAAATGGGTCGAAATGAACAAAAACTGCCAAAAATCGTGGGTTATAGCTCATGAAAGCTTGAAATTTTACCACCATGAAATTATTTGACAATGGGTCGAAATGACTGAAAATGGCTTAAATTCGTGGGTTATATAGCTCACGAAATCATGAATTTTTGTCTCCAGAGAATGATTTATCAATGGGTCAAAATGAATAAAAAATGACCAGAAATCATGGGTTATAGCCATAAAATAGTGAATTTTAGCCTCCATGAAATTACTTTAAAACGGGTTAAAATGACTAAAAATGACCAAAAATCATGGGTTATAGAACATAAAATCAAGAATTTTGACCTCCATGAAACCAACAGGTCAAAACGACTAAAACGGCTAAAAACTCGTGGGTTATAGCTCATGAAATTGTGAAATTTGGGCACACCGAAATTATTTACCATTGGTTCGAAATGACTAAAAAGGGCCTTGCTAACGGGTCAAAATAACTAAAAATAGCCTAAAATCGTGGGTTAGAGCTCACAAAATAGTTAATTTTAGTCTTTGCGATATTATTTGATGACAGGTCGAAATGATAAAAAATAGCCAAAAATCATGGGTTATTGCTCATGAAATCGTGAAACTTGGACTCTACAAAGTTATTTTACCAACGGTTCGAAAAGACTAAAAATGTCCAATAATCGTGGGTTATAGCCCACAAAATCATGAATTTGCTCGAATTTATTAGCAAATGGGTTGAAACGACTAAAAATGGTCAAAAATCATGGGTTATAGCTCATAAAATCTTGAATTTTAGCCTCCGCGAAATTATTTGCCAATGAATCGAAACATCCAAAAATGGCTAAAATTCACGAGTTATAGCTCATGAAATTATGAATTTTCGCCTCCACAAAATTATTTGCCAATGGCTCAAAATGACAAGAAATGGCAAATGATCAAAGGTTGCTCATGAACTCGTGATGTTTGGACTCCGTGCAATTATTTGCTAATTGGTCGAAACGACTAAAAATAGACAAAAATCATGGGTTATGACTCATTAAATCATGAATTTTGGCCTCCGTGAATTTATTAGCCAATGGATCAAAACGACTAAAAATGTCCAATAATCATGGGTTATAGTTCATCAAATTGTGAATTTGGACTCAACGAAGTCACTCGCCAATGGGTCGAAACGACTAAAAATGACTAAAATAGTGGCTTATAGTTCATGGAATCGTGGAGTTTGGACTCCGCAAAATTATTTACCAATTGTTCGAAATGACTGAAAATATCTAATAATCGTGAGTTATAGCTTATAAAATCATGAATTTTGGCCTCGTGAATTTATTAGCCAATGGATCAAAACGACTAAAATGTCCAATAATCATGGGTTATAGTTCATCAAATTGTGAATTTTGGCCTCCGTGAATTTATTAGCCAATGGATCAAAACGACTAAAATGACTAAAATAGTGGCTTATAGTTCATGGAATCGTGGAGTTTGGACTCCGCAAAATTATTTACCAATTGTTCGAAATGACTGAAAATATCTAATAATCGTGAGTTATAGCTTATAAAATCATGAATTTTGGCCTCTGTGAATTTATTAACCAATGGATCGAAATGACTAAAAATGACCAAGGAGATTGTTAAGTATGATGAGGATGGCAGAGATATTACCATTGGGATTGAAGTTTTTAGAGTAGATTTTGACAGAAATATGTGGGTGAAGGTGGAAAGCATTGGTGATGATCGAGTGATTCTGATTCTTGAGAGTTGGGCAGTTTGTTAGTTGGCAGCTGATGTTGGAGGTAAAGGAAACTGTATTTATATTTCGAGGGGGTTGAGGTTTGGGGAGGAAGATGGCGGAGACTCGTCATCGACGGTGTTCGATTTAGGTAATGGGAGGGTGTCGAATTTGTTGCTTCCGAATGCTTCGCAGATTGAGAAATATCGTCAGAGGATAATCATGCTTAGCTTGTGTTAGTCTTCGGTTCGAGCTTTGTGTTCCTTCAGTTGGTTAAGGTGTTTCAAATGTTTTATTTCTAAATTGTCGGGGTCCTTTTCTTTTTCTGTGGGTTTTAACTACTGCAAATATGTAATGTCTTAGTTTGTTTATTTGGGTTGTCACCACTGCAATTATTTGCTACATCGTAATGTTTACTTACTTCAGTCACTTGTATTTGATACCCAATATCTTCAAATGGAGCATACAGATTGACCCCAATTCCACTGAATTTATTATCTGGATCATGAACAATGTAGCTACTGAACAACATAGATACGGATTTCGCACTTTTTTATGCAGTCATTCATTGAAAAACATATTTGAACAAGATCACCTATTACATTACAATACCTTACTGAGAATATCATGAACATGCTTTAATAATTTAAAAGGGGCAGAATTAACACACAAAAACAAATAGTTCTGCCTTAGATTTAAAGACTTGTATCCGGTGGGTAGGAATCATTTGGCATGTCAAATTGAAAAAGGTTAGGTACAAATGTAGGAAACACTAGTGTGTATTCTCTCACTCCTATCCAGTAAGAGTAAAAGAAAAGAAATCAAACGCAACATACCAATACAATGACAATCATAATAATGTAACAGATAAAAATATGTAAAAGGCTTTCGCAATATTGGAAACCCTTCTCCATGCTGTTTACGGTTCAAATCTAACAATACAAGCATCATAACTTGATCATTTATAAGCAAATATTAAGAACATCACCATCCGGAAATGTTTCTATTTAGTCATCATCTTCCAGCACACTGCGTCGCCTCTGAATCTGTGATAGACGAATCAAAATTATTTCATGCATTAGAAGCAGTTGAGATTGAGGATCAACTATACCAAATGAGATTAAGAAAGAAAAAGAAATCTTACTGTAACTTTGGTTTGTTTGGTTGTTTGAGTGTTAATCTGCTCGAGGATTGATATAAGCCTTTCCTCAGATACCTACAAATTCAACAAGATGTTGTTGCTTTTATCTATTTCCAATTTACAGAAGCTCTTGAAGAATTGTGATTCATTTTCCAGAATATGTTGTACCTTTTCAGCTATTTGTCCCATCTGGGCTGCTCTAAGGATAACATCCTCAACACCCCTTGCCTTGTCAGGTTTCACCAAAGCAATTCGAGCAACTGCAGACAGAACCAAGAGTAGAATTGCAAATCATGGCAATGATAATTTCTTGACTAAAACATTGTGTGGCATGAGAGGTTAAATAGAAATTTCTATGATACTATATTTGATGTATTTGTAGCATGGAGCGTTCCAATCTGACGTGCATTGCAAATAGTAATAGGAACCATATGAAAAAGGACATCTCTGGTAAGCCATAATAAGGCATCAGATATGGATTAAAACAAATGAAGGGACAAAAACCAGGAACGAGGATAACGGTAACAATTCCTTAATCCCAAATTCTCAGAATCCACCAGCTGAATGCAGGAATTATGACCAGAATTGGGCAGGACGAGGGCTTTTATGAATCTTGGGGAGCACTTGATGAAAACTAAAGAACTTCACAGTGCCAAGTTCAAGTTCAACCAATCAGGAGCTTTACTCCTATTATCTTGTTATCTCACTAATGCTAATGTATGGATATCTCACTAACAAACGTTTAATCTCACTAAACTCCAAGGCACTGTAAGCCAGAACGAGGTAACACCTAAAACAAATATTTTCTTTTGGATTTATACATATAAGAACATACAAAAACATGTACAAAAGATTTCTTCTATTTGTTCTCAGTTAAATAGAATGATTATATATGGTCCAGACAGGGGGAAATCATAAATCAAAAGTACACATCTAGAAAGTCAATAATCCTTTCCAGTTAAACAGCTAGACTTCCAAGCTGAGCATGCAGCGAGGAGTTCAAGAAGTCCAGAAACTGTGCCCCAATGCAATTCCAAAGACATAAAGGGCAGACAACTAACATCTGCTTGACAATATCTTGGACTAATCTTTTTAACAAGTGTTTCTTTATAATAACAATTGTTAGAAACAGGGCAAATCAAGAGAAAGGTGCAATCTTATTCATTAGTATTGGGGTCTATATATACAAGAGGCAGTGGTCTCATTCTTCTACTCTTTTCAATGTGGGACTAAACAAAATAACTCTCAACACTCCTCCTCAAGATGGTGAAAGATATCTATTAAGCTCATCTTGTCACACCTCTAAATTCTCTTGGCTAAGTCCTTTAGTCAAGCGACCTTACTGATCCTTAGTTGGAACATGGCCTAACTCCAATATTGCTTGTTGACTTCTCTTTGATGAAGAACACTGTCAATCTCGATGTGCTTGGTTACGTTATCTTTGTACTAGGTTGTTAGCAATGCTAATAGCTGACTTATTATCGCACCACAACCTAATCTTGGCCTTGATCTAGCTTTAGCTCCACGGCATGTTTTGGTCACATCAACTCCGCAACCCCGGCCATTTATCGTACTCTTGCTTGACTATTGATATTGTCACCACAGTTGCTTCTTACTTTTCCAGAGACTAAGTTGCCTCCTGAATATCGCAGTACCACGAGGTAGACTCCTATCATCTCGCGGTAGTAATCCCCAGTCCGCAGTAGCCTCAATGTTCACATGATCACTCCTCACGAATATCGACCCTTTGCGGGGGCACCCTTGAATGCCGGGGATCCGATATCACGCATCCATATGACCCTTCCTCGGATCATGCATGTAGCGGCTCACCACGCCACCGCAAATGAAATATGCGGGCGTGTGTGACTCGATAGATCAACCTACCAACCACCTCGATATCTCTCACGATCAACTGTTCTCCGCCAAAGAATCGGCTTGAACCTCGATCGTCGGTGTAGTAGCAGGTTTGTACCCCAACATTGCCTCTCGCAAAGATCCGGTGCATACTTCCTCCGAGAGAACAATTCCTCCGGCCCATGAGCTATCTCTATTCCAAGAAAGTATCGGTGACCCGGATCCTTCACTTCAAATTCTTTGCTCAATCTCACCTTGAGTGGGCAATCTCTTTCTCATCATCCCCCGTGATGATCATGTCATCTACATACACCGCAAGCATAGTGATGTGGCCCTCACTTCTTCAAAGAATACAAGATGGCCTGCATTGATCCGCTTGTATCCCGATTCCCATACCAATCATAGCCCTCTGAACACAATGAACAATGCTGGGAGGCTGCTTTGGTCCATCTGAGACTTCTTCACCGAGACTTTACCCATTTATGCGTCACGTGCGAATCTGGTGGTATCTCCATATATACCTCCTCCACTAGATCCTCATGAAGAAACGATTCTTCACGCCTAGTTAGTGTAGTTTCCATCCACTATTTGGCTGCGAGAGATCGGTGTCGACAATGCTCATCTTCGCCATCGGTGCAAAAGTCTCATCGTAATCAATGTGTTATGTTTGGCATCCTTTTGCCACCGGTCGTGCCTTGTAGCGTTCAACTTGTCCTTCAATTTCGCTTCACAAGAACACCCATTTACATCCCTGCTCTTTTCCTGGCGGCGATCACCAACTCCCATGTGTGGTTCTTCTCGAGAGCCCCCTCCTCGGCATGGTCGCCTTCCATTTTGGGTCCTTCTTAGCGACCACGGTTGTTAGGTATAGTGTGAGAATCTAATGATGCAATGAATGCTCCATGTGAAGGGGATATGTTAGAATAGGAAACAAATTGAGCAAGATCTCAACCATATCTCGTCGGAGGATTACGCGTGCTGCGGTAGTCCTCCTTCTGACTCTTGAGGTATGGGCGGTGGGCAGCAGCGGCTTGTAGGCACCTCTCGGCGGCACTTGTAGGCGCCCACTTCTTCCTCATACGTATGCGTAACTCCCCGAGGCTGTTGGCCCGGCACCCTTGTCTCCTCCTCCTTCCCTTTGTCTTCATCCTCTGCTCCTCGAGTAAGGGACCGAAATGGGATTGACCCCTTGAGCTCTCACCATTCTCCTACTCTGCCTCATACCTCGATGTCAGGCGAGACTCCAAGGTGAAGTTACTCCCATGTGTAATATGGCTCGACTCTCAGCTGCATCCATCCGACAAAGCGGCCTTTTTCCACTAGGCTCCAACGGACATACCCTTTACATGTGCGGTATCCACGAACATCTTGTGTGCGGTATCCACGAACATACACTTCACGATACGGGGTTGGGTTCAACCGGATGGTCTATTATCTTTCACAAAACACACACAGCCAAACACCTTCAACGGTAGGGTCCCCCCGTTGTCTCCCTTCAGTGCCTCACGCGGAGATTTCCATTTCAATACACTCGAAGGCATCCTATTGATTAAGTGAGCGTCACAAACCGCTTGTCCCCACAATATTTTTGGGACATTCATTGCCATCATCACACTCCTAGCAACTTCTAGGAGATGTCTATTCATCCTCTCTGCTACCTCATTCTGAGCTGGGGTGTATGTGCATGTAGTCTGGTGTTGTATCCCTTGAGCTGACAGATACTCCCCAAATATTCTGTTGATATACTTTATCCAATTATCTGACCTCAACACCTTTACCACTGCACCATATTGAGTCTGGATGTGCCTATGAAAGTCTTTGAAACAACCAACTACATCATTCTTATTTTTCATCGTGTACACCCAAGTGACTCTAGAAAATAATCAATAAATGTAACAAAATACTTGCATCCACTTATAGAATTTATTGGACAAGGTCCCCATACGTCGAATGTATCACCTCAAAACTACGTAAACTCCTATTACCCGAATCGACATAAGAGCTTCTAGTAAGCTTCCCAAACTCACAAGCATCACATCAAGCTTCGTTGATTTGCTTTCTAAAATAAGGTTGGATACATTTTACCTGAATACTAAATGAAGGATGTCCCATCCGCTTATGATGTAGCATCAACTCATCCTCTGCAAGACAACTCGCCTCCCCGCCCCGCCCTCTCAATCATAGATGTCGGCCGAGTCCATCCCTTCACGGTCCGGATACCACGGCCTTTCGCGTGTGCCGGTCCCAGTCTTCACCTCGTCCCCTTCTCCGAAAGATCACCTTAGGAATATCGAAGAAACAACACATTTCGCTTGAAGGATAATGGCACTAATGGATAACAGTCGACAGAAATGAAGGAGCATGCAAAATATTAGATAGTGTTCTGAGTACTGGCATGATGCGGTGCCCTTACGATCCGCGGCACGTGGTTGTACCATCATAATCTGGATACTCTCGGCTCTGCTAGGTGAGTATAAGACGAGAACTCACCGGCATTGCTACATGTCCGATGCTCCAAAATCCATTATCGGTCTGTGGATCTAGTGGCAATCATGGATGCAAGGGCATGTGTGTCGCTCATACCTTTGTTTGGGTGTCTTGAAGCGTAGCTGGCGATCTCCTCGAAAGCGTAGATGCACCCTCGGACACGTAGTCTCTTGCTTCGTTTCCTTCCGATCTGCAGAGAGAGATCGATCTGTTGGTAAAGTCATCTCGGCTTCTTCCTCCTCCACATCGCAAGCCAATTCGCCCGATGGCTCCTCTTCCACCTCGCCGGCCTCAGCGTGGCGACCTTGTTCTCGACTTTGTCACATCCTGATTCCTCTCCTTGGATGGCTTAGAGCACATCGCCTCGGATGCCCTACCTCTCCGCGGTTAAAGCCTTGCTTAGTCTCCCCTCCGAATCGGTGTTACGGGTTTGAGACCACCGATCTTGACTTCTCCCAGAAAGTCCACTATCGGCCTGCGACGTCGGCTCTCTTCAGTATCATGGCAGAGGCTGTCTCCTCCAGAGATGGAATCTTCGTGCAGGCTAGTAGTATCGCCGTCCTCTGCTCAAATGATGGGGCCAAGCCTCTGAGGAATAGCATGGTCCTCTTAAAGCCTCGCTCCTTGCACTCGGGGTCCTTACAACTTGTTGTGGACGCAGAAGTGATCGTGATCCGGCCCACAAGCGCTCCGGTTAGTGGCATACTCTTGTATAGTCCTCTCCCCGAATCAGAAGGCCGATCTCCTTTTCGACTGAATACCCTCGTTATTCCCTACCCCATCATAGGTCCTTCTCGCCTTCTCCCGGACATCCGCACCTTCCCAAGGCCATCTATCGGCCGCACTGGCCGGACTACGAACTGAGAAGCCGATATACACCAACATATGAGTGGACTTCCACTCATCTCTTCATGAGCCCTCAGTGATTTTGATCTTCTCTCGTGAGATATCCCTCCGTGTTCCTCCCCGCAGGGTATATCTCACCCGTGACTACTCAGATATGTCGTTGGCCCTTCGAGCTTCACGCCGATAAGTGGAAGCTCCACCTTCGACGGTGGCTTTGTTGAGCCCTCTCGCTATCATTCTCATGAACTGCATCATAGTTGAAACATCCTCGGGTTCAACTTCTTGATGAGTTCCGCCATCGAGTTTGTCTTGGGTCTCCATCGATCTAATTTGTGTTCGGTTCCCTCCTGCCGATCCCACAAATCTAGATCCCACACCCGCCTTCAACTTTCCTCGCCTCCAAACATCACCTCTTCTCATCATCCACCTTGCCCCCGCTCATCTCATCTCCTCAACACGAGGGGTCTACACGATCAAGGGATTATTTCACGAAGGAAATAATCGCCAAAGTGAGTGAAATCGACCAAACGAAATCACTACTCTTTTTAGGATCAAAGCAAGGTTTGATCCAGAGGGGTCAAGTCCAGAGGAGATTATTTCACGAAGGAAATAATCGCCAAAAGAATGACGGCTAGGGTTAGGGGATTATTTCACGAAGGAAATAATCGCCAAAGGGAATTATTTCACGAAGGAAATAATCGCCAAAGGATGACGGCTAGGGTTAGGGGATTATTTCACGAAGGAAATAATCGCCAAAAGATGAAGACAACGGCGACAAATGCGATGAATAGTATTTTGGCTCTAAGTGAACAAGAATCTGGCCAACGCTTTTTTTATGGCAGGGTTTTGGAGGCTAGGATTTTGGAGGCTCTTATGCCATGTTAGAAACAGGGCAAATCAAGAGAAATGTGCAATCTTATTCATTAGTATTGGGATCTATATATACAAGAGGTAGTGGTCCCATTCTTCTACTCTTTTCAATGTGGGACTAAACAAAATAACTCTCAACAACAATCATGTGTGTTTATGTTTCCATGGTCCTAGTCTGGCTCATCACTAACACATAACGAGTTCCATGCAAATGAAAATTCATAAAGCAAATAACATAATTAACAAATGAGCTCAGACAAACCATAAAACAGGAAATTTTAGTGCTATATGACATAATTTCATATTTCAACATATAAGTATACACTATTAAATTCAGGCAATACTAAGGTAATACACATCTAAATTTTGATTCAGTAGCTTACGCCTTTCTCTAGCTTGAGCAGACAAGATTTGGGTGAGCATTAATTGTCTCCTCTCTTCTGCTTCCCTGAATTAATATAACCATTATTAATTCCAGGAATCACACTCAATAGTCAATATCACAGTAATCAAGAAGACTGAAACAGGTGACACATTGCACAAAGCAATGGAACTAGTAGGACAAGAATTAGAAATTATATGAGAAAGTTATATGTATATAATCAGAGCACATATGTACGTTTTAGCGTCTTCTTGAGCTTTCTGCTGCTCTGCATTTTGTTGATTGCCCTGATTCAAACACAAGATGTTCCAGAGGTCAGTGAAGATATAAAATCTAAACACATCAGATTTTTAAGTAGTATGCCTACCATGCCCTGTTGTGCCATCAGCTCTTGCATTCTTCTTTGCCTAATGGCCTCCAGCTCTGGATCAGCCTACAAAAAGGGACAGGAAACGATCTCCCTTACTTAAAAAATAATCCGAAATCTATTATCAACGGACGGTAAAAAATATACATTAACCAGCACCTCCTTTTCTTGTGATTGATATAGCTGCATTGCATATAGTACATTTTCTACATTTATTTTTATTCTAAATAGGACTAAAGTGAGGTCATGTAAAAACTTACCAGCATGACCTAAGAACAACATAATGATACACCGACAAGGGTGTTATCCCCAAGTTAACACGAAGAATAATATTAATGTCTCATTAAAATGAGGCTTGTCTTACCGCAAATATGTCCAATAACTATGACCAGAAGTATATAGCAGCTCAACTAGTTGAACCTCATTTTCAAGAATCTGGTGTAGTAAAGTTCACTTGGGGGCATACTGAAAGACTTGAAATCTATTATTTTGCAGGTTGACTTTAAAGAGATAGGTACTGAAAGTCTGAAACCACTCATCATCATCTATTCTGTCTAGCATAGTGATTCTCAAGTGACCATAACCTGTTGTTGATACCATTCCACGAGGACCCGTTCACGATAAGAATCAGTAGTTTCGCATCCAAAGGAAGAACAGAAAACTTACTTAAGGGACCAAGACACAAAAGATATCCAATTGAGACGTCCTATACTGTCAACAGAGTTTGATGTCAAAACAAGAAAAGTTATGACCTGCTTATAGAATACTTAGCAACCGACCGCAGACACTACTAGCCTAAACCTTTTGCCTGTTCTACAAAACCGTCCTATCAAGAGCCAAAATCTTTTTAATCTACTAAATATAAAGTTTAAACTAAAATTTTGGATCTTTTAACGGTCCAACAGAAGCAAATAATGTGAGGGTATACTTAACTTCTAACTCCTGATAATGCAAAAACTAATCAAGAGAATTAAATAAAAGATTTTGAAAAGAATTCGAGGAACTGAAAGAACATTACACTTGCTTAATTGATTAGTAACATACAATTTCGACCTTTTTCACTGAATTTTCACTATCCACTAGCCGCAGCGATCCTACGCATCTTCGTTTCCACAAGCAAGATGATCTAAATTCGGATCTAGGGTTTTCATTCTTCAGTGCTTAGTAAAACTACATACAGTGATCAGAAGAAATTCTAAAAGTTATGGGAGATTCAATCCACAACTTCGATCTTGAGTTATCGAAATAGAGTTTAGAAACGACAATTAAAGAAACCCTAGAAATTTAACAGCTACGTATTTGAAGAATGAGATTCAAAGAGAGAAAGGGGCTAAAAATACCATTTTGAAAGTGAATTCTGAAGCGACGAACTTGTTAGGGTTTCGATCTTCGACTACTGCAGTTCCTGATTATTTAGCGGAATAATTGGGGGCAAAGAGGAGAGGAAAAAGACGCAAGTAAAAGGCCGTATATGGGCCAGGCTGGGCCAAAACAGGCCTGGTTTGCTGTAAATTTACGATTCCATTTTCAGTGCCTAATGTTTTATGTCGCTTGTGGGTAAATTTCATAAACTTACATAAATAAGAAGGTGGCCTGTTTTGATGCGATTTCGCTCTAAAGATATCGCTGACTATTTAGATCTTTATTTTTAGGGTTTTTCCCAAGGAACCACCCCTAACTTACTCCCTGTTTTATGGAACCATCCCTAACTATCCAAGTTTTAGAAAACCATCTTTAATTTTCATTCTCTCATCATATAGCCACCCCCTCTATTTATCCATCCACAATATTTTAGTTTGACCATTTTACTCCTGCCCACAACTAATAATCTTTAATTTTATTTAACAAAAGGTAATGTCCACCACCAGTGCTGTCCACAACTGCCACACTAAGGGCCTATTTGGCGAAAAACAAATCTGATCCAGTTTTAGCAGAGTTTTGTATTTGAGAAAATTTGGTTCAGAGATGACCCAATTTTTAGTTCATTTTGGAGCCTCTAAAGTAGGCTAGAATTGAACCACCCAATACTGGTTCAATTCTGGCGTGGTTACAAAAAATAAGACAGAATTGACCCAGTTTGAAAGGATTTGCCAAACGCACCTTAATGTGACAGTTGTGGGCAGTAGTGTTGGTGGGCATTACCTTTTGTTAAATAAAATTAAAGATTATTAGTTGTGGGCAGGGGTAAAATGGTCAAATTATAATTTTTATATGAAAATTTGGGCGGAAAAATAGAGGGGGTGGCTATATGATGAGAGAATGAAAATTAAGGATGGTTTTCTGAAACTTGGGTAGCTAAGGGTGGTTCCATCGAATAGGGAGTAAGTTAGGGGTGGTTCCCCGGAAAAAAAAACCCTTATTTTTATTACTATTAAATATTAACGGAAAGAGCTATCTGATGTGTAATAAGTCATGTCTTTATTTTTGAAAAAAATAAAATTCTTTATTTTTTGGTCAATTTCTTCATGAATGTTTTTCTTATGACGTACAAGCAAAAGGTAAATATGGGCTGTGGAATATGGGCCTTTTAATTAGGTTACGCATGATCACGTTCCTTGGCGGGAAAAAATCCCAAAAAATCCTCAGCCGTCCAATTATTCTCCCTTTTTCAAGCTTTGCCTTTTTCAAGCGCCTCCTTCCTCATTTCTTTCCCTCTTTTATCTCTTCCTTTCACTCCCCAAAAATCAACAAAACCTTACCTTTTTCCGCCAAAACCCTAACCCTAGCTCAAGAACTCCGATCAATGGAATCCGAGGATCTCAAGAACTCCCCTCACAACTCCAACGGCTTTCCTTCAGAAAATCCCACCGAAACCCTAACCCCAGAGAAAGATTCCGACGGGGATCTCGAGACTCCCAACGGATCCGACGCCTCCGGCGACGATTCCGCCATCAAGATCCTTCATCAAGAGATCCACGTCCTCCGCCGCGAGAAATCGGAGCTCCAGCGGCGGATCGATGAGCTGAGTGCTCAGTTGGAGCGATCGGAGACTGGATCCAAGGCCGTCGCCGATCATGCTTCGTATCTCGAAGGAGAGCTCATTAGGGTTCAGGAGGATCTCGCTATGGCGTCTTCGGTGGTTGATGATGCGGAGAGTGAGAAGAGTAAGCTTCGATCGGAGATCGAGAAGTTGAAGGAGAAGGTTGCGGATCTTGAGGTGGAGAGAGGGAAGAAGGACGGGGAGATTAGGGTTTTGAAGGAGGAGCTTAGGGTTTCTGAGGAGAGGAGGGCAATAAAAGAGGAGGAAGTTAAGGAGAGGAGTTTAGAATTGGAGACAAGGATTAATGAGATGGTGAACAAAGGTCGAGAGGCGATGGAAGAGGAGGTGAAGATTAGGGTTTCGAGGGAGGAGGAACTCGAGAAAGTTATTAAAGTGATGAAGGATCGAAATCTTGAGCTCGAGGGGAACTTGGCGAGTGAAAAGACTAGGAGAGAGCAGGACTTGGAGAAAACTGTGAAGGAATTGAAGGAGAAGAACTCAGAGCTCGAAGAAAGGATTGAGGAGCTTTTGTTGAAGGAGAGAGATACAAGTGATGAGAGGAGTAGGGAAATGGGAGCTCTGACTGCTGCAAGTGCTTCCAAGGTTTCGTGGGTCACGGCGGCTGCTGCAGCTGCATCCACTGGAACTGTTGCTGTTGTCTTGACCACGTTCTATCTTCGCCACGGAAGCTAAGGTAAAGAAGCTCAGACTTGAATTTGATCGAATTTTTGGTACTGATAGCTTTTATATGATGAAGGTATCAGCTAGTTAGAAGCTTTTAGTTTGAAGCAAATGTATGCGATTTTATGTTGTGAGGTATTTGACTTCTCCTGTGTGGCAAAGGTTTAGTTTGCCAAGTGACAATAGTTACTCAGAAAACAGTTTTGTTTTGTTGCTGTTAAATTTCTACAATAAAAATCTATGAATATGGACACTATTGTGGGAGCTCAAATCTGATTGTCGAATGCTTATGAATTACTGAGATCTTCATCTTGATGTATTACCATTTTGAATGTTCTTATATGTTAGTTAGCATTTTGTTAAGCCACATCCATTAGAATGTACCATAATCTGTTTTAAATACGTAAATGCATCTTTTCTTTTTCCTTCAGTGGAGTGTAGATTGTGGGTTACTCATTATAGATACATATGCTTTATTGTTCCGTTGAAACTTTATACCAAGTTGTTAAGAGGTTTTCACAAGCATTTGGATTGTAGTATCCATGAATGTTACCAAACATTCTACTTAATTACTAGTCATGGTGCATATTCAAATTGATTATTGATGCAGAAATTAAACTATCTTATTTTCTTTTTCCTATTTACTTCTTTCAAAAGCAGCAACCGGAGGAACTTGAACCAATTCTTGATATGATGCTTCTTGTAGAAAGTAATCTTAACTTTCTTAGTTTATTTAGCAGGCCTAAGTAGTTGAATCCAGCTCTGCACTTAGTAGTGTAGTAGCAGGGGTGGATCCACCCATAAGGAAGTGGTGTCACGTGACACCACTTCCCTTGGGTTCTATTGTTTAGTCCCTTGATTTCCATACAGGCTTATACAATTAAACGAAGCCCAAATTAGACGCAATTGATTTGCTGCAAATTCAACCTACAACAATAGATGAAGAGAACTTGTGGGACACTTGGGATATATCCTAGCTTGCCTTGTTAAAAAAGAGTTTTCATCTTTTGGTTTGTTAGGCGAGAGAATAGTCTAGAGGATTAGGCAATGCCATTATTGTAAGCCCTATCCTCGTCTATGTATGGTGATTTTGTGATAGTAAATCTCTTCTCTCCTCCTCACCTGTGGATGTAGGTGATAGTGTTGAACCACATAAATCTTCTTTGTGTTTGCTTTTGTATTCAGTATTTAGGTTGTGTATTTTGTAGACTCGTCGATCAATCTAATCCAATTGTTTACTTATATACCCTATAAATGGGTTGAAGTTGTTAAAATAGAATTATGTTGTTTGATAGTGCTACTAATGACACAATTATGTATTTTTCCAGAATATGAAAAGCTTTCAAGGTTAGTTTTTTTAACTATTAATTATGCAAGGACACCACTTTTCGAAATCTGGATCTGCCACTGATTTCAGGCTTACTCTTTTGCTTGTTGTTTATCTATGTTGTCACAAGTGCATGCTTTCTGTGCTGATGGTGGTAGTTCCTGTATGGCTGGTCCTTATTATTACAAATATTTTAATGCACCTTTTTGGTGGTTTGTCTATTTGAGCTGTAGTACACCACATAAAAATTATATGTAAGCAACAATCTCCTTGACAACAATAGCCCCACACCCCAAAAAAGGAACAATCTCCTTGACAAGGTACTGTTGAGGCCCCAAGTGCTTTGATGGGAATGCTAGTAGCAACTAAAGGTTATTACTTCAACATGCTTGATAATGATTGAATTTAGGGCACTATCATGTTCAGTGTTTGCCGATTTAGCTAAGGTATTATGCGTAGGCACAGCCTGAACTTATAATCTGTATTTGTTATGAAGTCAAATACACTATATAGGTAAATCAGCATCATCAATGTGTTTGCTTCTTTTGTGAAGTCCAATATGATTCAAGGGACTCAAAATTATTGATTAAGACCCTAGCCGAGAGCATGGAATAAAACCAAGTCCCAACACAATCAACAACCGTCGTGCCCAAGAACCCTTAACAGTCACTGCCGTAAGCAGTGGTGCTCTGATGTATCCTTCTCGTTTCCATTTAGAGGTCAGAACTATAGCCTGTGATTCTTTGTCCTGCCTCTTTTGATACTTTGATTTACACAAATTATTTGCAAGGGTTCCATTGTAGTGATTCCCTTGTTATTTGTTCGATATGCATTACTCTAAGAAGCAGAATGTTCTATTGTCTATGTTGATGTCAGTAACACTTGATAGGAAATGACAGTTGACAAAGAGTGATAGTCTTTATCACATTCTTCTTACTTTTACCTAGGTTTTATCTTTGTTGACAAAACATGATTAGAACATCACATGTAACAAGTCAAGCTTCAGGCCTTTTGTGAGTTTTCAGTGGAAAGTAGTGGTGGGCTGTTCCCTTACAGAAAATTTAAGATGAAAAACAAATTACTGAGTATCAATTATTTTGGAGGCTTGGAGCATAGTCAGTAAGCTAAGCAATGTTGAATGCTTTCAGTTTGATAAGGATCAATTAAAATGGTCACCGAGAAGTCCAATGAACTCTTTTGTTACATTCCTTATCATGTTCTACCTGATAATCACATTTTTATGAAGTTGGTTAAAGGAGCTAGAGTTAACCAGGATTTTTGGATGCTAGCGACAGATTGTAGATGTTCTTTCTTTTCTTTTCTTTTTTTCTTTTTTTCTTTTTTTTAAGCGTAGACATGAATTGATAGTTTCAGGGGCCAAAGAAGCAAAGTTTCAAACTCTTTGAAGGTACAGAGACGAAAGCCTATTTATTCCAAACATAGGAGGAGAGGAAATGTAAAAGAAATGTCAATTTAGTATAGAAAATTTAAAATATAAATAGCTACCTGATGCAGAACTTCTCGAAGAGATGTTGATAAATGAGTTTGATGTTGAAGTTGGGGCTAGCTTATAGAGAAATGCTTCGTTATGGTATCGGCATGTGCAGAAAAAGGTGATTGATGCGCTGCTGAAGAAGGAGAGTGTAGTTTTTGCTGGCTACTAGAGAAGAGGAAATGAACTGAACCTTCAGAACTGATTTTGGATAATTCCGTGAGAAAATATGTGATGCTTTTTAAAATATTTTGCGGTTGAATATCAATTTCCCTTTTACTGGCATTATCACAGAATAACATAAAGTTTTTGTGGGGTCTGAGTCATTGCTGCTGTAATGTTTGTTGCTGTGCAGCTGTTGCATGCAACTTTTTCTTATTTATGCAATTGTAGTACATTGCGCATAACTTCGTCTATTTCAGTAGTGGTTATCACCACCGCTCAACTTGTTTATTAGCATCACCTCTGAGGGCTGACATTTTGAAGATGATGAATTGCAAATAATCCCTTATCCCCTCTCATGAGTTGAGTGGTGATAAGCACTCATAAACGAGTTCGAGGGGTGATAAGTACTGATGGTGTTAGGCTAAGGGGGGTTATTTGCAATCTAGCAATCATAGGAAGCCTGCATATACATATTGTGACTATAATGAAGATGTCCATTTTCTTTGCGTTGTCATTGAACTGTATCTAATTTGTTCAATGGAAATAATCCAACAATCTTTAACAGCTGCTAGTGCTGTGTCAATTAAAAAAAAAGGGCCAGCTTGGTGTCGTTTCTGTCACACTTTCAGAGAACCTAAACTGCACGGCTTCTCAATGGAATCTAGAATAGGAATCTTATCAGAACAACTCCTTATAAGAGCAAGGTGGTTTGCACCATAAATGGACTAGCTAAAATCTCCAAATTAACCCTAACTATTAGGGAATGGTATAGATCACTCAATTTTATTGGGTGTTCTGGTAGAATTTCTACTTTGGAAATCCATGTCTAATTCTTAGAATTAAGAGTGTGAGATATCTTCAAGACTAGATACTGTGTTTAACTGAAAATAGATATTTTGTTAATTCTTCATTATCTTTAAGACTACATACATACTATGTTTAACTGACGGTTGATTATCTTATAGGTTAAAAATGCCAAAAAAAAAAGATAGCAACAACTGGTGTGACAGTTTGAGGTAGTAGCCTAAGATTGTTAGAAGTTTGTCATGAAACAACCATGGATTGTTGAGTTATCACAAGACAATCTCTTCTCGCTTAAGACAATGACATCTCCCCTCAATCAAAAGGAATATCTAAGAGTTTCTACCGGTAATTTTTCTTTTTCCTTTTTTTTTTTTTTTGAAAAAGCTCGTGTAACATATTTTGATGGAAAAGCTCTGTATAAGCTTCTGTGCTCTCATTAATTAAAATGTTTATACTGAAAGTCAAGAGGTTTTGTGTGTGGGTATGGCACCATGCACTCTCGATTAAGGGTAAATTACACTAAACCCCCATGAACTTTCAGCTTTTGCACTAAACCCCAACGAACTTTCAAAATCACACTAAACCCCCATGAACTTTCAGCTTTTTGCACTAAACCCCAATGAACAGTGTTAAGTATAGGGGTTTAGTGCAAAAGTTCGTTGGGGTTTAGTGCAAAAAGCTAAAAGTTCATGGGGTTTAGTGTGATTTTGAAAGTTCGTTGGGGTTTAGTGCAAAGGCTAAAAGTTCATGGGGTTTAGTGTAATTTACCCCTCGATTTAACTAAGTTGTTGGATCTGGATGTGTCCAAAACTCCAAATCCGATCTTCAATTTTCCAATTTCCCACAAACTCGATGATAAATAATGATCTTATTACGCCCCACTTGCTCAAGAGTTGTATAATTTTGAATCATTATTTGACGACATTCAGCAACATCCTCTTAATCAGATGCATGTTAGAGTAAACTCCGATACCTCTGTTTACAAATATACTACTTCGATCAAAATTATTTATTATGTAATCAATTATTATCATTTATTTTAAATAAAGATAATGAATAATATTTATGAGAAGTAAGATGGTAATTATAGTCAGGACAAATCAATTTCACATAGTCATAATTTAAGGAATGACCCTCTTTGTCGTTAAATAAGAAATATGAGGTATCCAATTTTTTTTAAATAATCTAATCTGAAATTGAACCCAAGATCGTAGTAGTTATTGGGACCTCCCAACAGTTTGGATTAGCCTGGTGGGTTATCCACATAAAATCAATACAATTGTTAATAGCTTGTTTTATCATTTTTTATGATAAGAATAGCACTAATTACACTATAAATACCATGTAATGCAATTATACATATCATTATCGCGATTAAAACGAATAGAAAGTCCTGAGGGAGTTCAGTGGCCCATGATATCAAAACCCATACACGTGAACAATTTGCATGAGATTTAGAGAGAAATCATGAACTTGAGCTGCTCAAGGATAATGCTACAAATACCATTGAAGCTCGTTCCTCCAACTTCATCAAGAGATCCACGTCCTCCGCCGCGAGAAATCGGAGCTCCAGCGGCGGATCGATGAGCTGAGTGCTCAGTTGGAGCGATCGGAGACTGGATCCAAGGCCGTCGCCGATCATGCTTCGTATCTCGAAGGAGAGCTCATTAGGGTTCAGGAGGATCTCGCTATGGCGTCTTCGGTGGTTGATGATGCGGAGAGTGAGAAGAGAGCTTCGATCGGAGATCGGAAGTTGAAGGAGAAGGTTGCGGATCTTGAGGAGAGAGGGAAGAAGGACGGGGAGATTAGGGTTTTGAAGGAGGAGCTTAGGGTTTCTGAGGAGAGGAGGGCAATAAAAGAGGAGGAAGTGAAGGAGAGGAGTTTAGAATTGGAGACGAGGATCGATGAGATGGTGAACAAGGGTCGAGAGGCGATGGAGGAGGAGGTGAAGATTAGGGTTTCGAGGGAGGAGGAACTCGAGAAAGTTATTAAAGTGATGAAGGATCGAAATCTTGAGCTCGAGGGGAACTTGGCGAGTGAAAAGACTAGGAGAGAGCAGGACTTGGAGAAAACTGTGAAGGAATTGAAGGAGAAGAACTCAGAGCTCGAAGAAAGGATTGAGGAGCTTTTGTTGAAGGAGAGAGATACAAGTGATGAGAGGAGTAGGGAAATGGGAGCTCTGACTGCTGCAAGTGCTTCCAAGGTTTCGTGGGTCACGGCGGCTGCTGCAGCTGCATCCACTGGAACTGTTGCTGTTGTCTTGACCACGTTCTATCTTCGCCACGGGAAGCTAAGGTAAAGAAGCTCAGACTTGAATTTGATCGAATTTTTGGTACTGATAGCTTTTATATGATGAAGGTATCAGCTAGTTAGAAGCTTTTAGTTTGAAGCAAATGTATGCGATTTTATGTTGTGAGGTATTTGACTTCTCCTGTGTGCGGCAAAGGTTTAGTTTGCCAAGTGACAATAGTTACTCAGAAAACAGTTTTTGTTTTGTTGCTGTTAAATTTCTACAATAAAAAATCTATGAATATGGACACTATTGTGGGAGCTCAAATCTGATTGTCGAATGCTTATGAATTACGAGATCTTCATCTTGATGTATTACCATTTTGAATGTTCTTATATGTTAGTTAGCATTTTTGTTAAGCCACATCCATTAGAATGTGTACCATAATCTGTTTTAAATACGTAAATGCATCTTTTCTTTTTTCCTTCAGTGGAGTGTAGATTGTGGGTTACTCATTATAGATACATATGCTTTATTGTTCCGTTGAAACTTTATACCAAGTTGTTAAGAGGTTTTCACAAGCATTTGGATTGTAGTATCCATGAATGTTACCAAACATTCTACTTAATTACTAGTCATGGTGCATATTCAAATTGATTATTGATGCAGAAATTAAACTATCTTATTTTCTTTTTCCTATTTACTTCTTTCAAAAGCAGCAACCGGAGGAACTTGAACCAATTCTTGATATGATGCTTCTTGTAGAAAGTAATCTTAACTTTCTTAGTTTATTTAGCAGGCCTAAGTAGTTGAATCCAGCTCTGCACTTAGTAGTGTAGTAGCAGGGGTGGATCCACCCATAAGGAAGTGGTGTCACGTGACACCACTTCCCTTGGTTCTATTGTTTAGTCCCTTGATTTCCATACAGGCTTATACAATTAAACGAAGCCCAAATTAGACGCAATTGATTTGCTGCAAATTCAACCTACAACAATAGATGAAGAGAACTTGTGGGACACTTGGGATATATCCTAGCTTGCCTTGTTAAAAAAGAGTTTTCATCTTTTGGTTTGTTAGGCGAGAGAATAGTCTAGAGGATTAGGTAACGCCATTATTGTAAGCCCTATCCTCGTCTATGTATGGTGATTTTGTGATAGTAAATCTCTCCTCTCCTCCTCACCTGTGGATGTAGGTGATAGATAGTGCTGAACCACATAAATCTTCTTTGTGTTTGCTTTTGTATTCAGTATTTAGGTTGTGTATTTTGTAGACTCGTCTGATCAATCTAATCCAATTGTTTACTTATATACCCTATAAATGGGTTGAAGTTGTTAAAATAGAATTATGTTGTTTGATAGTGCTACTAATGACACAATTATGTATTTTTTTCCAGAATATGAAAAGCTTTCAAGGTTAGTTTTTTTTTTAACTATTAATTATGCAGTGACACCACTTTTCAGAAATCCTGGATCTGCCACTGATTTCAGGCTTACTCTTTTGCTTGTTGTTTATCTATGTTGTCACAAGTGCATGCTTTCTGTGCTGATGGTGGTAGTTCCTGTATGGCTGGTCCTTATTATTACAAATATTTTAATGCACCTTTTTTGGTGGTTTGTCTATTTGAGCTGTAGTACACCACATAAAAATTATATGTAAGCAACAATCTCCTTGACAACAATAGCCCCCACCAAAACAAAAAAGGAACAATCTCCTTGACAAGGTACTGTTGAGGCCCCAAGTGCTTTGATGGGAATGCTAGTAGCACCTAAAGGTTATTACTTCAACATGCTTGATAATGATTGAATTTAGGGCACTATCATGTTCAGTGTTTGCCGATTTAGCTAAGGTATTATGCATAGGCACAGCCTGAACTTATAATCTGTATTTGTTATGAAGTCAAATACACTATATAGGTAAATCAGCATCATCAATGTGTTTGCTTCTTTGTGAAGTCCAATATGATTCAAGGGACTCAAAATTATTGATTAAGACCCTAGCCGAGCATGGAATAAAACCAAGTCCCAACACAATCAACAACCGTCGTGCCCAAGAACCCTTAACAGTCACTGCGTAGCAATGGTGCTCTGATGTATCCTTCGTTTCCATTTAGAGGTCAGAACTATAGCCTGTGATTCTTTGTCCTGCCTCTTTTGATACTTTGATTTACACAAATTATTTGCAAGGGTTCCATTGTAGTGATTCCCTTGTTATTTGTTCGATATGCATTACTCTAAGAAGCAGAATGTTCTATTGTCTATGTTGATGTCAGTAACACTTGATAGGAAATGACAGTTGACAAAGAGTGATAGTCTTTATCACATTCTTCTTACTTTTACCTAGGTTTTATCTTTGTTGACAAAACATGATTAGAACATCACATGTAACAAGTCAAGCTTCAGGCCTTTTGTGAGTTTTCAGTGGAAAGTAGTGGTGGGCTGTTCCCTTACAGAAAATTTAAGATGAAAAACAAATTACTGAGTATCAATTATTTTGGAGGCTTGGAGCATAGTCAGTAAGCTAAGCAATGTTGAATGCTTTCAGTTTGATAAGGATCAATTAAAATGGTCACCGAGAAGTCCAATGAACTCTTTTGTTACATCCCTTATCATGTTCTACCTGATAATCACATTTTTTATGAAGTTGGTTAAAGGAGCTAGAGTTAACCAGGATTTTTGGATGCTAGCGACAGATTGTAGATGTTCTTTCTTTCTTTTTTTCTTTTTTTCTTTTTTTCTTTTTTTTTAAGCGTAGACATGAATTGATAGTTTTCAGGGGCCAAAGAAGCAAAGTTTCAAACTCTTTGAAGGTACAGAGACGAAAGCCTATTTATTCCAAACATAGGAGGAGAGGAAATGTAAAAAGAAATGTCAATTTAGTATAGAAAATTTAAAATATAAATAGCTACCTGATGCAGAACTTCTCGAAGAGATGTTGATAAATGAGTTTGATGTTGAAGTTGGGGCTAGCTTATAGAGAAATGCTTCGTTATGGTATCGGCATGTGCAGAAAAAGGTGATTGATGCGCTGCTGAAGAAGGAGAGTGTAGTTTTTGCTGGCTACTAGAGAAGAGGAAATGAACTGAACCTTCAGAACTGATTTTGGATAATTCCGTGAGAAAATATGTGATGCTTTTTAAAATATTTTGCGGTTGAATATCAATTTCCCTTTTACTGAGTCATTGCTGCTGTAATGTTTGTTGCTGTGCAGCTGTTGCATGCAACTTTTTCTTATTTATGCGATTGTAGTAGATTGCGGATAACTTCGTCTATTTCAGTACTGGTTATCACCACCGCTCAGCTTGTTTATTAGCATCACCTCTGAGGGCTGACATTTTGAAGATGATGAATTGCAAATAATCCCTTATCCCGTCTCATGAGTTGAGTGGTGATAAGCACTCATAAACGAGTTCGAGGGGTGATAAGTACTGATGGTGTTAGGCTAAGGGGGGTTATTTGCAATCTAGCAATCATAGGAAGCCTGCATATACATATTGTGACTATAATGAAGATGTCCATTTTCTTTGCGTTGTCATTGAACTGTATCTAATTTGTTCAATGGAAATAATCCAACAATCTTTAACAGCTGCTAGTGCTGTGTCAATTAAAAAAGGGCCAGCTTGGTGTCGTTTCTGTCACACTTTCAGAGAACCTAAACTGCACGGCTTCTCAATGGAATCTAGAATAGGAATCTTATCAGAACAACTCCTTATAAGAGCAAGGTGGTTTGCACCATAAATGGACTAGCTAAAATCTCCAAATTAACCCTAACTATTAGGAATGGTATAGATCACTCAATTTTATTGGGTGTTCTGGTAGAATTTCTACTTTGGAAATCCATGTCTAATTCTTAGAATTAAGAGTGTGAGATATCTTCAAGACTAGATACTGTGTTTAACTGAAAATAGATATTTTGTTAATTCTTCATTATCTTTAAGACTACATACATACTATGTTTAACTGACGGTTGATTATCTTATAGGTTAAAAATGCCAAAAAAAAAAGATAGCAACAACTGGTGTGACAGTTTGAGGTAGTAGCCTAAGATTGTTAGAAGTTTGTCATGAAACAACCATGGATTGTTGAGTTATCACAAGACGATCTCTTCTCGCTTAAGACAATGACATCTCCCCTCAATCAAAAGGAATATCTAAGAGTTTCTACCGGTAATTTTTCTTTTTCCTTTTTTTTTTTTTTTTGAAAAGCTCGTGTAACATATTTTGATGGAAAAGCTCTGTATAAGCTTCTGTGCTCTCATTAATTAAAATGTTTATACTGAAAGTCAAGAGGTTTTGTGTGTGTGTGGGGTATGGCACCATGCACTCTCGATTAAGGGTAAATTACACTAAACCCCCATGCACTTTTAGCCTTTTGCACTAAACCCCAACGAACTTTCAAAATCACACTAAACCCCCATGAACTTTCAGCTTTTGCACTAAACCCCAATGAACAGTGTTAAGTATAGGGTTTAGTGCAAAAGTTCGTTGGGGTTTAGTGCAAAAGCTAAAAGTTCATGGGGTTTAGTGTGATTTTGAAAGTTCGTTGGGGTTTAGTGCAAAAGGCTAAAAGTTCATGGGGGTTTAGTGTAATTTACCCCCTCGATTTAACTAAGTTGTTGGATCTGGATGTGTCCAAAACTCCAAATCCGATCTTCAATTTTCCAATTTCCCACAAACTCGATGATAAATAATGATCTTATTACGCCCCACTTGCTCAAGAGTTGTATAATTTTGAATCATTATTTGACGACATTCAGCAACATCCTCTTAATCAGATGCATGTTAGGAGTAAACTCCGATACCTCTGTTTACAAATATACTACTTCGATCAAAATTATTTATTATGTAATCAATTATTATCATTTATTTTAAATAAAGATAATGAATAATATTTATGAGAAGTAAGATGGTAATTATAGTCAGGACAAATCAATTTCACATAGTCATAATTTAAGGAATGACCCTCTTTGTCGTTAAATAAGAAATATGAGGTATCCAATTTTTTTTTAAATAATCTAATCTGAAATTGAACCCAAGATCGTAGTAGTTATTGGGACCTCCCAACAGTTTGGATTAGCCTGGTGGGTTATCCACATAAAATCAATACAATTGTTAATAGCTTGTTTTATCATTTTTTTTATGATAAGAATAGCACTAATTACACTATAAATACCATGTAATGCAATTATACATATCATTATCGCGATTAAAACGAATAGAAAGTCCTGAGGGAGTTCAGTGGCCCATGATATCAAAACCCATACACGTGAACAATTTGCATGAGATTTAGAGAGAGAAATCATGAACTTGAGCTGCTCAAGGATAATGCTACAAATACCATTGAAGCTCGTTCCTCCAACTTCAACAAGCAACAGGAGGAAGATGACTTCACTCAAACAACCAAAACCAGCAACAGCTCATTGCGCTGCCGTCAACAATGTCAGTTCCAGCAATCAGCGGATCGACACAGAGACGCTGAGGACCCAACTCTACCGACTCTATGCTGAAGCCGATACGACTCGCTCCAAAGGTTTTCATTATTTGATTCCTGATGAATTAATTGAAATTTGATTGTCAGGCTTGAAATTATGATGGGTATGAGAAATGAGCATAGATTTGGACGATAACGATATGGTTTTGTTATATAGTGTTATGTGAGCATGCCTGACATCTGTTTGATGATTTGTCTCAATGGACCGTTGTTGTTGTTGTTTGGTTGTTCCAGCAACTAACGCGAGAACGAGGCTGATGCGGTTGTCTGAGGCGGCTGAGAATCTACAGAAGAGGGCGGCTAACAGCGTCTTGGTTGGTAAGGAAACTGAGGCTAGGGAATTACTTGTAGAAAAGAAGAAGTTGATGCAAGCCTTGGAGAAATCAAAGAACCGCATCGATGTACTTGATAAGCTCGCAATGAAGATTAATGAGGTCTTCATCCTACATACATCCTCTTAACAAGTTGCCTCTTTTGTTGCATATTCTCCAGCACCCCCAAAGTTGGGGGGGGGGGGGGGGGGTTGGTTTCTGAATTTAACCTTAATCTGTTGCTTTGGTAGAGGCTTTTATCATAATTGAATGTTTAAGATTATGACAGAAGTATACATGGTTTCAGGCAATTTCTATAAAGGAAGCACAACTAATTGGAAATGTTGCCATCTACTCGGAATTTTCTGAAGAAGAGTCAGGTCATCAAATTCGATTCGTTAACCCAAAGGTAGACAGTGATGAAGATTCGAAAGAAGCCATAGGGGAAAATGACGAGCAAGAATCTGAAAAGAGTGAAGAAAACCTACTCAAAGATCTTGAGGACGCTTCAGACTCTGAAGATTTGATGAGAAATTAGAATGGAGCATCCTCTTATGAGGAATTTCTTCAATGCATAGATGGCAAACTTCAGCAGGTGGAATCAGAGCTTAATTTGTTTTTAAGGGTCTCAACCTTGATACTTGACAGTGAACAGAAGCAGATGAACACTAAGATGCAGCAAACATCAGGACTTTTGAAAGATATGCACAGCATTAGAGAGAGGTAAATTATTTAAGGATATGAAATCTCGATGATTTTGAATTTGAAGTTGAAATACCTTAATCTTATTGATATGAACTCTTGTTTGTTCATGAAACTATGTTCTTTACCTCTCAGGGTTGCAAGCATCATCAAGGCCCAGACGGATGGCAAAGCAAATGGGGGGCAATTTACAAATACTAAGATTTGAGGGGTATAAACTTGCAAACATGGAAGAATTTGAGGGTTATATATGCAAAGCCCCCATTCTTTTTGACTTGTGCATGTATTCATTCCTCTTACATTCGGGATGAGATTACTTTTCCTTTTTATCTGTATCTAATAAAAAAATGTACATTGGTAAATCATCAGCCTACTGTCATCCGAAAAAACCAGAGGCTCACGAGAAATTGAATAAACTGATTTCAGAGAGACAAAAACACCAAGTAATTATTGATAAAATATCGAATACTTAAACTGATAATTGAGTAGAAGGTGACAAAATATAATGATCTGATCCAAGAAATGAACTCTAGTGATTAAAATTTACATAAAATACTCATAAACAAGTTCGATGCTTGAAAATAATTTCATAAACACTGTTTAGTATTGAAAAGTAAAACAGTCATTCAGCTTCTTCTTCTTCTTCTTCATCATCAATATCATCATCATCGTCATCATCAAAAAGTGAAAACTTGAGGCTCCTTGCTTTTGTATTCAGTATTTAGGTTGTGTATTTTGTAGACTCGTCTAATCAATCTAATCCAATTGTTTACTTATATACCCTATAAATGGGTTGAAGTTGTTAAAATAGAATTATGTTGTTTGATAGTGCTACTAATGACACAATTATGTATTTTTCCAGAATATGAAAAGCTTTCAGGGTTAGTTTTTTTAACTATTAATTATGCAGGACACCACTTTTCGAAATCCTGGATCTGCCACTGATTTCAGGCTTACTCTTTTCTTGTTGTTTATCTATGTTGTCACAAGTGCATGCTTTCTGTGCTGATGGTGGTAGTTCCTGTATGGCTGGTCCTTATTATTACAAATATTTTAATGCACCTTTTTGGTGGTTTGTCTATTTGAGCTGTAGTACACCACATAAAAATTATATCTAAGCAACTAAAGGTTATTACTTCAACATGCTTGATAATGATTGAATTTAGGGCACTATCATGTTCAGTGTTTGCCGATTTAGCTAAGGTATTATGCATAGGCACAGCCTGAACTTATAATCTGTATTTGTTATGAAGTCAAATACACTATATAGGTAAATCAGCATCATCAATGTGTTTGCTTTTGTATTCAGTATTTAGGTTGTGTATTTTGTAGACTCGTCTAATCAATCTAATCCAATTGTTTACTTATATACCCTATAAATGGGTTGAAGTTGTTAAAATAGAATTATGTTGTTTGATAGTGCTACTAATGACACAATTATGTATTTTTCCAGAATATGAAAAGCTTTCAAGGTTAGTTTTTTTAACTATTAATTATGCAGTGACACCACTTTTCGAAATCCTGGATCTGCCACTGATTTCAGGCTTACTCTTTTCTTGTTGTTTATCTATGTTATGTCACAAGTGCATGCTTTCTGTGCTGATGGTGGTAGTTCCTGTATGGCTGGTCCTTATTATTACAAATATTTTAATGCACCTTTTTGTTGGTTTGTCTATTTGAGCTGTAGTACACCACATAAAAATTATATCTAAGCAACTAAAGGTTATTACTTCAACATGCTTGATAATGATTGAATTTAGGGCACTATCATGTTCAGTGTTTGACGATTTAGCTAAGGTATTATGCATAGGCACAGCCTGAACTTATAATCTGTATTTGTTATGAAGTCAAATACACTATATAGGTAAATCAGCATCATCAATGTGTTTGCTTCTTTTGTAAAGTCCAATATGATTCAAGGGACTCAAAATTATTGATTAAGACCCTAGCCAAGAGCATGGAATAAAAACCAAGTCCCAACACAATCAACAACCGTCGTGCCCAAGAACCGTTAACAGTCACTGCCATAAGCAATGGTGCTCTGATGTATCCTTCTCGTTTCCATTTAGAGGTCAGAATGTTCTATGGCCTGTGATTCTTTGTCCTGCCTCTTTTGATACTTTGATTTACACAAATTATTTGCAAGGGTTCCATTGTAGTGATTCCCTTGTTATTTGTTCGATATGCATTACTCTAAGAAGCAGAATGTTCTATGGCCTGTGATTCTTTGTCCTGCCTCTTTTGATACTTTGATTTACACAAATTATTTGCAAGGGTTCCATTGTAGTGATTCCCTTGTTATTTGTTCGATATGCATTACTCTAAGAAGCAGAATGTTCTATTGTCTATGTTGATGTCAGTAACACTTGATAGGAAATGACAGTTGACAAAGAGTGATAGTCTTTATCACATTCTTCTTACTTTTACCTAGGTTTTATCTTTGTTGACAAAACATGATTAGAACATCACATGTAACAAGTCAAGCTTCAGGCCTTTTGTGAGTTTTCAGTGGAAAGTAGTGGTGGGCTGTTCCTTACAGAAAATTTAAGATGAAAAACAAATTACTGAGTATCAATTATTTTGGAGGCTTGGAGCATAGTCAGTAAGCTAAGCAATGTTGAATGCTTTCAGTTTGATAAGGATCAATTAAAATGGTCACCGAGAAGTCCAATGAACTCTTTTGTTACATCCCTTATCATGTTCTACCTGATAATCACATTTTTATGAAGTTGGTTAAAGGAGCTAGAGTTAACCAGGATTTTGGATGCTAGCGACAGATTGTAGATGTTCTTTCTTTCTTTTTTCTTTTTTCTTTTTTCTTTTTTTTAAGCGTAGACATGAATTGATAGTATTCAGGGGCCAAAGAAGCAAAGTTTCAAACTCTTTGAAGGTACAGAGACGAAAGCCTATTTATTCCAAACATAGGAGGAGAGGAAATGTAAAAAGAAATGTCAATTTAGTATAGAAAATTTAAAATATAAATAGCTACCTGATGCAGAACTTTGTCCAAGAGATGTTGATAAATGAGTTTGATGTTGAAGTTGGGGCTAGCTTATAGAGAAATGCTTCGTTATGGTATCGGCATGTGCAGAAAAAGGTGATTGATGCGCTGCTGAAGAAGGAGAGTGTAGTTTTTGCTGGCTACTAGAGAAGAGGAAATGAACTGAACCTTCAGAACTGATTTTGGATAATTCCGTGAGAAAATATGTGATGCTTTTTAAAATATTTTGCGGTTGAATATCAATTTCCCTTTTACTGGCATTATCACAGAATAACATAAAGTTTTTGTGGGGTCTGAGTCATTGCTGCTGTAATGTTTGTTGCTGTGCAGCTGTTGCATGCAACTTTTTCTTATTTATGCAATTGTAGTACATTGCGCATAACTTCGTCTATTTCAGTAGTGGTTATCACCACCGCTCAGCTTGTTTATTAGCATCACCTCTGAGGGCTGACATTTTGAAGATGATGAATTGCAAATAATCCCTTATCCCGTCTCATGAGTTGAGTGGTGATAAGCACTCATAAACGAGTTCGAGGGGTGATAAGTACTGATGGTGTTAGGCTAAGGGGGGTTATTTGCAATCTAGCAATCATAGGAAGCCTGCATATACATATTGTGACTATAATGAAGATGTCCATTTTCTTTGCGTTGTCATTGAACTGTATCTAATTTGTTCAATGGAAATAATCCAACAATCCTTAACAGCTGCTAGTGCTGTGTCAATTAAAAAAAAAGGGCCAGCTTGGTGTCGTTTCTGTCACACTTTAACTGCACGGCTTCTCAATGGAATCTAGAATAGGAATCTTATGAGAACAACTCCTTATAAGAGCAAGGTGGTTTGCACCATAAATGGACTAGCTAAAATCTCCAAATTAACCCTAACTATTAGTGAATGGTATAGATCACTCAATTTTATTGGGTGTTCTGGTAGAATTTCTACTTTGGAAATCCATGTCTAATTCTTAGAATTAAGAGTGTGAGATATCTTCAAGACTAGATACTGTGTTTAACTGAAAATAGATATTTTGTTAATTCTTCATTATCTTTAAGACTACATACATACTATGTTTAACTGACGGTTGATTATCTTATAGGTTAAAATGCCAAAAAAAAAAGATAGCAACAACTGGTGTGACAGTTTGAGGTAGTAGCCTAAGATTGTTAGAAGTTTGTCATGAAACAACCATGGATTGTTGAGTTATCACAAGACAATCTCTTCTCGCTTAAGACAATGACATCTCCCTCAATCAAAAGGAATATCTAAGAGTTTCTACCGGTAATTTTTCTTTTTCCTTTTTTTTTGAAAAGCTCGTGTAACATATTTTGATGGAAAAGCTCTGTATAAGCTTCTGTGCTCTCATTAATTAAAATGTTTATACTGAAAGTCAAGGTTTTGTGTGTGTGTGTGGGGTATGGCACCATGCACTTCGATTAGGGTAAATTACACTAAACCCCATGAACTTTCAGCTTTTGCACTAAACCCCAACGAACTTTCAAAATCACACTAAACCCCATGAACTTTCAGCTTTTGCACTAAACCCCAATGAACAGTGTTAAGTATAGGGTTTAGTGCAAAAGTTCGTTGGGGTTTAGTGCAAAAGCTAAAAGTTCATGGGGTTTAGTGTGATTTTGAAAGTTCGTTGGGGTTTAGTGCAAAAGGCTAAAAGTTCATGGGGGTTTAGTGTAATTTACCCCTCGATTTAACTAAGTTGTTGGATCTGGATGTGTCCAAAACTCCAAATCCGATCTTCAATTTTCCAATTTCCCACAAACTCGATGATAAATAATGATCTTATTACGCCCCACTTGCTCAAGAGTTGTATAATTTTGAATCATTATTTGACGACATTCAGCAACATCCTCTTAATCAGATGCATGTTATGAGTAAACTCCGATACCTCTGTTTACAAATATACTACTTCGATCAAAATTATTTATTATGTAATCAATTATTATCATTTATTTTAAATAAAGATAATGAATAATATTTATGAGAAGTAAGATGGTAATTATAGTCAGGACAAATCAATTTCACATAGTCATAATTTAAGGAATGACCCTCTTTGTCGTTAAATAAGAAATATGAGGTATCCAATTTTTTTTTAAATAATCTAATCTGAAATTGAACCCAAGATCGTAGTAGTTATTGGGACCTCCCAACAGTTTGGATTAGCCTGGTGGGTTATCCACATAAAATCAATACAATTGTTAATAGCTTGTTTTATCATTTTTTTATGATAAGAATAGCACTAATTACACTATAAATACCATGTAATGCAATTATACATATCATTATCGCGATTAAAACGAATAGAAAGTCCTGAGGGAGTTCAGTGGCCCATGATATCAAAACCCATACACGTGAACAATTTGCATGAGATTTAGAGAGAAATCATGAACTTGAGCTGCTCAAGGATAATGCTACAAATACCATTGAAGCTCGTTCCTCCAACTTCAACAAGCAACAGGAGGAAGATGACTTCACTCAAACAACCAAAACCAGCAACAGCTCATTGCGCTGCCGTCAACAATGTCAGTTCCAGCAATCAGCGGATCGACACAGAGACGCTGAGGACCCAACTCTACCGACTCTATGCTGAAGCCGATACGACTCGCTCCAAAGGTTTTCATTATTTGATTCCTGATGAATTAATTGAAATTTGATTGTCAGGCTTGAAATTATGATGGGTATGAGAAATGAGCATAGATTTGGACGATAACGATATGGTTTTTTGTTATATAGTGTTATGTGAGCATGCCTGACATCTGTTTGATGATTTGTCTCAATGGACCGTTGTTGTTGTTGTTTGGTTGTTCCAGCAACTAACGCGAGAACGAGGCTGATGCGGTTGTCTGAGGCGGCTGAGAATCTACAGAAGAGGGCGGCTAACAGCGTCTTGGTTGGTAAGGAAACTGAGGCTAGGGAATTACTTGTAGAAAAGAAGAAGTTGATGCAAGCCTTGGAGAAATCAAAGAACCGCATCGATGTACTTGATAAGCTCGCAATGAAGATTAATGAGGTCTTCATCCTACATACATCCTCTTAACAAGTTGCCTCTTTTGTTGCATATTCTCCAGCACCCCAAAGTTAGTGGTTCTGAATTTAACCTTAATCTGTTGCTTTGGTAGAGGCTTTTATCATAATTGAATGTTTAAGATTATGACAGAAGTATACATGGTTTCAGGCAATTTCTATAAAGGAAGCACAACTAATTGGAAATGTTGCCATCTACTCGGAATTTTCTGAAGAAGAGTCAGGTCATCAAATTCGATTCGTTAACCCAAAGGTAGACAGTGATGAAGATTCGAAGAAGCCATAGGGAAAATGACGAGCAAGAATCTGAAAAGAGTGAAGAAAACCTACTCAAAGATCTTGAGGACGCTTCAGACTCTGAAGATTTGATGAGAAATTTGAATGGAGCATCCTCTTATGAGGAATTTCTTCAATGCATAGATGGCAAACTTCAGCAGGTGGAATCAGAGCTTAATTTGTTTTTAAGGGTCTCAACCTTGATACTTGACAGTGAACAGAAGCAGATGAACACTAAGATGCAGCAAACATCAGGACTTTTGAAAGATATGCACAGCATTAGAGAGAGGTAAATTATTTAAGGATATGAAATCTTGATGATTTTGAATTTGAAGTTGAAATACCTTAATCTTATTGATATGAACTCTTGTTGTTTGTTCATGAAACTATGTTCTTTACCTCTCAGGGTTGCAAGCATCATCAAGGCCCAGACGGATGGCAAAGCAAATGGGGGGCAATTTACAAATACTAAGATTTGAGGGGTATAAATTTGCAAACATGGAAGAATTTGAGGGTTATATATGCAAAGCCCCCATTCTTTTTGACTTGTGCATGTATTCATTCCTCTTACATTCGGGATGAGATTACTTTTCCTTTTTATCTGTATCTAATAAAAAAATGTACATTGGTAAATCATCAGCCTACTGTCCTCATCCGAAAAAACCAGAGGCTCACGAGAAATTGAATAAACTGATTTTAGAGAGACAAAAACACCAAGTAATTATTGATAAAATATCGAATACTTACAACTGATAATTGAGTAGAAGGTGACAAAATATAATGATCTGATCCAAGAAATGAACTCTAGTGATTAAAATTTACATAAAATACTCATAAACAAGTTCGATGCTTGAAAATAATTTCATAAACACTGTTTAGTATTGAAAAGTAAAACAGTCATTCAGCTTCTTCTTCTTCTTCTTCATCATCAATATCATCATCATCGTCATCATCAAAAAAGTGAAAACTTGAGGCTCCTTGCTTTCGTTTTTCTGCTTTTAACCAATCCTCTAAGCACGTCGTAGCTTGTAGAGTCTTGAAACTCATACAACATCTTCTCTCATCAAGAATCTTTCCACCTACATCAAAAGCACTATTGGAGTCCATTGTGGATACTGGACATGTTAGTATATCACGTGCCATGGCGGAAAGCACAGTATACGTTCCTGACTGTAATTTCCACCATTCCAAAATATCAAAATCAACTACATGCTCATCAGCAATCGGACCATCTTCTCGTTCAAAATAAAGGTCAAGATCATTTGCACGTGTGGTTTTCAATTTTCTACTATTTAGTAAACATTTTAACCCTGCACTTTGAGGTTTAAGCAATGAAGACTGTGAAATTGAGGCCTCGTGTTTACTCCCTGAAGATTTTTCATAAATAGAATATAATTCGTATAATTTATCTTTAACATTTTGCATGAATTCGGAAATGTTTATGTCATACTCCATGCTATCGGCAATATCAGTGATTAAACTTTCACAATCTTCTAGTTTTCCTCGTGGATCCATAATGGTTGCAAAACAATATAACAAAGGTATTTTTTCATAATATTTTGAATAAATTTGTTCCATTGACTTGACAACAGTTCCGAGTTTTCTATCATCTCGATGTAATTTAAAACATCGCGTTATATTACACAAATATATAAGAGCTAAATGTGTAGTTGCATGATAGGTATAAGATAAATTTTACTAGCATCTTCAAATACTTCTAATAATTCTGTAAACTTTTGTGCTGCATACCAATCATCATCACTAAGATGATCACATTCAGAAAGTTGGGAGTTAATGAAAACAGTAATTGGATCTTTATATGGAAGGCAAGCTTGCAACATATAACAAGTTGAATCCCAACGAGTTGTAAAATCATATGGAAACTTTCTAGGAGTTAAACCAAAATCTCCACATATTTGTTTGAAATTGTGTTTCTTGCGAAAAATAAAACATGAAGCATTTCTAATTTTCTCCATATGCGAATTAATTTGATCTAAGCCATTTTTTACACAAAGACTAATAACATGGCAAATACAATGAACATTAAATAAATTACCATCTAAAACTGGATTCAAAGCACCCTTGAAATAATCTATTGCGACGTTACTACTGGATGCATTATCAAATGAAGCATTAAAAATTTTATTATCTACTCCATAAGCTTTAGCTATTTCCATAACTTGATCACCTGTCCACTCATCGAGAGGAAGAGGGAAAAAATCAAGAACTCTTTTTTGCATTGTCCAATCAGTATCTATCCAATGAGCGGTTATACGAAAATAAGATATATGAAAATAAGAAATCGTGTTCGTCCAAACATCAGAAGTTAATACAACTTTAGTAGGCAAAGATGTTAGCATAGCAATTAGAAGCTCTTTATTTTTCTCATACAAGCGAATAATCTCAGCTATGATAATGTTTTTAGGGATTTCCCTATATGTTGGTTCTAAAGCTTGGGCAAACTCCACAAAATCAGGATCCTCCCCCATAGTAAAAGGTAGGCCACTGATAACAATATATTTTGTCAACACTTCTACCGTTCTCTCATGGTTGTATCTAAAACATTGAAAATTTTCTCCAACTGCGCTTAATTGTGTTTCTAAGTCTTCTTCATCATTCTTGTCTACGTGCATGTGATCTTTTGAGGTGTTGGTGTGGTGAGCAGATGAAGATGGAACATCCATTGTGTAAAAATTAGCTACTGAAAAAAGTTACCTCTTATGAAAATAGAAGAAAATTAACAACTTAAGAACCTTGAGCTTGAGAGAGAATCAGAGAGATTTTTTATCTTGAGAGCTTGAGGGCTTGGAGATTCTGTAGAATACTTACAGTAGGAGAACGAAGAAGAGAAGTTTTTGGTGCGGATTGAAGTGAGAACATGAAGGGTATTTATGGAGAGGTGAAAGGGCTTTTTGTAAAAAGAAATTTTACAACGGCTATTTTTTCTACCCTTCGGCCCAATGGCTATAAAGGGATGGAACGGTTCCAGCCCGGCCCGGCCCGGGAACTAAGATCAAATCCCAATCTAACATCCATCATCGGATCTTAGCGGGAAAGAAAAAGTACACGTGTCCGCTTTCTGACCAATAAGCGGACAGATTGGCAATCAAGCTCGTGGCTGAGATCAAAGTTATTGTTAACCCCTCTCTTTCTCTCCTCTTTAGCAAAGGTTTTGATAATGGCAGCTCAGGCGACGGCGGTCGAAGGAGTCGCCGTCACGGCTCTCCGATCGGTGCTGCAGAGAGTTCACCGGGCGGCAGAGAGAGCGGGCAGGCGAGCGGAGGACGTGAGGGTCGTTGCCGTTGGCAAGACGAAGCCTGTGTCTCTTGTTCGCCAACTGTATGATGCCGGTCATCGATATTTTGGGGAGAATTATGTTCAGGAGTTCATCGACAAGGCCCCTCAGGTTCCCTCCTTTCTATATTGATGTTTATTTGATATTCAATTTCATCAATAAAGAACAATTTTTATACTTTACACATGAAATGCTGTGAGCTATTTCACTTCACTTACATTAAACAGAGAAGCTTCTGTTTCGAGGATGGAATTTAGCTTTGTATCCTCATTGTGGGAACAAATTTTCCCCACTATTTCATTATTCTTCCCCAAACTTTTTTGATGCTTAGATTAAGTTATACTATTATATATATGTTGATTGCATTCCTTTGCCCAGCTGTTTATATGCTTGTATCATGCCTTGGAAACAAATCTAATTCCCTAGACAAAAAGATGTACATACTGAGCTTTTATAAAAATCTCGCAAACAAAATAAAATATTGATACTTTATTCATTACAAAGAAGCTCTAATTGCAGAAAACTTTACCTTTATGTATACCATGGAACATAATTACTTGCTATAGAAGTTATAGAAGGGCACACTGAGATTAACCAAAATAGAATGGGAAATAAATAAGAAAAATTTAATTTCCTCAACAAGAAACAGCCAGAACACTTCAAATGTTTTCTAAAAATTGTAAGAAATCATTAAACCTGGAATATTCGGAGACATGAATTTTTCCCCCCTTTTTACTGCTATTTTTATTAAGACAATGAGAAATTCATTAATTTCAAATAAAACATCTAACTTAGAAGAAATATCAATATCTGGCTTAAAATTCTTTTGACCTGACACAGTCTCTATCTTGTTCTTGTAATGATGAAGATGATGATATAGTTTAGTTTCATCAACACTTAAAAAGGTTCTATTCATGTAACTGGGTCATTGTGTCAATGATATGAACTAAATATCGCGCTAGGTGTTAACTCCTCCTATTTTACCTGTTTCTTTTGCACCCAATAACAAAATAGGGCATATACCTGACTGTGGAAACTTTACATACATTATAAAGTTGCACAAAAAACATACTAATTAAACTTTTGACACGTTTTCTTGAGGATAAACCTTACTATTTATCTTGCAGCTCCCAGCAGATATTCAGTGGCATTTCATTGGACACCTGCAAACCAACAAAGTCAGACCCCTTTTAGGTACTCCTAGTGAAATCTTTAAGACTAATTAAAACATTTTTTCATATCAAAGTTATATGATTTCACTGCACTTTTGATCATATTTTGAGTGGTTACTGAGTTTATTTGAATAAGGAGATTTAAATTTGTAAAGGGAGTTTTACTGTTTTCTGGTAAGCTTGTTAACTCCATCTCTTGCTTTTGCTTACTTCCACTCTGCATTTCCCTGCATTGGTAACATCCATTCAGTTCAAATTATTTCTGATCAATGTTTTAGTAATTTTTGTGCCTCTTCTTACAATATCAGCATAAAAAAATTTAACAATGCATATCTTGATTTTACTTTTATTTTTGATATATTTAACAAAAAAACAACAGTATCATATTATAAAGAGGAAAAGTAGACACATATATATGAAAGAAAGTAAGATGTTAAAAGTGTAGCTTCACAGGAACAATTCTGCCTTGTTTTGCAATTTTTATTGAAAAATCAAAAATTTATATTTTTAAATCTGTCTCTTAATATATATAATCCTGTTGATGATTTTATGTGCTCAATAATTTGAAGTCTTTTTTGCAGCTGCTGTTTCCAATCTCGACATGGTTGAGAGTGTAGACAGTGAAAAGGTAAAGAACCTGTTCTACTTTATTTCTAAGCCCTTTACAGGAATTAAATTTTGCCTTGATGGGTGGGTGGGTTGGGGGGGTAAAGCTAGCACATAGGTTTCTCATATTATTCCTCTTGAACGAGAATTTGTCAGTACTTTCTTACGAAATGTAAGTTATTACATGGGTTGCTCTCAGCAGAGTACTACACCTCTGGAAGTGCATCTTTTTCACACACACACACACACACACACACACACACACACACAAAAGAAAAAAAAAAGAAGAAGTTTATCTTATTTCATTTTTAAATGTTAGAAAACCCAATCACTACTATTGCATACATAATGCAATTTGATGGATAACAACTTTGATGCCTATAGAATATATCATAAGAAGGTGAATAAGCAATCATGAAGAAAAAGTGTTCCGTACTTCCTGAAGAATGCTCTCAGCAACACAGCAGCTTATTCAGGTAGTACAAAATGTTTAGGGATATTTTTATTGTTTTAAGTAGACAAACTGCTGATTTTTTGGGTATTAAAAAACTGCCGGCAATCAGTTTTTCTTATGGCAGATAACTAACATGTTATTTTCCAAAAATAATTTACTTTATGCTTGCTTTCTCCACCGAGGTATGATGTGCTTGCTGCATGCACTCAATAGTTGGAAATCTAGCTACTAGCGGACTATATATTAAAAACTATATGGTAGTTCATTTCTAACTGATTTGCTCATTTATACGTCCTAAAATTACATAAAAAGACAGTTTAAGGCCTTCTCTGTTCCCTCTGAAGCCTTTTGGTTTCTTAACCCCCTAAATTTTGTCCTTGACTTCAGTTCCATACTCCTATTCAGTTTGAATTCAATAAAACTTATGACTTGGATATTTTATTGTGTTCAAAGTTGAGCAGTTAAATTTGTTAAGAAGTTGCCTAAATTTTGTCAGAAACCACACAATCACAGCATATTCATTTTCACTAAAATAATGTACTCTAGTCTTTCAGCTCGCTAATCATCTTAATCGTGCGGTTGCTACCATGGGGAGGAAAGCTCTTAAAGTTTTAGTCCAAGTAAATACAAGTGGAGAAGAGTGTGAGTATTTGTTTTGCATCAGTAGATAGATGGAAGCAAAGGTTTAATACATGGTTTTTCTGCTCTTATCACTAGCACGTGTTCCAACTGATCTTTGAATGATCCGCATCTTTGCAGCAAAATCTGGTGTAGATCCCTCAGATTGTGTAGAATTGGCTAAGCATGTTAAACTAGGATGTCCCAACCTTGTTTTCTCTGGTCTGATGACAATAGGGATGAAAGACTACTCATCAACCCCAGAAAATTTCAAGGTTATGTTTCTTGAACATTAAGCTATTTTAGCTATACTCTAAGCACTCATATAAACTAATATTAATCACATATTCTTAAAGTACAGGCATTATCAAATTGTAGAACCAATGTGTGCAAGGCTCTAGGGATTCCAGAGGAATTGTGTGAACTATCAATGGGCATGTCTGGGGATTTTGAGCAAGCAGTAAGAAATACTATATCCTTATTATTCTAAAATATTAATCCTGACTGAAATCTTGTGTTTGATTGAATTTGTTCGCTGCAGATTGAAATGGGGAGCACAAATGTTAGGATTGGTTCCACTATATTTGGACCACGGGTGTACCCTAAGAGAAATGAAAACTAATGACCGACGACTTTGTCATAGTCTTGCTCAATATGAACTGTATATAGTAATTTGTTTTGGTAAAATTTTGATGAATTTATATCTATATTACCTGTGTCGTAACTTGTAAATAGTGACAACATGGTATGTCAAGCATGAACTAATTTATTTGACAATTGCATGCTCTATGTTGCGGTGATCATTGTAGGTGTATAAATATTTAGTGCAAGATGACACTTTCTACACATATTTCTTTCTTTTCCTATTTTTCCTTTTTAGTTTCTTCACGTTGCATATAAAATCAAATGTTTGGGTAGTAGTTCTCACAGGTTGTATTCAATCTATACAATTTATATGCACATTTGAAGTGTTTAAGCTTAGGCCTTGGCTACAGCTTCTCCTATAGATACGTTAATTGGAACCTGTGAATTGGAACAAAAAATGTAGTGGCAACTACAAAGTACTTTTGACATATATAAAAGCAAAACAACAGGTTTACAAGAAGCAGATATCAACATATAAAAATGAACAGAAGCTGCCAAAAATAATTGTAAGTGATTGAAACGTTGCTCTTACTCTACGATAACTGAAAAGGGGATGTGAATGTCGAGTTCGTCCAGTGTTGGATGCTCGTGGAGGCTCAAGCGGCGCTCGTTGGCCAGGTGTAAGAGACAAATGAAGAACAAATGTGGTGAGATGTCCTTGGGTAAAGAAGTTATGGGGCAAGAATCACTTGAAAATTGATGCAAAACTTGCTTGAAGGAAACAGTCGCCTCAATTCCCTGTTACAAGAACATCCCAACCCATCAGAGTCCACTATTATTGCATGAAAATGGAACAGAGATAAAGGAAGCATGTATTGAATTTAATATCCAAAAATGGAAAAGAAAGACAGGAAAACATTTCACGTATTGAAACTAGAAGTCTAGTGGAGTTCATCTGGGTATAAACCTCCTTAGGATCAACCCAGATCGACTATTTTACACAACGTAAGAGTTGAGTGTTATGAGTGTTTCTAACATGTATAAGAGTGGTCGGAAAAATTCAAAACGAAGAGTAATTTAGCACACAACATTAAATAGAAGGGAAATAACACAATATCCTATTTGAAGGCAAAGTAGAAGAGAAAATGACTAGACTAACCACATCAGACATCTGAATTGATTCTTGTATGTTGCTCCAAAGCACATCTTTTAGTACATGAACATCAACTTGTTTCGGTACCTTGTACTGTATGTCAACTTTGTTTACCTAAAATTTCCAAATAGAAAAGCATCAGTGTTATGATTCTCTTCATCTGTGAGGAGGGAATTATCTAGATGTTACAGCTTTCTGGAACTGCTTACACATGAAGAAAATCAGCAGAGGGAAAAAAAAGGTGGCAAAAAGTATCTAGAATTTCTGAACAATGCCAATAATCCTAAGCATGAGAAATATGTCCTACAAGTTGTCATATCATTACTTGTTATACTGTTCAAAAGGAAAGAATATCATGTCTGATATGTTTTTGTAGAGTACATATGTTAAGCTCTGACATTTACAATGCATATTGGAATCCACATATGCACAAAACACTTGAGGGGGATGACTGATTACCCCTAAGGAAGCAAACCAATAGCTGTCATCTAACCTTTTCCATTATGTCAGCTATGAAGTGAAAGGCTCACCATATTTCATACAGAAGTTTGAAGAGAAAAAAAATTTACTTGAACTTTCAATAACGTGTGGTGCCAGCTAAAGTTACTAGTCTAATTCCTTGTATGAAAATGTTTGCATAAATGAACCTGGAATTTCAACAATATCTTACGCGAGCTATAAGCATAGTTCTAACTCCTTACATGAAAATTTTCACATAAATGATCTGTCTACAAGTCCTCTTGGTTTCTATGAATGCAACAATTTTTATATGTCCAACAAAATATAAAAGCCACAATCATACATTTCACTGATGTTAGATGCCATAGCTACGTCATATAAAAGGATTTCCAGCAAACAATCTTCACCTGAATAATCAAATTATACATGTAGACGAGGGGGTCTAGCCACACGCGCGTGTGGGGCTCGCGTGCTGTGGCAGAGACACCTGTAAGACAGGTGTCACAGCGCGTATGGGGCTCATGTAGACAGATGGCATGCTTTCCAGATATAGAATAAAATATGTTGATGGACCAATTTATTAAAATAAGTTAAGTGTTCAAGCGAGGTTCAAACCTGACGTGGCGGGTGAACAAGACTTTCCAGACCTTCCGTATCACTACTATATGCTGGATAGTCAGAGTTGTCATTTCTCGTATTTTCATCATCACATGAAGCAAATGGAATAGAGTTGTCATCTTGCATTGATTCATCTGTAAAATATGAAACATGATACAAATTTTTACTTCAAGCAATTCAGGTGAAAGGAAAATCATTGATTTTTTCGTTACTGGATGACAATAGATGGTTTGCCACAATTCAAAGGAAAGTCAGAAGACAGCTTAAGTTTCAAAATTTTCCTTCTTTCCCCTTTAATAAACATCTATCATCTACCTTTCTCAAACAAAAGGTTGACCATAAGATCATGAAACGGGAATCAAATAAAATTTGATATGTGGATTCTCGTTTAAAGTACTTAGACAAAACTTATGTTTATTATAGATTTTAAATTCAAAAGCTGGCCTTTAAATTTTCATTTACTTCAGTGGTCGATTGCATTTCAATTTACTACTGTAATTATTTGAGGTTTGTAGACAATATTGAGCAAGAACAAATGAAGGAAAAAAAAGGAAGCAGAGAAAACACATGTTTTTGTCATAATTAGGTCAATAGAGAAGATCTCATCTCACAGCATAAGATTAATCTTTTCCAGGGATTCTTTTGAAGTGATCATCACTGATAACATAAAAAATCAGATACTAAATATATCCTCCCCCAATAGCAACAGGAAACCACCACAACTGATAGATGCATCACAAAATAATAAATATCAACTGGACAAGAGCACATAAATAAATTATTCTATAATATGAAAAAGGAATGCAAACTTGACATAAAAAGGTTGTGTATTTTGAGATTTTGTAATAGAAATTAGGTAGGACAACTTACCAGATATTTTTCTTGCTTTTTTCCCAAGACACTACAAGAAAGAAAGTCAGACACAAGTTGCCATAGAGCAATAAAAAGATATGAGGCTAAAAAAACTATTGTAGGCACTTAGTTTACCATAAAACCGGGAAGAAGAAACAGCCTGACAAGATTTTCTGGTCTATAGTGGCAATCTTCTGGAAGTTTAATACTGCAGGGTGACCTGTTTGACAGTAAGATCAGCGATTTTGGATTTTTGGGGGATGCAAAAATGTTAGGCATCTGCATGTCCAGAGATTTTGTGAAACCAAGATCAGGCACTCCCTTTTTTATCTTTGGCTCCTTACTTGCTAATTCTGATTCATTATCTGAGCATGGCATTTGTTCTAAACCTACAGCAACACACAGCTAAGTACTTGCACAACTAGAAAAGGTAGTAGAGTGAAGAGTTTGTTTCTAGTTATACCTTTGGCCTTCCGATACTTCCAATGATCAGGACCTGCCCAAGCATTTGATTTTGAAGTGAATCCCAATCCTAGACAAAGCAAATCAGAAATTTTCTCAAGTTTCTGGTCTATATAAGGATTCCCAATTACACATTCGCCATTCTCCTACATCACAGTAAGTTTAGTTAGCATAAAATCACATTTATAATGTAGGATGCATGAAACATACATCTGGATGCCTACTAAAATTTGCATCTGAAGTACTGAAACTGTCAGTAGGATCATTGAAACCAAATCTTGCATGATCATCGCGACCAAATGCATCACTTCCAACTTCAGAATGGTCACAATTATTTGTTTCTTGAACTAATGGCTGTTGTGCTGCTGGAAGTACATCCGATGACCTACAATTATCTTCACCCAACTGACTCAAAATATCCCTTAAAGTTGGAGAAATGTCACTTTTTGCATGCATGTGCACTATCATCTGCTCAATGTTTTCTTCAAAGAAAAATTAGCATGTAAGGAGAGAGCAAGAAAGAAACTACCTAGAATTTAACGCATTAGATAGCAAAATTGCTTCCTTAAATAAGATATTTGTAGTTGTACCCTTAGCAAACGAAAGGTCTATTATATTGGCATGATGATATTGCAGTTCAGAAGAAATGGTCTTCTCTGGTAACTCAAATGAATCAAACAGCACACAACAACCACCATAAACTCCAAAGTTGTTTAACAAAAGACCCTTGGCTCCTCCTTCATCAAATTGAGCTGATGTTTGATGGTAAAGAGGATCCACAGTGAATGCCACTGTAATATGAAATCTAACATTAATGAAACTCTAATAACAATGATGCAGGATATATAAATAAATAAATAAAATTGTAGAGCAAGGATATAACACAAGTTAGTACCATCAAACTTCTTTACATTGAGGGCTTCAAAAGAAGATTCCACTGTAGTTAAAGGTGACAACTGCATGTAATACACAAGTTCGGAATGAAACATTGGCATGTAAATCTAATTGATTAACTGCAAATCTAATTGATTAACTGCAAATTTATATACCTTCCTGTCCAAATCTTTCTTAGCAAGGCCTTGTACTTGCTTAGTCTGTGTATGGTCCCCATCGCCCATGTTTCCTGTAGTAGCAAAACCATAGTGCCAGGCAATTAAGGATTTCATAATGTTAACATTTTAAGGCAGAGGTAAATTCGTGGATAAACACCAAATATTTGAATAAAATAGGAGATAAAATAGTATACGAGAATTTCCATTGATGAGCAACCTTTTCATGACCATAATTTAACCAAAAAAAATTATTTTCTACTGATAGTTGCATATGAGATTACTAAATAATAATTAAAATTGATCATGATATACTTCAAGAAAGTTAATATGGCACAGAGATGAAATCAGGAAAAGGTGATCAGAAACTACCCCTGCAATGAACCTTTGTAACTGTAAACCAATGAAATCGTGATGTTTGTTCCTCATACATGACTCTCCTTACATCCAGTTAGTGAGCTTTTCCTCCAAACTCTGAAACCATGTCAGATAGGATCGTGTTGGTTGGTTGTAATTGTATCGATCCATATTCTTTTACGATTCTTGCACTCTACAATCATGGTAATTCTTTTACGATTTTTGCACTCTACAATCATGGTATTGCAAACCCAAATCAGTTGTTTGTTTGTTGCACTTGACTCTCCTTAGAACCAGTTAGTGAACTATTACTCTGAACTCTTGAGCTCTAAAAGTGAAAATAGGCAAGAAGCTCTAGGATTTTAATTGTTTTGTATTCGAAGCAAGGTTTGTTTCTTGCAGCTCAGCATTTAAAAGGACATGCCCTCAAGGGTGAACTAGTCATTAAAAGCTTGCACGTTTATCACCAGGGCATGTTGCCAGAAAATTCTGTCTCATTTGTGAACAAACGTGTGAACAATATCTCAGGAACTTGAAAATGGAATGTTTCTTTCTGTAGTAATCAAGGGTAAACTAGTCATCAAAGGTTTAAATTTTAAATGGGGTATGTTATCAGAAAAATCCATCATTCCATGTCGATTTTTATCAGTAACTAGTGGATTAATGTGTGATCAATGTCGTAAGGATTTGATGCTTCTTACAGTAGTTGTTAGTCTTCCTTATGTATGCCCAAGAAAAGGTTCTAGTTGTATTTCACTTACATTCTAGGAAACTTGCATCTGTATTCTGCCTGTTTAATGTTGGATTATTCAGGAAACTAGTTTCTCGTCATGGACTTAGATTTGTTGATACCATGGATACGCAAACAGGTAGACTTTATTGTTGTATTTATACCTAAACTTCAGGGGAAAAAAATTTGTGTTCTCGAACGGGGGAAGTGGAATTACTCGTGACAAGTAAAGCAGAATTTATGTCTTAAAAGACTGTAAATAGAAAGCTAACCCCCAATTTCTTCTTGCCCGGCTCTATTGATCCCTCCAAGGACCTTATACGCCTCCGAATACACCGAATCCACTCGCAACGAGTATATCTTCACTCCAGCTTCCAAAGTACAACTAGCCTTTAAAAACAAAGCTCGCATCATCTAACTTTACCAAATTAAAAATAAAGAAGAAATAAAAAATGTCACCTTCTGGAAATTGGTCTCGTTGCCTTCATCCTTAGGCCCAGCCCTAATAATCTCACTGAGATGGTCAATCAGCGTGAGCTGCCACATGTTCTTCTGATTTATTTTCTGAAAAATTATTTAAAAAAGGCTAATTTCATCACATAATCAAAACCAGAAGAAAAATGATGAGATTTTTAAGTAACAAACGTTTTCGCTTGCGAGCTTGATGCAATTCTGGAAAAGATCCATGATCTGATCATCGTCCAAGAACTCATGATCCTCTGGTTGTCGAAATCGCGGAGGAGGAGGAGGAGAGAAGGCTGCGGATCGGCGGCGGACGGAGGCTGCGATCGCCGCGCGCGCCTGAGCTCGTTCGTGATCATCGTCGTTGGATACGAGAGGGAAAGGTCTAGGGCTCAAGATTGGGGATTGGAGTCGAGAGGACATTGGAACCCTAGATCGATGAGTTCATTGTTTCGATTTTTGTTTGAATTTGGGTTTTTATTTTATTTCTAGGGGTTTGGCTTGTTGAAGAAGCTGAATGTTTTGAGAGAGAGGAAGAGAGCGGGTGTTTTGATTCTTCATTTCTGTGATTCTTTTTCCCTCTCTTTTGAAGGGGTTTGAAGTTTTGAACTTCGGTTTTCCAATCGCGCTATGGGCTTTATGGGCTGTACTGGTCGCCCATTTATAAGCCCAGATTAAGGGGCACGTTGTTTGCTTTTAGTGCACGAGAAGAGAGAAGGGCCCAAAGGCGGTACGGCGACGTTTGTTTGCGTCGAGTCCACGCAGAAGTTTGAGTCTACGCAGATTCTGGATTTTAAGTAGGATTTTTTTTTCCTATAAACCACCTGGATCATTTTACAGAAATCACCTTTAATTTTTAATTTATACATAAATCACCGTTAAAGTAGGCTTTTGTTTCAATCAACCACCTCTCGGTCAAAATTTTCACTGAAAACCCCAAAATGCCCTTAAAACTCACATTCAATACACATGACTCACTTTATTAATATTTTGGTCTAGTCAGGATACAAGTCACATACTTCAAACGTGCTTTTTGTTAAGATTTTTTTTATTTTTTAGTGAAGATTTGGTCAAGAGATGGTTAATTGGAACAAAAGCCCACTTTAAAAATGATTTATATAAAAATTAAAAGTAAAAAGTGCTTTCTGTAAAATAATCCTATTTTCTGGTGGTTTCTAGGAAGAAACCCTTTTAAATAAGATAATTATAAAAAGGAAATTGATCCTATAACTTGTTGGAATTACTAAAATCTCCCCTAACTTAGAAAAATGATACTTTGCTCTCTTGTTTTCAATTTTTTAATCAAATAATTATTGCAATTCCAATATAACACTTGATATACATATTTATATGGGAGTATAAAGGAGCAAGGCTCCTATGAACTTAAGTTCATAATGAATAGTGGTGCACCAACTTTTCTAACCACTCATCTTGCTTTGGGATCCGTGAAAGATATAAATGCCACTTTGAGATTTGTGCATCACAAATCTCAAGGCAAGATGAGTGGATAAAAAAGTTGATGCATCACTATTCATTATGAACTTAAGTTCATAGGAGCCTTGCTCAGTATAAAGAACCATTTCCAATGATCACAGCTTCAGCATACAAGTTAATTTCATAAAACACACAATTAAATGATAAAACTGATTTTGAAATAATAGGAGGTCTATGTGAATCTACAAAGCTTATCGCAACCACAACAGCAAAAGTCTGTTTAAAACATATTAAATTTAATGTAATGAGACCCTTGGTACAAAGGATTTCTTAAATATATTAGACAACTTAAAGCCCAGTGTCTTTCTTATACAGGAGAAGAATTCCTCATTAGGTAGGACACAAAGCAACCAAGAACAGCTCCTGCACAAACCTGCAGAGATGTAAGATAAATTAAATGAATTCAAACAAATTGCTGTTGTTGGATTGGAAAACAAACATTCAAGTTCCATATTTTAATAACATAATATTAAAATTTAGGGTTAATTGTACATAGACCCCTTGTAGCATTGTTGTTTTAAACCTACTACGCCTGTAGTTTCATTGTTGCAGATGGTCCCCTAGGTTCAAATTTTGACTCTTTTACAACGAGAATATTGTCCATGGGTGATATTACTGAATCTATCTGAGGGTAAAAGAATATATTAAAAAAATTACCCAAGGGTCTATTTGCAATAATAGAACTACAGCATAGTAAGTTCAAAACAGCAATTCTGTAGGGGGTCAATGTGCAGTTAACATAAACTTATATTATCAAGTTTACAAAAAAGCAGTTTATATGCAGGTTGTATTCTAGAAAGAAGATTGGAAGGGAGTGAAACAACATGAACAAATCAGAGGAGTCAATAGAACAGATAAATAGTGTATATAGATAATTGTCGCTGTAACAAAGTTACCAATATTAAAATTGAACGAAAAATATATTTGCCACGTACCTGGAGTGGAGTGTGTCCAAGAGAATCATGTAAAGGCCTACCGCTAGACAAAGGGTGCTCCGGTGGCAACTCGCATACTAGTTGATTTAGCAACTGCAAACAGAAGTTACTGGAATCACATCAAGGACATCACTCACATTTGGAGAAAAAAAAGATGATTAATTGCGAATAGACCCCCTAGTATCACCCATTTGCGAATGGATCCCCTGTAGTTCTATTTGGGGCAAATAGACCCCCCTACAGTATTGACTCAAGTGCGAATACATCCCTGTTAGTGAACTTTTTTTACTCCTTTAAAACTCACAAAAAAAAGATCCTACCCTCACCAGTAGAACTTTTTTTTTTTTGTGGTCTACTTGCAATTGGATGATTCTAACAGGGGTTTGTTCACAATTAACCCAAAAAAAATATATTATTTCAAGAAAGTTATCACATAATTCACTTAAAAAATTTAGTTGACAAGGTTAACATTAATTATCATTTCAAGTAGACTTAATACAATTATCAATTAAACATCTGATTTTTCATTTTGGGAATTTTAGTAGAAAAGACCAACACCAATTACCATTTCAAGGAAATATAAAACTTTTCGCGAGTTAACACGCCGATAGAAACCATGACAACTGATTACCATTGCAAGAAAATGATTCTCCACTGCGGAACATATCAAAGATTAAAATAGTGTTGATGGATTTATGTTCAGATTTCTTATATTACCAAATGGGGTCAAATATATCCTCCCTCCCAGAGTATATACATCATATAGCTATTTCCATTTCAAGTTGCTTAGTTTCTGTCAATTGTGTGAACTACAACTCTGGATGAAAAGTAAGCAAGGAGCTCTTATACCTCTAATTGTGTGTGTGTGTGTGTGTGTGTGTGTGTGTGTGTGTGATTGATGAATTTATTAAATGCTTAAGCTACACGAGCACACACATACAGAAGGACAATGTCTCCTCATAATTGTCAACCAAAAAATGAAAAGTATTTCCTGGAATAATGATTCACGCAGCTTTAGCAGACTGTTTACCTCAGCTTGCCTGCCAGCATGCAATCTAATCCCAGAGGCATCATACATTACCTGTAGGAATACACTGATCATTAGGTATCAATTAAGCTATGAGTAGCTTTTACTAATGCAAAACTCGCAAACAACAATTAGTAACAAGCAAATTATTCATATTATATGGTAACATATTAAATAGCATGAATAAATTCAACTCTCATTCTCAAAATCGAAGTCATACAAAGAAAGGACCTCATATTTCTTATCATGGGGTTGTAGAGAAGGAAATGATGAAGCTATGAAACAAGAATACTTCTATGGAGATGAACCAACAACATACACTCAGACACACCAAACTTAATAGGCGTTATGCACCAGATACTTCCTTTTAGCCTTCTAAAATCTATAATGTACTGCATCGAGGAGATCCAAAACTAAGATTTTAAGTTCATCCTTAAATTCAATCCATAAAATCAAGGTCAATTTCTGGAGGAGATAACGTCAAGGCCAATTTCTGAAGGAGGAACAAAAAGCAAACAGACGGGAAAATAGGAATGTCTTGGCAGTGAAGTATGCTCATTCTTCAATCTAGGAATCTCAAGCATGACCAAGTGCACAGATCAAGATGATATATATTTAAGAACTTGCGCAAAATGTAACCATTCAATCAACTAAATAATTATGTTTGGATGAAATTCATAAAACTACTCGCGTTATAGTGCAAATTTGGACCATATATGCGTATGCAGGTGCGTGTATGTAAAATTCTGCATGCTGCAATTATATACATATATTATATTCTGCATATATGTATTTATGTATTTCATATATGCAAATAGGTGCATACATATGCATTGTACAAGGAGCAAAATTTTATAAAAACAAATAACAGTGTTAGAACAAAATTTTATAAAAAAATACATATGATATGAGTTTGGATGGAAAATGATAATTAAAAAATACAAGTATATTGTATTGTCATGTTTCTGTCATTTGAGCATGTGAATTGAGGAAATATAGACTTTTTTGGTAAGACAAGATAGAGGGATTAGAAGGGGAAAAAAAGATTTGAGGGATAAGATAATCATCTTTCTATCTAAATTGTTTATGGAGCAAAGATAGACAATAAAAATATGTACAACCATATATGCTAGAACAAGGAGATGTTACACAATCTTTATAGCAAAGTCGTGCCGAATCAGTTCATATAAATTTAGACAGTGAGCTTTACGTAAATAATACAATTTACTTTTACAAATTCTGTAGAGTTTTGTTTCTGTTCTGAACAAAGGGTGCAATTAGGATTTGAAATTTGGACATTTAACAACCCAACCCTACTTATCCCTCTTTAATGAGTTCTCCATCAAGAGTCGATTAAGACCTCAACTTATAATCTACTTTGATTCCATGAAGAAACATTTACTCTTTACTCCAATGTAATATTTATCTATTCTAATCCAATGTAACACAAATGTGATTTGGAACTCAACTACTGAAAATTCAGCATAAAGAGAGAGTTCATCTATCAATTAAATTTTTGAATCTAAACATCCTAATTTCTAAGATTAAGATCTAGAAGTTACGTGCTACAGATTAAAATCACTTTCCTGAAAAGCTATTGAATATCTAGAAAAATACATTCCTGAAAACCAGTTGTGTAGAACAAGAGAATTTAAACCTAGGACAGCTCACATCAAGTTATTTATACAGGCAATATGGGACTGATACTGGAGCCAAAAATCAGAGATCATATATATATATATATATATATATATATATATATATATATATATATATATATATATATATATATATATATATATATATATATATATATATATATATATATATATATATATATATATATATATATATATATATATATATATATATATAACTATTGAATATCTAGAAAAATACATTCCTGAAAACCAGTTGTGTAGAACAAGAGAATTTAAACCTAGAACAGCTCACATCAAGTTATTTATACAGGCAATATGGGACTGATACTGGAGCAAAAATCAGAGATCATATATATGGGAAAAGTGTTCATAAGGTGCAACCTTAGATTCAATCTAAGGTAGCCTTCAAAACTATATTATATGCTATCAAATTATTCGATCCACTCGTTCATATTGGGTTGTAGTTACTCATGCATCAAGTGATTGTAAAATTAACGGTTTTATGACAATATAAGTATATAAATAAAGAGACAATGAAAATTATGTGATAGAAGTATTTGATCATTATGATTTTTATTTTATAGATGTTTTGAGATATTTAGATCACGATGAATGAAACAGATCATTAATTGGAATAGTCTAATTCATGAATCAAGAGGCCATCTTAGATTGAATCTAAGGTGCCACCTTATGAACACTTTTCCATATATATATATATATATATATATATATATATATATATATATATATATATATATATATATATATATATATATATATATATATATATATATATATATATATATATCTCACACACACACACACACACACACACACACATATATATATATAATTTCCTATTTGATGTGACTGAACTTCATGAGACAATATGTAACAAATGGGACCCATTCCTTATCCGGTTATCCCATCTTGGGCACTAAATGGGCTTGATCGTCTACACACCTAGATGCACTTAACCTTTTGCAGTATGCTTCATTCACGAATACCAACTTAAGAACCAAATCTAGCTGAGTTTAATGTTAAACTTTTACGGGATGAATATAGGATGTATTATGATATATGCATGAATATTATTTAATTAAGTAGATATTATCAAATTAAATGTGAATATTGGGGGAATGAAATTTGTGAGCAAGTGCATTGAACTACTGTCTTAAATTGATTATAAATAGAAGCCGTGTTGAATATATTTTCTCACAACAAAATGATATGGGATATTGTATTTCTTTATTTTATTATGCAGAGAAAGAGCAAGAGGCTACTTATGCCTCATGATGATGCTACAACTAGCTTTCATGATAATCCACCAGAGGGACCAAGGCCGATCCCATACAAATTTGATAGTCTTTTAGCGTGCAGGTAAGAATTCCTCAAAAATATTTTTCTTATTTTTTTTATTTTCAAATTTTATATCCCCTCTTTTATACAATTTTTTTATTTGATTTTCGGTATTTTTAGTGTTTTTGACATTTTTGCTTATGCAGATGACATCAAGAGGGAAGAAAAAAGACAAAAAGCAGACACGCCAAAATGAGGGGGAGAACTGTATTATGAGAGATCCTAGACCCAAAAGGAAAGAAAAGAAAAAGGAAAAGAGCCAGCAACACTAATATTGTAGTTCAATAGAAAAGAGTGGGAGTCAGATTGTAAAAGTCCTAACTACAGCGTTTAAAAAAGACAAAATTTCTTACAAAATTTGTAAAAGTAATTGCATTACTTATGTATAGTTTACTCGCTACAGTTGTATGAGTTTATTCAGTATGATATTGTTATAAATACTTTGCAACATCTGCTAGATGTCAATATTTTTATTTTTGTTTAATTTTTGTCGATCATTTCTCTATGAACAATAAAGATGGAAAGATAGTATATCTCGGTAGAGGAGATCATGAGAGGATAACAGAAATGTGTCATGATAATAATTTTGTAAGGAAAAATGGAAGAACTTTTAACATGAAATAATCTCTTGTAATTCTTGAAGAAACAAATGAATTTAAGTTAGTTTTCTTTTTTTTAAATTTAACAACCGAATCTCAAAGGAATTTGAGATGCATCATATGTGATATGTCATGTATCATATAGCGACTTCATCTCAAGTAATACAACATTACTAAAACACATCAATTATGTATCTGATTTACATATAAAAGCAACAGATTACAACATATCATGCATCTTACTAACAACTATGAGAATAAGTGGCAAGATTCAAAAGATAATATTCTATAAGGAGTATATACCTTGATCGTATTAAAGCAAACATGTATATGCATAATTGAGCAAAATCACCATACTAGAAATGCTTAAAGCCTTTTGTAATGGTTGCATAAAAGATTAGAGAAAGTTCATAACTTAAAAACATGAATCAGAGTGAATCAAAGAAAGGGCTAGCTGAATAAGTGCTTACAACAGATGCCAATATAGTAGCAAGAGCAAATAAGGATCCCCCTGTCCCTTCTTGAAGACCAATAGCCACTGCAAGAGCCACCACAGTTGCTGAATGTGATGAAGGCATTCCACCTGATCCAACCAACCTCTTAGAATCCCATCTTTTTTCCTTGTACCTGCATGTCTAGGATGAAAATATTGAAGGTTTAACACAAGGAAATGGATATGCTTTGGATTCTTTTTTTTTTTTTTTTAATGATGAGAAGTATGGATAGGGTTTCAAAACATAAAACCCAGCCAGAATTTGGATAGTTAAATTTATTTAGTAACTACTTCTATTCATAGTCATTTGTAACTTTCACGCAGACATGCGTTGTCTGAATTCCCCATCCACAAATTGCAGGATGAAGCATTTTCAAACCCAATCCAAACTATTAAGAGAGCTACAACATCTAAACGACCAAAAATATAAAAAAAGTTGCATTCTTTTATGATTATTTATTATCTACACATCAAGTAGAACAAAACTGGACTTTTCAGAATAAAAATATTAGATTTTTTATATGATGGTTCTCCACCGAGAAGGTTAACATCTCTGAAACACTTGGTCATCTGTTTCTAACAATTTTACTGTGCATAACATCAAGCACAAGGAAATGATTACAGACTTAGTAAGGTCATAAGTTCAATTATTTTCATTTCTGTATAATCTCAAGATCATCCTAGCATTCTAGCTTAAAGATACAAACTTTACCATAACTAAACACTCTACACTAAAATACATCCTAAAATATAATTATAACAGAGAATAAAAAAAAACTAGGTAAAAAATTTATTATCCCTTTTCGTGGATTTAAGATCTGAGATCTACTAGCAAGAGGATGAGGAGACGCACCAAGTAGTGAAGAGCTTGAGAAATTGGGCGATGGAGAAAGCGAAGGCGGCCGATACGAACGGGAGATTCGTCGACAGAGGGAAAGGACGATACTGCCCCGCCATCGCCGCCGCCGCCGCCGCCGATGTCGACGAGACGTCGGCAGATGTTAAGACCTCGTTCATCGATATCGATGTCAATACCTATACCCCTTTCTCTCTGCTTCACTAGATTTTTCTTCTCCTTTATTGCTTTAAAATTAGCGCGCAGGCGATCCTTTATTTGATTCTAGGGCACCGACTCCGACCAACCTCAACCTGCTGGCCTCTAATTCGCTTTAATTATTTATTTAGTTAGTTTCTATTAATTTCTCTGTTAATTACTGCGATAGAGCTCTAACATCGATTAATTGCTAAGGAGACCTAAAACCAGAGTGGGCCTATAAAAGCTGGGCCTTTTGGAAAGCGTTCAGTAGAAATTTAAAGTTGGTGATTGCATTAATGCGACAATCTATTGCACTGAGACAATATTATTGCTGACTGAATACTGATTGTATTCATTTTGCGTGGGTAATACTAAGATACATGTCACAATCTACATCCTTTCCATATAAATTTTAAACTTATTTTGATGTTAGATACAGTTGTAAATGGTACCGAATATCCAAAGTCCATTAATATTATTTGCTACCCAATTTATTTCCACATCCAGCAAATACATAAACATAGCACCAATGTTTAAATTTGTGGATACCATCTGTATTCGAGTATGTCCAAATTCCCTACTATACGCACCAACAAAAAATGGACCCGTTCTTGATTATGCATCCAAGCAGGGGCGGATCCATAGCCTAGCCAAAAAATATTGCACCCAAGATATCTAAACAGAATTTAATAATAATTGAGTTAAAAAAATTAGAAAGTGAAAACCCATTTACATTTTCAACGATCAAGTATACAAAGTACATTCACATCAAATATTATAGTTTTATAATATTATATTTTTATTTTTAAGTAAATAGACATATTTATAATTTTATAATATTATATTTTTATTTTTAGGTAAATAGAGATATGTTGTCCGCCCCCTAAGAAATTTTTTCTATATCTACCCCTGCATCCGAGACAGAAACACAAAAAAAAAAAACACATAACTTATTTAGTACTCTTTAGAATTATAGAGGGTAATCGTTTATAATACAAATTCTCTCTCCTCAATGACCACCAAGAAGCGCCTCAATTCAATGAAAATTACACCCAACATCCAAAACCACCAAACCTCGACGTTACAAACTCATTTATCCTAAAATAATCATCAAAAAGAGAAAATTTTGATGATTTCCTAGCACCTGGCCGCTTCTGGGTCAATAATATTACTGCTATATCTAGTCTACATATGTCGGAAGCTCAATCATATCAAGTATACTACTAAGCTACTTCGTATATATTTCTCTGATTGTATACAGATCTCGGTCCAGTATTAAGGTAGTGCTCGCAACTAGTTTGCCGTGTGATATTGCAGATCATTTGTCACTATGAGTTATCACCAGCAGTACTCCTGGGTGAAACTTATAGTAATATCACCGCAAATGTAACTCCATCATGAGAGCATAGGAGGCCAAGGATCAATCACCATTCAAGCCAGTCCAAAAGATGAACTGAGATAAGTTTTTAACTGATCGTCATGTTGAACTTTGTAAAAGTAGTGAAGAAGCATCAAAGGGGCCAACGACACCCTCAGTCAAGAGACGAGTGGCCGCCCCACGAGAGAACTTCCTCGCAAACAGAAAGCAGGGCACGAATGTAGAATTGCTCTGGCACCACTCTATCCGGAATTCTGTTTCGTAATACACATTTCTGATGTCCTGCAAAATTCAACATAAAACCAAGGCACAGTTATTATCACAATATATGAGGGAGAAATCCAATGAGCGAAAAAAAAAACATTGTTTTTCATTTTCTAGCAACGCGATGAAAGAACAAATTGAACAGATTGCCTATTTCATTATACATTTTAGTTCCAACGCTCCAGCTAATTTTGATATAGCCCACAAATAATCAAGACATCTCTTGAAAATATGCAACAGGATATTCAGAATATGATGTGGGTGTCAGGACCTCAAGTCAACTTTTTATACCTCTTGGAGTCTCACCTACTTGTTCATAAAGCACAGTTCTCTATGTTCTGCAATCCCATGAGTTTCTTTACTTAATCAAATATTTTTGCTCTGCATGATTCTCGGCTAGTACGTTAACCTATTACCTAGAAGCATGACCTTGACCAGTTAGATTCAGCTGTACCACTTTACAAGAGGTTCCTACTGGTGTCTTTTGCAGGGTTTAACAATCAAAGTTTGAAGAGTCACGAAATTCACAAAGCAAACAAATAGTGACAAATTCACCAAAGCAAAAAGCTGTGCCTAGTGTGGCTTTCTGATTACTAACTTGTGCATAGAAGATGACTTTCTTTGTAAATATCAAGTCTTGTTTCTTCCCTCTTTGTGAAAGACTCAAGACGAAGTTCTATGTAACAGATGCATCATACATGGCCACTTTCAAACTTACTGAAATAGAAGCTAACAAGGTACAGTAACAATACTCACGAGTTCAAGGAAAAAGTACTTCATACTCGTAAGTTAAAACATAAATTCTGAAAACAATATAGATGTATTCGATGTGTGAACAACTAAATATCAGCGCTTTGGTAACTTACCTTTATTTGCTTAATATGCTCAGGGCTTGCAGTTTCATACTGAAAGGTGGTCGGATGCCAATTTTCTTTTCCCTTTCCATTCTTCGAATGGTTCCATGAAGTATATGTCAATGTTCTCCGCTCTAGTTCATCTTCAAGCTCGCTCATCTACAACAAGACAAGCAACTGAATAAGTCAAATGAGTCTTTTGCTGGTACAAAAAAGACTTTAACCTTTTGGCCTACAACTATGTCAATAGATATCATTCCTATCATGCATCTTTTGGATTTCTCGTCTAATAAAATTTTGCCAAAACTTTTGTAGTTTCTTGTTAGACTATTAGGTTGGTCCCAACTTTCAGGTCAAGGACTTGACAAAAGAGACACAAAAACCAGTACATCACTTCGTCGGTGGTGACTTTAACTTAGCAATGCAGATTAACCTCTAACAATTCCCCTTGATCAGAAAAGGTGTAGCACAATGAGAAAATGATAAGTTTTTTGTAGAGAATTGTATTCGTTTATCAAGACAGGTTGACCTATGTTTTTTGCTAATCAGGCAAAGTTGATATATGTGGATATCACACACAGTTACTATGACACCATTACAATCTTGTTATATGCAACGAGGACCATCTCATCTATGTGATGATAAGGTTTTGTATAGAAAATTTTATTCATTTCTCAGCACAGGTTGATAAATGTTTTTTCTGCTAATTAGGCAAGTTGATTTATGCGTACCATGTGCAGTTACAAATCATGGACCTTCTCATCTACATGATATTACAATAGTATTGAAAATTAACCTGACATTTTAATAGTGCTCAAAATTAATCTGTCAAATCCTACAATCCAACTTCAACAGTCAGTTGTCTCCATTTTATCATGATCTAGAAACTTTGAAACTCTAATGTGGTTTGTGTATGGAGCATCCTCTGCCGAATATATAAGCAATTCGCTATGGTCGGACAACCCTGATTTGCACCCACGTGATGAATTTTAAATAAAAAAAAACAGTGTTGCATCAAGATGAACATAGTGAACTTTCAATTTGGAGAAACAAGTGTTTTCAACTCTTTATGTACACATGAATGCTCGTGCACAATGACTGCATGCGAACATGTGCATCGTGATTTTTCAACTTGGACAACCATAAGTTCTCTAACTTTACACACACACACACACACACACACACACACACGCACGCACGCACAGACAGAGGGAGAAAATAAGCTATCTGAATGTTCTAAACCAATAAAAGCACGAGTTATATTGAATGCTTACAGATAGTAATGTCTGCACATAGTGTTCATCCGGAATACAATTGTGCTCCTTCTGGACAATTTTTCTCTGAGATTAAAGGTTCAAGATAGAACATATAAGAAAAAAGTTGGGAGTTGCAGACCTAAGAAATTAAAATTAAAATTCATTTAGTAAGACAAAATCATTCAATAAAACAAACGGATTTGTAGCAAAAAAGGCAAGAGCCTTTTAGTATCCACTAAATATGCACAGCAGATTACTAATATTTAGAACTTACTAGAAGCTTTTCCTAATAAGGACATAGTATATTTCAAGTATAATTCTAGATCACTTCCTAATTGCCCCGAAAAAGCTTCCTCTGTCCATGGAGACTCCAAAAGAAGGTTCAGAGATTAGATTGGTCAGCAGCTATAAAAGCAAAAGAATTTACTTTAACCATTTAAAGAGGTGAATTGTCTCATGAAACATATTATGAAATATGCTAAATGCTTCTAGGGAATTGAAGTTGTTAAGAGTGCAAAATTATAACCTTCACTACAACTTCGGATTTCTGGTAGTGGAAGAGACTTTAAGATGGTAAAAAACCATCCCAACTGAGTTTTAGTTCAATCTCCCAGGACACACATTTACAGCAAATTTAGGCAACAAAAAAAAAACTACCCACTGCAATAAATAGTTAATACAGCCCATGAACCTTAACCTGTGAGGCCATGTTAGAGTGTAATATTACAGCCATCAACCCTCACTTCAACTTCAGTTTTTATGAAGTGAGAGGGACTTTAGAGAAATATCACAGGACCTAGAGCTAAATTTTTTGGAAGAGATATTTTGTACAATGCTTCATAACTATTTGAATTTCGATTTCAAACTCCAAAGGGAGGGAAAATAAAATACAGTAATACGAGTGAGATAAATATAGTCCGGCAGCAAATCCATTTAGGCAGATATGATTGGAGTACGACAGCAGAAGTTCTACAATAAAGGTAAGGATAGGCACTAGCTGCACTGTAGCCTAGGATCAATACATGCAGACATGTCATCTGAAATCAAGAATCAGTATATAATTTGCACCCACCATGCAGGCAGCTTCATACAAATGCACTCAATTCGTTGTGCAGGAAGTCTGAAGAAAATACCTCAGATTTTAACCCTAGTAATTTTTAGCCATGGATTAAACTGAGATAATTTTACAATTAATATTCCACTTAGTACAGAAATAAATAAAAAAAGTGTATAGCAGGAACAAAACAACTACAATCATAACGAATATTTGAATTCATAGGCACACTAGTGATACTGAAAATCGTATGTTCTGCGAGAAATGCCAATAATAAGAGTAATAAGATGATGCGCTGAAAACAATTTTAAAAAGAGGAACCAGTCACTCACCGCATTCTGCTTTCCTTCAAGATCTAGATCTGGTCGTCGCTGCAAAGAGGCAAGCATGAAGATGAATCGTTAGATAGTGCCATTAAGTGTAGGAACAACCAAAACAATATATTAAGGTATATCAGGTGTAAAAGTCAACTTGCATGGCCAGCCAATGCTACAGTGCATAGAGAAGTCGGTGAAACCATCAACATTAAATGCTTTAAAGGAAGTGCCAACATGACAGCATATTTGCATGCTAATATGTATCTGTGCATGACTTCATGCTTGTACAGGTACATGTCTTGTGTGTATATGTATATGTATATCTTACGTGCGTGTGTACGCACGTTTGTCTCTGTGTTTGGGTTTTATGTGTATATGCTTTGCATATTTATGTACGAACATGCATGTAATTTATGCCTGTATCTATTTGCCCCAAATAAAGCTTAAGGAGGCTCATTGTAAATAAGCAAATTGCTGCATGTGATGGAGAAAAATGGAAAGAGTTGAAACTATGAGTACCTAATATCAGCAGTCATATGTTTTATTCCTAATATGTAGAATGGTCTGATGATATTCAGCAAATATGTAATTGTGTGGTCACTGGTTTTTAGAATAAAATTTACTATCAAATAAATGATGCAAGTCTTTTCACCGATAAATACCGTAAATTATAATTATTCCAATAAAGATATGTTAGGCATTACCTTGCAATGTTTCCTGAAAACTGGAAAGACAGTATTGTCAGCAATGATCACCGCTGCATGCTTTCTAACTAATGTTATCCACTGCAAGACATAACACCAATCAATATGGTCCCAGAAATTTAAGGCCAAGGTATGTCAAACCTCAACTGCATGTTATGTAATAAGAATCTCCAACCTGAGATCCTTTCCTCCATTTGTCCTTGGGGATAGTAGGAGACATCTTTGGATTGTAACGACCATCCTTTTTATCATCCTTCTTATCAAGAAAGCTGAAAGCAAGATTGTAAATCACCCATTATCTTCTTGTGATGGACCGCTGAGCAAAATCACTATGCCCCATTTATGATAGGGAAAATAATGGCTATTACTTGGAAAAGGAACGTGAGACAAGAACTGGGAAATAATCAAATATTATATGCAATAGATGTAACCAGCAAAAAAAGTATAACTGGTGACTGATAAACAAATAAAACACACATATAGCGCTTTCAACTGTGCTTTTTACTAAAATTGATTTATATGTGCATTATCTTACAAAAATGACTTCGCAGTTTCAAAACAATTGGAAATACCGAATTATGGAAAAATTTATTTTATTTTTTAAAATATTAGTCATCGTCCTCATCCAAACCAACATCAGCAGAGAGCTAGTTGCACAATAGTAAGTTAGTCAAGCTCCAAGAAGGGAGAACTAAACTGTTACCATGCACAATTTTACACAAAAAATAAACCAATTTACTACAAATAAGAATAATAACAGCAGGGAACAAACTAGATGTCACTGCCTACCTGTCCACAAAGCTCCTTGGAGAAGATATCAAATAGTTATATGTATAGCTGAAGTTGTAAAGAGGAACACAACTGCAATAGACAGAAATATGATTAGAAAATCAACCTCAAAAACAAGCAGAAATATCCAGAGCTTATAATTTTAAGACATTAAAATTTCACTTTCCTCTTTTCTAAAATGTTGAAAAAGAACGGTTAAAAATGTGAAGGCATGATGGTTCGTGAATCTTAAGAAATGGTTCTTAGAATAAAAAAAATGCATCAAATTAGCAGAATATTCTCTATTATAAGTTGTTTGAGGCCTCCTCTCATACAATGAACAGAGAGAACTAGCTGTAGTTAGTGTCTCTGACTACAAATTGCTCTTATTGGAAACAAATACAGCAGAGAATCATAGGTCCGTCCCATAATCTCCCTTAGAGACTTAGTATGACGAAAAGTAGAAGATGACTTATCACAACTTGTCAAGATATTTCATAAATGTTCTAAAACCTTTGCGTTAAAGCCAAGCTCTATACAGTCACAAGAACTTTACTGAGCCTGTGACATCACCAAAAATATCTAGCAAAGAAAAGTTTGTGATTTCATATTTGTGATCAAAATTGAATAGCCTTCTAAATGCATCATACAAACTACATAGAACTAAGAAGCTTGGAGTTGGTGCACTGGCTAAGGATAGAATAGAAAGGAGCGACAAGGTCTACTAGGCAGAACCCAACTGGGCGAACCAACTTTTAAAAAATAAATAACTACAAGATACATAGCAAACACATTATTGCATGGTCTGGTCTATCATTATAAATAAAATTTCTCAGCATTCATAAAGTTAAATCAGTTATCTTTAGGTCTAGAGTTGAAGGAGGTTTCCTGAGGTTCGGCTTCAAAAATATATTGTAACCTCTTGGTGGTGCAAAAACCAGTACATCACAATTGGCTCCTTATTTGGAGATTGTTTGATGTTTTAAAACCCAGGAGATTCCACCTAAATCTAAACCGACAAGCTAAACTACTTCATGAATTAAGTGTTGTCATTAAGCATCCAACTCATAACCTAATAAGCTAAAATGGCTCCTTCATCCGGCATTTATTTGAGCTATATCAGATGACTAGGACAAGATAGATGATAATGGTTGAATATTTCGGATCAAGACAATGGACATGGACTCAGTTTTGGCTCCCATCATGGAAACAAGAGATCAATCTTCAGAGAGTTAGTAGGACTCTATCATGTAGTCAAGGCAAATAAGCAATTGTCCTTCCAAAGCTCTAAATCCATTTCCCCGCTCAATTTTTTTCACTTAACGTATGCAAGTCTTATGGAAACTCATTCACCAATTAATAGCAATCAAAACTTTTACCTTTCTGATAGCAATACAAACAGCTGGTTGGCAGGATCCTCAAGTGCCTTCCTCAGCAAAATCCTCTCCGCTTCAATCATACTCGCCTCTCCCCATGCCACCTACAGAATCAAAAAAAACAAACCTTTTAACTCGCTTCCTCGTTAAAATCAAGGGTTTTTTTTTAAAAAACCCATTTGGTTACTCTGATTTATTTTCAAACCCAAAACCAAAATCATTCACACCCCCAAAACATGCAAGCTGATTTATGTGACCAGCTGCTATTTTATAATATTTGTTAAACTACTATAATATTAGTTTAAGAGCTAAATGATTCAAGCATGGGTCAAAAATTTTAAAAAATAAAAAACTAAACTAAAATCAAATCCCAAACCCAATCAATCACCTGAATACTGTTCTCAATCTGCCGCCCAAAAAAGAACGGCGACCGCGTCGTCGACTCATCGAACACAAACCCCGGGCTCGAGTGCACATAAATCGAGAAACCCCCCTCTCCAGCGTTCTGAAAGAACGCGTGCCAGATAAAATCGAGCGGCAACCCCGCACGTGCGAGGAACAAGAACGCAACTTTAGGGTTTCCGACGAACTCCTCCTCCGATCGAACCGCCGCCGCGGCCGGCAGCGGCGAGATCGTCCGAGACTGGATCTTCAACAGCGCGAGGACGCAGGCGATGACTGAGAGTGAGATTACGAGGCGGAAGAGGATCCAGAGCTGATTTTGGAGCGAATTCGATGAGGAAACTCGCTTTTTTATCATCGTTGAGGGAGGAGAATGAAAGGGTTTGAGATTTTGTAACGCATCGAGATCGGATTTAAGAGAAAGAGAGGATTTTGATTTCGATACGTTTGTTGAAGTGAGCTCTTGATTGTTGCCGCCAAAGAAGGGTGGGTTTTTTTCTTTTTTTTCTTTTTTTATTTTCGTCGGAGGTTTTTATTTCCTTGTTGGGTTGCGGTGTTCACAAGGAGTGAGGACGAAGTGGGCTTTACGGGGAGCCACGTGTGCATCTAGATTGTCGAAAATGATGACGCGGATTATGTATGGGGACGGTGGTTCCAACTTAAAAAACTTTTGAATGAGATTTTTGGAAAGTTAATTCAATTCAAAGAGTTGCTACTTGTCTTTTTTGGGCTGAATTGAAGGGAAAGTACACGAGGTTGGCGTGTGCAATCATTGTAGTTCCCGGCCCACGACGGTGTTGTGACGGGCCGTGGCCGCGGCAGGTACAGCGGACCCGGTTCCGTAGAAGCATTGTCTGTCGACAAGGAATAATTTATCAAGTGGCTTGTGACCGCGGTTTCCATCAGAACACCTTTGTAAAATGAGATGGTCCACATCATTTACGAATTGTTAGTATATTAGTTTGAATTTTCAATTTTTTTATTTAGAAATGGTTCTGATAAGATCTTTATTCGTGGTTAGGATGACCACAATTTAGAATGCAACGAGTAGCGTATAAACACAATATCGCAAGCAGTAGCTGGTGAAACAAATTAAATATTTCAATCTGTTGTTTGGGTATGCGTATTGATATATGTTACTATGTATCTTTTTTAAAAAGAAGGGGGCATTTGGCAAACTTAAAATGGTAGGAACTATGAAAGTTTCTTTTTTATAATGCGTTGAAAGCGCATCAGCATGAGCGTTTTAGTGAAAAACATTATTTGTTTACAAGAACAAATTATTGTTGAACTGGAAAAGTAAAGATAAAATGAAATATTATGATTTTTAATTCTTGAACATCATATTGTACTCTCAAGGATTGTTAATAAATAAAATACTTTTATTAAGATGCTTTTCCACTTCTGGACAAATTCCACACTTTCAATAAACAAACATATCACTTTCCCACATTTAGTTCTCACATTCATGCAAACAAACACCTCCCAAATATGTTTGAAATCCATATACAATGATTAGTTACAGAAATTGTTAAATTTGCATATTTTTGTTGCAAGAAATTTATCTCCATTGCAAATAAACAATCTATTTATTTGCAATTATAAAATGATCTGTAAATTTCTGAGTTGGGATCCGCTGATTTGGCAATGGTGACATCAATTGTTAAATTTTTACTGATACACTTGCAAGTTGCGACATTAAATGTTATAATTTTTCTACAAAATGAAATTTCCAATGTTTGGTTTTCAACTAGGTAGTTTAAGATTCGTAGTCAGGTTTCCATTTTGTAGAAAAAAGCTTCATCATTTGTTGTAGAAAATTTGGCTGCAACAAATGTTGCCAAAGTCTTCTCATTCACAAGTTGTACTAAAATGAAGACCAAATGAGAAACTTCAGCTGCTCATTGAATGACAACTGAGCTCTGCCTCTTCACTTCAATCTTTAAAGCATTTCTTCAACAGCCTAAGCTTTAGACATGGGCATTGAACAAAAGGATATTACAGAAGACAATAAATACCTCTATACACTCATCGAAAACTGAATTAGTTTACATGTGAGCATACACCAACAACTGCAGCAACCTTGACTTCTATAAGAAATATAAATTTACACAAATACCTCTCTATAATGTACAACCTTGAGTTCTCGATTCATAAGAATTGATGTTCTTGAATAGTATCGTTGAGGGAAGGCGAAGAGGAGCCATTATGTTTACTAGGTACTGGTGTGTTCTTTCGAGACTGTCGCTTGGTAGGTACAAGTACAGTATCAAACTCTCGCTCGTCATCAATAGAAAAAGTGTCACCGTCTTCTCCAGCTTTGAACATTGGGTGGATATACGCATTCAACAGATAACCTTTCAAGTCAAAATTTGGCTCTCTGGCTTGTTCCAGCGTGTCCGCCATCATCGCTTCCTTCAATTTAACAGGCAAAGTAACAAAAGAAAAATCATGACACATGCATCTTGGAGATACAGTACATTATACTACAAAGCACTAATACAGCCTTTATCCCAAAGTTTAGATATCCGCAAAATGAATCTCATTCTTCCATCCGTTTTCATCCAGGTCATCTACAACCTTTAACTTAATTATTACTTATATCCTTCTTAATACACTTGGAGCATCATAATAAGGCCATTTTCCTCTTATAGTATATATTGATATTTGAGAATACATTTTCAGAAACATTATTGTGCTATATGGATGTCAAGTGCAAATACAGCTTAAGCAAGGAAATTCTTCATAGTGAAATTTTAACAAGTAATACGGATTTAAGTTTTTGCAGATAGCAGTGGATCATGTATCAAAATAAATCTTTAAGCACTAAACGGGGTAAGATTGAGGGGGAACAATGCGTTTTGAGTAGCATGACAAAATATCCAACTAAGAGCTTGTAAGTTTGTATGTATTATTGGCAAAATGAATTCATCGTTTAGTCTCAGATGTTAAGAATGCTCCCGCTACCATCTTCTAACATGTTAATCATATACGTCTACAATTATTCTATAACATTTATGTGATGCTTACCTTAAAACCCTAGAAAAATGCACTCGGTTGTACTGTCATAGTACTTTAGTATCCCTCTAAGTAGAGAAATGAAAACTAAATAATTAAGAATTGGAGCATATTTTAAAGGGTAAAATCAGAGGTGACATAAACAGTGAAAAATCTCGAATACTTTCAGAAGCAAAGAGAGGAAAATTGATGCAAACGTTTCCCAAATTTTGAAATTAGGAAGAGAACATAACAATTTAAGTAGAGTCAGCCTGCAACCTCTGCTTCCCCAAAGTCTTTGACCATAAGGAGGACGAGATAGCAGAAAGGATCTTGAGAGACATGATCACTTAAAAACAGTCGAAAAAAAGTTTTGCATAAAAATGACAGGCAATAAGAATATTACGCTTCACACTTACCTGTAATGGATATTTCACGAATGCAGGTTCATAGCGGTTTTTGCAGAACCTATGAAAGGAAAAGGTAAAAACTGGAAGAGCGATTAGAACGACGAGGAAAGGTGTTGACTGAGCAGCTGCTTTTGTACTTAACAACCCGAACAACAGCAACTGTGCTATAACTAATGCAGTGATTATTCGTCCATGTACGGCTGGCCAGAATGCTGCCGCGCTCTCATATTCTTGATTGTAGACGTTTATGATCTAAATCATGATTGGAAATAAAAAAACAATAAATATTTAGTTTCGGTACTATAGGTAGACTCCAAATAAACCTTATAATACAGTAATAGGATAATTAACAGGACTTGGTTAAGGTATATGCATGTCTTGTGAATTACCTGATGGCGATAAACAACATATGCCAGCCCAAAGAATACTATTACAAAGGGAAGTAAGAAGGGTGTGACCACAGCATAGACAAGACCGAGTAGGAAATATAGTTGTATTTGAGGTTCATTTGAATCAAACCCAATGCTTCCTGGATCCATTGCCTCTTCCCTATCTTTTTCAGTCTTCACCAAGAAAAAATTCTTCAAGTGATAGACTATCAAAGGTTTCAATCTTAAAATCTCCCCAGCAATTCCAGCCCAACCATCAAGCATGATATAAGTTATAAAAAAAGTTGCTTTCATAGGAATTGCAGTGCCTAGAGTTCTTGGTATTCTGCAAAGAACACGAGGCTGAAAATATTCCGATCCAATTTATTGCTCAAAACAAGCAAAAGAAAAACCTATAGTTGGAGATTGACTAACAGTATTCATCTCATATGAGAAGGAAACTCTTACGGCAGAAACTTATACAAACTCTCATGTTTTAAGAGGCATATAAGAAAATTAATTATGTAACTTAGTGGATAATCAATAAAATATGAAATGAAAAGGTGCAAGAGCATACTCAGTTGCCGATTGGTGAATAAAGGTCTTTAGTTGTTCAAAAGCAGCTCCAGTTATTATGCTCCCCAGGAAAACGTTAACAAGTATGAAAATGTAATATTTCCCTGCAGCTCTTCTCTCGAGAGCTGATAAGGAGATGAACCCTTCGAACTTTGACATGAGCATCAATATTGTAGGCAAGAAGATAAGAAAAATCTTCAAAGCAGCGCCAGGAAGAAAACCTTGGATGAACGACTTGATGACTGGCCTGCATGCAAATCAAATTACTGCTATTAAACTTGAATGCTACTGAACAATTTATTATATCCAGTTATCTGCATAGGCACATAAACAAGATCAAAATCAACAAATGATTCTCTGAGGCATAGTTTCTTATAATTTTAAGTGGAAAAAATTGGAAATATTCATAAGCCTGAAAAGTCAAACAATAAGCTTGTATGTCAAATAGAATTGTTCGGGTTGCTTGACAACGCATGAATTATACTTTGGAACATGAGAAGAAAATGTTGGATGGAAAGCAAGTTGTCTACCAGTATCTGTTGGATTACACTCCATGAACATTTGGGCTCGTGTACAAATAGTGCAAGCTTCATAATAAAATACAAGGAATATTAGGCACCTAACATTGAATGTTAATGAGGAGTTTAGCTATAAATCCTTTCGAAATAGCAAAGTTCAAAAAAGTGTGTGTGTGTATGTGTGTGTGTGTTTTTTATTATTAAGTTAATACGTTTGCTGAAGTAAGTTTCAATTCTCCAGCTTGATTCATTAAAATAAGTAAAATGAGAACTATTTAAATTGTCAGATCGCGTTACAGGTTAGTGGATCTCATTAAAGCGAAGTATTTACAAGCATTGATATTCAGGTATACAATTGGGGAAATCACAGAATTAGATAATATAATGAACCAACTTTTAACAAAGCAATTAGAAGAATAATAGAAACGTAAATATACCTACAAACTAGGAAAATCTACAGAATTAACTGAAACATTTAATAATAAAATTAACGAAGAAATAGAAGAAAATTAAGCAACCTCATAAAGTCCAGTGTGCTTACACTTCTAATACTTTCTTTAGAAATGGAAGAGCCTTCTCAATCCCTTCAAGATTGGCAAGTGACTGTACAATTAATATAGGAATCATGAAGAAGAAGGTGAGAAAGAAGAATGCCACAGCTACAATCAACTTTCTAACTGTGAGAGAAACAAATGGAATTGCCAGGTTGTTCCAATATATATCTCGTGGCTCTGGAGCCCTATCAGTCAACCACATTGTTGGATCTCTTGTTTGTTGTGTCTGAGCACAGACTGCTGCCCCCCATCGTGTCCTAAACGAAACGAATGCCGCTGGCATAATAGACTTTGGGCTGTTCTTAATTCTTTCACACTCTGCTGCCTCCTGAACATTGACCATAGAGCATTTGGAAATATATCAACACAACTATAGTAGTAGAAATTTAAGTCTTGCATGCTCATTTGAATAGAGCAAATGAGAAAGATTACATTAGGAAAGTAAAAGGGAATGAACGCAAAGGACCCCAAAGATAATTGGAAGCAGGAAAACCAAAGAATTGTTAGAAAGCTAATTTTTCATTGTCCTCACACCATATAATTATTATGGAGTGTACTTCACCCCAAAAAAAGGGTTAAATTTCAGGGGGGAAAAAAGATTTCATAATCACTGGGCAGTAGTTTCTTCGCAGATATGGAGTATGAGTACCATGATTATTGCACGAATAAAATTATCAGCAAATTGCAAAAATATAACTGTAGATCAATAGAAATTGTACATGTAGAAAGCAAAATTTATCACTTACTTTTTTAGATAGCTTTTCAATCTCTGATGTGTAAAAGTCAATTGCATCTACTTTCTTTCCAAACAGCCCTAGAAAACCAGTCTGATGAAAAGAAAAGGTGAATTCTGGTCAGCATAAATTTCCCAAGTAAAAAATCAATATAATATTTTTTCTCATGCTAGTCAAATAAAATGTTGAAGCTATCTCCACGATTAACCTTTCCACTTGGCCTTTTCGATGGATTTCTTTCATACTTTAGTTGATAGTAGTCCAGCCAATTTTGCATCTGTTTCTTCTCCTTGACAAGCTTAGCAAGTTTGTTTGAGTCATATACAACCTGCAAGAATATCGGTACTTAGAAAGAAAGGCCTAAAGCATACCACATACAAAGTTATACTATATAAATCAAGCATAAATGAATATCATGGGAATATAAGAAAGATAAAATGTTGTAAATTCTTGAAATTTATTATTATATCAGCCACAACTGGAAAGGTTAAAATAAAATTTATTTTGTGAAAGGATATTAGACAAAAGTATGAGGGAAAAAAAAACATTTGGTTGCTACCCTTAAACTGCAAAAGTACAGGTATTGACAGAATGGTAGGACACATGAAGCTTCCTTCCCCAGATGAGAATTGCACTACTACAATCTTAGAACATAATAAAAATTCACTCCCACAGGTTACAGTATTGCACTTATTAATCTAGAAGTGTACGTCGGAGATTATATCCAAAGCAAACAGAACGATGTTATTATGGAGTAGTATTTATCTCCTCTCCTTTACCCATTCCGATTTATTTCTATCTCCCTTTTCTCTCATATATAAGATTACAAGAAAATAAACAACATTACCAGGATCCTGCACAGGAAAAATGAAAAAGATGTTCAATTGAAGGAAAAATAAAGCACAAAAAAATTATGTTGTTTATCTAAGACTTGACTAGTCCAGGTGAAGGTGATTGAGAAAGGCCAAAAGAAAGGAAAGATCATAGTCCTGTATCCGTCCTGGCGAAGGCGATTGAGAGAGGTCAACAAAGCTTCCCAACAACTCTTGCTAAGAATGACAGCCTTACTTCCAAGCCATGTCAAGGCTTTTATTACCTATGATAAATTTCAATCAAATCATAGGGTGCTAACCCTAATATGGTATTAGGGTATTAGCCGGCACATTCAAGGACTATAAGCAATTGGTATCCATACCCAAAACATGAAAAGACTCGCAGTATTTGTAGTAGAACAAGAAAGGGGTTTCTCGCCACTATGTACATAAGCTCCCTTAATGGACAGGTATATAGCTGGATCCTTAGTGATTAGGAAGTAAGATATCAACAAGATTCAAACTGCAAATTAAAAATGACGACAGTAGGATATGATTGTGCATTGTAAGGAAATCTGTCTTAGCAGATGTCTTTAGTCAGTATAGGCTTGACTATGGAATATAAAGTTTAAAAAAAGATCCTTTTATGAACCTAAATTATTGTTAGCTAAACTTGTATCATGTAATTGAAGAACCCAACCTGATGTGTTAGGTAGTGGTCCCGATGATTGACTAGGAAAAAGTGCTCAACAAGCTCGCTAATAGATTCATCTGGATCTGGTGGTACATTTCTTACAATCACCTGCAATGAAATTTTTTTTTATGGAATTGACTGAAAAGTAAAACCATAATGATAGTTGGTATTAGCAAAAACCAGCTCATTTTTTACAGTTTTGTGCACAGTAGGCATTCAGAGCTAACAGCAATTCAGCAGTTGAATCAGATGCATACTGAGTGTATATATATATGTGGACATACTTGTAAGAATGCATTCATATAGATGTGCTTTTGAAGTAGTAGATACGTAGAATAGTGCTTAGAAACAAACTTAAAGTTTATTCTAGCACACCAAAATACATGGTGCGTCCTCCCACTAGAAAATACATACTGTTCACTTGATATAACATAGTAAACTACATTTGGACAGAAAGCTATATGCTCTGACAGGTTTTTAGACAATTCATCATGGTAGATGCCAAACTGAATTGGCGTCTAGTAAAGGGCAGTAGGGAACGTGTGATGGACATCTTAGAACCTCTCAAACCATAATATGCTTTCGTGATGCTAGTCTTAGGAACTATGGACTCACAGCTTGCAAGTCATTGGATTTACCTCTTAGGGATTTGAAAACTTAGTAGCAGAACAGGAACCACATTTAATGTGTATCAAATGCCCTCTTAGAGATTTCATTTATAGCTACTAGATGATCTAAGTTTAATAACTATCAGATCTGAATTCCTACATTTGGGTACAACTTTCAGGATCAGAATCCAATTATTCAGATCGGAATTAGATCAGTTATCAGATAATGGAGCTCCATTGCTACCCCTAGTTGCATCACTTGTGCAACTAATAAATTATAATCAAATGGTATGACTCCTCGTTCTCTTGCTGCCAGTAGAAACTATTTCCCAGGATATTGATGTTATTATGGTGGATAAATGTGATCTCATGGACGCCAGCATTTTAGACCTTAACACCCCAATCCCCAGCCCAACCTTTAAAAAAAAAAGAACAAGAACAAGAAAAGAACACACACAAAGAAAGAAAAATATAAAGATGAATAGCATGTGAGAAGTGTCCTCCATGTAAATTACAAGTGAAACATGAACTTAAAATTACAGAGAAAAAGACTGCAAGTGAGAATTCTGAAAAGCTAAGATGATAATCCCTATCCACTGTAGCACAAACTAATGCACAAGAAAGTTAAGTCTTTATAAAATATCTGGGATTTTGATAGAGAAATGTTAATAAGAAAAAAAACATCCTTAAAATCACATAAAAAAGAATTGCAACTGAGAATTCAGAAGTGCTCGTATGATAAACCCTATCCGTAGCAACAAAAGAGTAAGCAGGTAAATTCTTTTTGAAAGTATCAATCTGAGAGCATACAGTAAACTGATCCGGACGGCGTTTTGCTGTAGCAAGAAAATGCAATCTCATTGATGCAACTATCTCATACTCTTTAAGTAGAACACGGCAAGTCCAAAACGAAAAGGCATATGCCATCACTATATGAGCCCAAAACCTGCAAAGAAAATGAGCAGGTCAATAAAAAAAATTTTGAATCATGCTAACAAGATAACAAATTAAACCGAAATGTCGGAAAAGTGAGACTGATTAAGATAAGCATAAAAGCATATGGAGACCTGTGAGAGTATTGGTTAGGGAGATCAATAGGATTGTACACGCTAGATGTGAAGGATGGATTGAGGAGTAAAAAGAGGATATGCTACTTGTTAATTCAACATGAAAGGAACCTCAGTAGAGCTGAATGGAGAGGAAAGGAATTTGTGTGGTTGATCCCAAAAATTTTGGGACAAAGGCTTTGATGTTTTTGTTGTTGTTGTTGTTGTTGTTGTTGTTGGAAATCATGGTCATTGAATTTTTTGACTTGCCCTTCAGATATCTAATTAACTTATGGCACAAATATCAGAACATGGTTCTTTACAGAGTTGTTGCTACTCCAAATTGAACACGTTAAGATTATTGCAGAGGTCACTAGTAATATAAACAGAAGGTAAAGTTGTCAGTGTAAAAATAGCTTAAGGTATTTAGAACTCATATAGCTTCCATTCACAATACTTCCATAAACTTGAGCAATTAATATTCCAAAAAACAATAAGAAATAGTAGCGGTATGCTGATAAAAAAATCATCAGTAGGATATATGTTAACTTAAGAATTCGTAGAACTCACCTCTGGGATCCAATTTTGATGTTTGATATGGAAAGCTTGTCTATGTCACTATGTACTATTGATGATTTCTCTAGAGTGTCGTTTGTCCAATTGACTGGTATCAGCACTGCAAATGCCGCTATCGCGATAGGCACAAATATTTTAAGTCTGAGAGAAGGAACAGAAACATCGTTAGCAAAAGAAACAGAAAACCAAGAATAAGATCCATTGCTGTATATCTTCTGAAGAAAAACCGCATAAATAGAATGCAGCTAAGAAAATAATATAGACAGATGGAAAAATCTTAATGAAATAAGAAGTTAATATAAGTTTAATAGTTGTCACTGATGTTTAAGAGAAAGAGACAAATGCAGAAAGCAAAGAATGAGATGATATTCTCACAAAAAGGAAAAAAATCACAAATTTGATTGCACCTAAAGTGGAGACTTGTTGATAAGCACACGTAGAAAATGGCTATGATGAGGAGATACAATTTGATTTAATCGATGATAGTCGGACATTTTTTCACATCAATTGTCTTCCTATCAGTTAGTAATATACTATTTGACTAAGGTTGTAGAAGAAAAAAGGCATACCCAATCAAGTATATCCTCAAATAAACAGCAGAATCTAGCCCTGCATGGTCAATGAGCTCAGGTTCAGGCATTTTGAGGGCAGCTGGCATCCATTCCAGAAATCTCAGATATGATCTGAAGTTTAAATTAATAAACTTCGTCACTACTGTTCCAGAGCTTGTTGGACTGCTCCTTACACCTTTAAGATACCATTTTGGGAAGTAAACTCTGTCATTGAATGGCTGGAGTCGTAGTATTGCAAATGCCACGAAGAAACCGAAGGCTGTTAGTATATTTATAGCTGCAGAGAGCCCTATGTCGGCAATCGTAGCCATAAATATCTGTCTCTCAATGATTACAGTACCAACCTCCCTGTAAACGTTATAAATTATCAAAAAGATTAAACATGCTATTTAAACATCATATGAAAATAAAGGAGTTGAAATCCTTAGATTCTCACTCCTGAATCCAGATTATTAGATGAATACGAAGCAGCAACAAACAGTAATACATATATACAAAGACAAGCACAAAAGATTTCATCAGATGCTGCAGGTTAGTCGCAAAAGAGCTACTCACAAGCGGTATAATCACATAAGGAAACCTCTTTTGCAATCAAGATGGTAAAATCTTTCAAGTCTTCGCTATTTTGAAATGGAGGAAATAGGCTATCCAATTAAGTTTTGTTCACTCGTGAAAACAAAATAGGCATATATGATGAAGAAAACACTAGCCACATTACATTATACTTCGAGTTAATTTAATTATTATTATAGACCTTGCATTGAATATCAATTATTTATCAGTACTGCAAAACTTGCTTTACTGTTGATAACAAAATTACACCAGACAAGAGATTCAAACATTCAGAAGTCTTGAACCCTGGCCAAGGAGAAAAACCAGAGTACTAAGATTTTTTCGCGATAATTTTGACTACATAAAGTTAGCTGCATCACAATACCGGTAATGCATTGGACCAAACTCTAATTAGTCCACTCGTCTACTTGAAAGTGAGCATATTTCACACTGATTCAACAAGATAAACTAAATATCCCAGAGCACTAACGCAAACTGCATAAGTAAACATCTAGAGTGCTTACTGAAATTGTGAAAAGAGATATTGGACACAAAATTGAGAAAAATAAGCAAAAGAAAATGGGGTTACCAAAATCAATAAAGACGATCTTGTAAGAATGGGCATGCATCAAATACAGATAACAAAGGAGATTATTTCGAAAACTCTATTGAGTCACTAGACATTTTACCCCCTTCCAATTTAAAGATCCCAATTGAACTATCTTCAATAGAACAGAAAATGATTGTGCACTCACTTATAAATTGGACGATCAGACCAACATTAGGAGCTCTTCGATGAAAATTGTTAAAGCATAATTCTTTAACAAAGTGACATGATTCTCACATAAGTTCCCATCTTAAGCATTTATTTTTCAATCTCAAAAAATTTTAAAAAAATTAAAAAATTTAATCACAAAACTCCAAGGTCGGCCACAGGGAATTTGCCATATAAACCAAAATTAGCAGTTTATAACAAGAATGCTTCATATAGACTTAGTCATGCCGTTCGCATTAGCTTCATAATAAATTAACCATAGTCTCTCCTCAATCCAAAACTGGCTCCATTTGGATCCTGATCAATTCTTTCTCCTTTCTTTGATTAATTCAATTTGGTTTACTGGAAAGCAACTAAAATATCCCACAGTGAAACACTGCTTCAAAATTCTAGAAAAATACCAATTTATTCTACCAAAATTGGAGGAAAAAGGCCGTACCTTTGAGAATGAAACAAGGCCTGACATCAACTCGATCGAACTTCGCCAAACTGAGAACTTTAAGTTGAGATCTCTACAACTTTACAACAAAAGCAACTGAAATTTTGAAGATCGAAACGCTTGAAGAAAGAAATTTCTTTTCTTGTTTGTTTCAGTTCACCTAATAAATGCGTACAAAAACTGAAGGGGAGAGAGAGAGAGAGAAATAGAAAATTTTAGGGTTTTGATAGTGTTTGAGAGATGCTGAATATTTTAAGTAGTGAGATGATGAGGGAGGGAAGTGTATGGGATGGAGCCGTTAGAAAAGGACAAGGGAAAAAAAGGCTAAATTGCACTTAAATGCCCTGTAGTTTCATCAACATTGCACTTAAGTAATCTTAATTTTAAAACCGAGCAAATAAATTCCCAAAGTATTTAAATATTATAGATCAATGCCCCAAAGTTAAAAAAACCCAGATGGTGTTAACATTTCTCTACATATCTAAGAATATCATATAACATAGGGTACTAAAGTGTAATTTTAGAAACTTTAGGGTATTAAAGTAAGTTTATTTACAAATTGAAGGTATTTATATACAATATTGGATAAACAAGAAGGCACCAACATGCAACATTAAGTAAACAAGAGGGCATCCAAGTACAATATTTTGAAACTTTGGGGCATTTATCTACAATATTTAAATACCATGGGGCATTTATTTGCTCGGTTTTAAAACGGGGGTCACTTAAATGCAGGGTTGATGAAACTATAGGGTATTTAAGTGCAATTTAGCCTTAAGAACTTTGATTGATGGGTTATTTTGATATTAATCCTTCACATCTTCAATAATTCCATATTAGTCTCTCAAATCTCATAATTGCTCCTTAGTACCTCAAATCCTAAGAAGTCTTGCAATTTCCGTCCCTCAATGACCATTACTCTTTAGTTATGATTTCTCTCTTAAACCTCATCTTTTTATAACAAAATTATTTGTACTTTGGTACACTAAAGTTTACACATTTTAATTTTAATACATAAAGTTTTTGCTACTTTGATACCCTAAAGTTTACATCTTTTTAACTGTTGATACTTCAAATTTTTTCTGATACTTTTGTTATGACAAATTTTATACCTTTTTAACTTTGATACCCCAAGATTTTATTTTTGACACTTTGATACCCTAAGCTTTAGGGTATCTAAGTTAAAAATGTAAACTTTAAAGTATCAAAGTTCAAAATATGCAGTCCATGGGGTATGCAAGTTAAATAATGTGTAAATTTTAGAGTATCAAAGTATCAAAAAGTTTGAGGTATCATCTAGGAAAAAGGTGTAAATCTTGGGGTAGCAAAGTGTCAAATTTTTGGGTCTTGGAGTTTAAAAGAGTGTAAAATTGCAAATAATCCTTAAAAAATATTAGTTGAGAATATTTTGGTCATTAAGGGACCAAATTGCAATAATCCTAAGATTTGAGTGACTATGAGCAATTTCTTAGATTTGAGGGGCAATATGGAATTATTAAAGATTTGAGGGACTGATATCTAATTAACCCTTGATTTATTTGGTGGTGTCCACACATGGACAATTTGGTTTGCGGGTTTTATTCATGTCACTTCCAAACAAAAATGTTGAAAAATACTTTTATTTGTTTCTTTTTTGAGTGAAATGGTGCAAAACTACGTCGCGTTCATTAATAAGAGTCTAACGATACAATTCAAAAATACAAAGATAATATAACCCACGTATAAAAGATGCTAAAGCTAAACGTGACGGTACGAGGAAATCCAGAAAAAACAAAAGAGTACTCAGTAAACCGACGGTTACCAGAGATCAAGAACTCACGAATGAGAGGCATTTTGAATATATTCTTAATGAACGAATTATGGGCATCAGGCGTTTACTAGAGAAAATTATAATGAACTTTCAAAGCTGCAGAAAAATTTCATTAATTATTGAAAAATACAGTTAACAATGTTAATTGCTTAATAAAAGGTCCAAATATACTTGAAAAATAGGTGTATAGGAGAGAGTAAGACAAATGTTATAAAGTAAACAAATGCAAAATTGTCCAAAACATGTTACACACGAAACACACAACAGTTTTATACAATTTTGTACAACACCCATCAAAGTTTCATGTTAGTTTTGTGAAATAATCCTTTAGGCTTCATGTTAGGAGTAATACTCATTATTATTCTCATTAATGAGTGCTGGCATCCTCAAGTTGATAATACGTGTGAGTGTTGATTGTTGATTAGTGCAGCTTGATGCAGTTGTTTATGAATCGTTTTGAGTGGGGGTAAAAAGCCAAAGAAATCTTGTCAAAGAGAAGCAGACAAAAGCCAGTACAGCCACAGGTCATAATTAACTTTAATTAATTAATTTAGTGATAACTTAGCTTAGCTCAGATGGCACGATACTTCTCTCAAGTTATTAGCACTGTGTGTAAATGTTATTAGCAAAGTAGAGGAAACTATAGGGTACTTAAGTGCTAATTAGACACTATATAATTCCTGATTTCTAGGCTACATAGTGAAACTCATTTTTGCTCGTAGCCAATGGAATTTTATGGGGTGGCAGCAATTTGGGGGACTTCCAAATATTAGAAAAAAGTATCAATGGCACGTGGGTTCATGGCATTAAATGTGGACACAAATAATGTCAATCGCTGGATCATTAATTTTGAGATTTATGCTCATACCCAATGGTTGATATCATATGGGTGTACATTTAATGTCATGAGCCGTCCCCACTAGATACTTTCCGTCTTCACTGGATACTATTAGCAGTTTGAGTAAACTCATTTATCGATGTTCATAATGACAGCTTACTGTCATATAACAAAGTCCAAAAGCTTGCTGCTGACATTGAATTAACAAACCCAGAATTGATATCATTAGTCCACAAGGTTGGTTCACAGTTCAAGATTAACACACATATTAATCGTTAATTATTTGACAGATTTCTTTATCTCTTCGACTTGAATAATTCGACGCCAGTTGGCCGTGTCATGATCATAAACAATGTTATAATAGGAAAGATACGTGCTGAAGGAAACTCTTTATTCATAACACAGACAGATTATTATATATTAATAGGATGATGAAAGTTTATACCGAGTACAAAATAACATCTAATAAATAATATCACCTAAATACAGAAACACTCCATTGAAATCTCAAATAGATAGGGAGATTAACAAGATCATTGGGAACTCATTTCTTTTTGGCGATGAACAGTCCCCACCTCTGCTCGCCAATCGAACTTCTCTTCAGCTTAGATTTCCATCCATTGACAATGTCATCATAATCCTCCTGAATAACATAAAATTTTATTGAAATGGGAAAACTAAACACAGTAAAATGTGATAAACACTACTAGTATAACCATTTATACCTGCGAGAAATTCTTTACGAATTCATCCTTATCCTTCTCAACTGCGTCGAGCTCCCTCTGCAGAACTTCTACAAACTGAGAGAAGAAAATTCATGAAATTAGTTAAGCATATATACAATTCGGTACCATATTGTGCACGAGTTGAAAAGTTTGAAGCAGAACCTGATCTGTTCTGTCTTCTGCAATAACCTCCTGAAAACCAGCATCTTTGAGCATCTGGCATGTCAATATTTTACACAATCAGAGTCAGAAGAGAATTTTATCTCTATTCGGAACTTTGAGAGTAACGAATAATTATAAATCTTCGATTGTGAAGTTTAAAAGGACCTGGCCATAAGCTTCGACGTCATGTAGATCATAACCTCTTTGTTTGATGTACTCAGCAAATTCCTCCGATGGCTTTCCTGACCTCCTGCAGTAATCACTAATGAGAACTTTTCCTCCTGGCTTCAACCACTTGAAGAAGTCCCTGAATAGTGCTGGTTTATCCTGAACATTTTCCAATAGTTAGAGAGCACAGTTGAATCGAAGCAGAGACTGACTTGTAAAGCATTCAAGTGTTTTACTTTATGCCCTAGTATTTGTTTAAGCCCTTATAGTAACTCATTTATACACATAAACCTTGTTAGCCCTCCTCATTATAATTGTAATCCTCTGACCATTTATTTCTGTATCCCCGCTTATATAGATTTCTACCTCAATTTTGCCAATTCTAGTCATCTCTTTTCAGTGAACATTCTTTATTTCCTGATATCTTGAGACCATAGAAACTGCATAACCTACTTTTGTCTATGAAAATAATACAGATTATTGATTTTGAATACCTATTGTTAGCCACTAGGAAATTAACTTGTTCCCGTGAACTCTTTAACACTACAAACTTCGATTCAGCCTTGCTTAGTTGAAGGCCTTTATCTTCAGCTTTTACCATATGCATTATAGATTACCTTAAAAATAAATCACTTTCTTCAATAATAGTGATTGGAATTATAGCTAAATTCAATCTAACCTCAGGTAGACCACAAAACATGGAATAAACGTTATATTGAAAGAATAGGAAAAGAGTCAAAAAGAAAAGACTGCATGTGAGTTTTTGAAAATTCAAAGAAAAATTTGCTCATATTTCCCTAAAATCATCATAGCTAGCTGGATAATTTGGCAAAAAATTTCAAACAGTTTAAGGTTAATAAAGTAGGAATGTTTGTAATTTGTAAGCATGCATGTCTTCATATAATTGTTCAAATGTGAGAAGAGATAGATAGAAAAACAGTAATATCAAGTAGAGAGGTGTACACCTGTATATGAAGGATAGTATCTCGACTATAGATCACATCAAATGCATGATCCGGATAAACTTTCTTGGTACAATCAGCAACTTCAAATTCAACCGAGCATTTACGTCCAATAGCTCGTTCAAGCGCAAAGGAAACCATATTTATAGAAAGATCAATACCAATCACATCAACATCAAAGTTTTCAGCCATGTAGAAGTCACCACCGCCAATGCCACATCCCACATCAAGAACTTTTTGCCCGGGCTTAAGGTCCAGTTTCGCCACAAATTCCTTCGTAGTTTCTAATCACCAGAAAACTACATTCATCAGGGTTGATGTAAAAGGACAAGGAGTTTGAAACAAAAAGGTCTTTGAACTTATAAGGATTCAAATTCCAACATCTTTACAGTTCAAGAAGGAAATTTCAGTAGTGTACTTCGTTAATGCAGCGCGAGTTTCTGCTTCTTCTAGTTTTTTCCCTTTTACATCTTTAACCAAAATTTTAGACAATTATCGAACATAAAAAGTCTTCGATTTTCACAGATTAAATGCAACAGAAACAGTGATCAGATCATAAAACTTGCATACCAAGTCCTCCTGTGCTCACATATCCTTCTCCAAAAACACGTTCATAGCGTAATATTCCATTGGTCTTATATTGTACATTGTCCAAGAAACGTTGGAACCCCCTGTCATCATCTGATTTAACCTTTTGCCACATCCAGCAAATCTGCATAGTTTGGGGATTAGCGTAAATACTAACTACACACACAGAAGGAGAGGGGGGAGAGAGAGATAACCTGATTCTGATTTTTCTTGTTTCTCACATATGCTCCAATGCACTTGTAAGTAATTAGTGAAAGTTCAAAGGAATTTCCATGGTCATCATAGGTGTGGCATTCTTTAAATACCTATAATACAAGAAAAAGAGTCTTGTAATGAGAAAGTGCATGAGTATGCAATAGGCTAAAGAAAAGGCTAAAACATACAAACTCTCTACAGTTAATAGACACTGAAGGCTAATATAAGAAGTACCCGATGAAACATTCTAAAGTTAATTCTTTAATTCTCACTCATATATATGTCAAACTCTCATGGCTGCAAATGAATCAAAGGTCTCTGGGTACCCAGAAAATGTGAACGTAATAGTTCATCACCTTTGTGTAAAACCTTGGCTCGCGATAGTGCGTAGGGTTGACTTTCCTCTTAGAATCTCCAGATTGATGGAAACAAGACTCTCTAAAGAAAATGCACCCACCAACTTTTAACCATTTTACCATCCTTTCTGCTAGCTTTTCAACCTTTCATAGGGGGAAAAAGAAATTATCAGATCTCATGAGAATTTCAAGAAATAGAATTTCAAATGGAAGATAAAATTAAAAAGATATTCATATCAATTTAAAAAGATGAAATTTACAGAAATGACTAAAAAAGCAACAAAAGTTATAACCACCACAAGAAAGAGTAAGATAACAAACTGCAGAAACACATCAAGGCAGGAAAAAAATCGATTTAGTATAAAAACTAGCAAGATAATTCAGCAACTCTTTTAAACAAATGTAGCATTTATACCACTTCTCTTGATTGCAATTTGGAGGGCAAGTAGACGTAATAAAGTGGAATTCACAGTTTCAAAATAAAATAATAAAACTATTTATGATTATGATCTTTGGAAATAAAGCACAATCCACAGAGTGAATAAATCATGGGGTAAGAGATCAATCAGATGTAGAAAAGCAGTAATTAATTAATATACTGAGAAACAGCTCACCTCAATGTCTGAAAGATACATCAGTAACCAGTTTGAGAAAATCAAATCCACAGAGTCTGGTTCAATTTTCAAATCCGGAGATGTTACATCAGCACATAAAAAGCTTGCATTCTTAAAATGTCCATTTATACTTTCATTCTGTAGATAGGACCAAAGCAAGATAATTGCCATATGCATCAAGCTACGCTGTAAATAGACAATAGTATTCCATGAAATTAAATAAGGATGAATTACCTTTTCAATAACACTTTCAATGAAATCCGAAGCTAGAATATGACCAGCTTCTTTGGCCAGTTCACCGGTAAAACGACCAATACCTGCCCCTAGTTCCACAACAGATTTTCCTTTGTATGGTGGCAGTAGAGAAAGAACCTACATAAAGGCGATGAAGGTTAGTATCTAAAATTCAATCTATTATCCTTTTTTGATGCAACATACTTTCAAAGCAAGGGCAGATTGACTATAAACAAGAATAATAGCTCATTAAACAAACCTGCCTTGGTGGCATTTTACTTCAAAATATCCAAGAGCATTAAAACAAAGGTAAGGATTAAAGGAATTTCAATCATTTTCATTTGTAGAAATCTTTCACATCCCTAGATTTTGTGTACAGTATCTATGAAACTCTCTTTAACCTTCAAATACTGAAATGCTTGTTCAATGAATTCTGCTTTAGTGCATGAGCAGTTGATCAATCTCCATTTCCTTATACTTGAAAGGCCTCATATTTAAGATTAGAATATGAAAAAGGTTGCCTTTCAGAATTAGTGAAAAACACATCATAATAAACAAACAGTAAAGCAGAACACAAGCTTTTACAAGGGGAAAAAATTGGATCTTCTAAACATCACAGAGAGAGGCAAATCAGATCATATTTTTGGCCACCATGCTTATAACTATAGCTTGCATATTTTTTTTATTCATTATGATAAGAATAGTACATGTGAACGGTTTAATCAAATATTAACCTTCATGTATGTGGATACAGATGCAAATATTTTTTCAAATTTTGTATGATATGGATATAAGTAAAACATCCGGATCCGGATATCCAGACATATGCATTGATCAGTCAATTCAAATTACTCTGGCCTTAGACATGTCGAATAATGAAGTCTATAATTTGAGAACATTTGACATGTTTTTAAGAAACTTCTTAATCACATGATCCATATACATACTCCTTAGTTGTGTCCTTTTCTCTCATATCCATTTCGTATCGTCATATATGCATCTGTATTGTCATATACGTTTTCATGTTATCCAGTCTGTGTCCGTGTTCAATTTTGGCAGATATGAATTATGAGTTTTTTCTTCCCGAACTACGACCATATTCACATTCACATTCGTGATCAGTAAGTGGACACAAATACGTTTACTATGTAACCGATCCATGTCCGATCCTTAACATAGAGTACGGAGAATTAAATGCAAAATCAAAATGTGAGCAAAGAACTTATCAAATCTGAGATCAAACGCGTTACCTCGGGCCTCTCCTCTTTATCTAGATCCGAAGCTCGCGAATCGAGCATCATCGCCTCCACCGTCAAATCCTTAGAATTCTCGATCCAGTAGCTCCTCTGCACCTCTCGCTCGACTCCGACTGCGATCCAACAGCAAATCACCAGAAATAACTCCAAAAACACAATAAAACTCAAATTTACAGCATACGAACCCTAGACCAGATGCCTTACCCTGAGATGCCTCCATTTTCGAAATCTAGTTAGGGTTTTGAGATCCAAATTGGGGAGGTTTTAGGGGGAGGTGGTTTAAGATCCCTCGATCGCAATGCGGGATCTCGAGAAGCTTCTGGATCGTCGATTGAAGGATCGCCCCTTTTGCTGCATAAGCCGGCCCGATATCTGCGATTGAACCGCGGGAATGGATCGACGAGAGTGAGGACTGCTAACGGCTTTTTATAGAGATCGAGGGAGGTGTTTAAGAGCGTGAAGGCGCGGAGATCTGAGGATCGGACGGCTGGTAGCGTCTCATTGGTTGTTATTTTCGTGTTGAGGGCATAATTCAAAAATTATTGAAGGGTTAATTGCGAACACACCCCTTAGTATCACTTAGTTGCACTTATTACCCCTGTAGTATTGTTTGTTGTGTTTACACCCCCTAGGAGGGCATCTCACATTTAATATTGGCTAGAGGGAGTTTGGTTCCTAGGGGGTATAAACACAACAAATAAGTGCAACTCAGCGATACTACAGGGGGTATGTTCGTAATTAACCCATTATTGAATGCTAATATGTATCCAGGTACAGATATGAATACGGATTTATTTCTATAAGAAAACTCATATTCATATCTATTGGAGTCATAAATTAGAACTCTTGATCATCTAAATTAACGTCTAATCCATTAATCTAAAGAGCGAGTCAATTAGAACCTTATGATCAACATAGATTCGTCTCTTTAGGATATGGACATGGATATTTCACTACATGTCTGCATCCATAACAATCATATGTAGATATTTAGTAATCATATATCTATCGTAACGGACACTAACGCGTATGGATATATCTGCTAATAAGAATATTTTTTGCCCCCTGTTTTCTCGGGAAAAAGAATCAATTTCTTATAAGCTCAATGGTGTATGTGCAATTTATAAAGTCTGTAGGCTCAATAATATACAAGAAAAATCGAATCTAAATATTTCCGGGACACACTCGACAAATTTTCTAACCACCCTCGCCGCACATGGGGGCACTGCCCCCTGTTTTTCAAGGTGGACGGATCAGAACCTCCCGCACCGTGCGGGAGGTTCTGATAAAACCTGGAGCCTCACAAAACTTTCTAAAATCTGTGTAATAACTTCAACATGCGCTCGCATAGAAATTAATATGCGACCGGTGTTTCTTTACAAAAGATGACCGTTCAACACGTGAACGCTTTTTATTTTTGGTCCCTTGAAGCATTAAAGGGTCAGGGCAATAAAAAAGTCCCACGTGTCCCATATGTTTTCACCAAAGAGCATGATCTTGTGTTTTAGATGGAACACAAAACAGGAAATCTAACCTTTTGCTACTGTCTGATACATCCACGTTGCGGGGGACGATCAGTTAATTTGGCTGTTTGATGTTCTGATCGATTAGATGATCGAAAACAGATGTCGTAGAATTTTTTTTTAAATACCTAGCAAAGTTATTTTAATAGTTTAGTTATAGGCTTACGTGGGGTATTATTGGATCTGATGTGCTGTATGGGCCATGATAATAATAGGTAAACGACAACCGCCGAATCATTTATTCGAACTTGTGATTAATATTTTTACGTTCTTGTTTGTGTTGATGTGCATCATTGCCTGATTTTTATTCTTTTTAATTTACGAAGAAAAAAACATATTAGGCTGAAATATTAAATATGTGCCATTGGGGTAAGTGAATAAGCATCTAAGCCCGCCTTATAGAAGGGCCTATATTTGGGTGGCATTTTGTATTAACTTGAACTGACTTTAAAGCCCACCTCTAATGAGACGCTAATGGGTTTGTTCGAGTGCAAGCAACATCAATTGAATGTAAAAAGCCTGTGAAGCCCAACACTAGTCATGTGGCCCATGTCCATAAACTTTTTTGCTGGACTTGCGTCTTTACGGGACAAACAAGCATAATTTCAGCTCTCTTTCGCATAACTATGCAACTCATACGTGTGCTTATTATGTAATTTTGATCAATTACTTACATCTATGTCTACGTAGAGACAACATGAGTTCATTCAACACTTAAACTAGTTGTTGCATTAATCTTAGGCATATTTGTCATGATTAATATTAGAAAAATATGAAAATTCTTCGTAAAAGGTCCAACACAATATGACTCATCGTCCTCTTTATTCATGTCAACTCGTAATCGATGATTATGTTTCTCTCTACTTTTAGGGTTATATCTTAGACATCTTTGTCATGATTGATATTAGGAAAATATGAAAATTCTTCCGCAAAAAGGTCCAAGGTATATGACCCATTGCCCTCTTTATTCATGTCAACTCGTAATCGATGATTATGTTTCTCTCTACTTTTTAGGGTTATATCTTAGACATCTTTGTCATGATTGATATTAGGAAAATATGAAAATTCTTCCGCAAAAAGGTCCAAGGTATATGACCCATTGCCCTCTTTATTCATTTCAACTCATAATCGGTGATTATGTTTCTCTCTACTTTTTAGGGTTATATCTTAAGCATTTTTGTCATGATTAATATTAGAAAATATGAAAATTCTTCCGCACATTAATCTTAGGCATATTTGTCATGATTAATATTAGAAAATATGAAAATTCTTCCGCAAAAAGGTCCAAGGTATATGACCCATTGCCCTCTTTATTCATGTCAACTCATAATCGGTGATTATGTTTCTCTCTACTTTTTAGGGTTATATCTTAGACATCTTTGTCATGATTGATATTAGGAAAATATGAAAATTCTTCCGCAAAAAGGTCCAAGGTATATGACCCATTGCCCTCTTTATTCATGTCAACTCGTAATCGATGATTATGTTTCTCTCTACTTTTTAGGGTTATATCTTAAGCATTTTTGTCATGATTAATATTAGAAAATATGAAAATTCTTCCGCAAAAAGGTCCAAGGTATATGACCCATTGCCCTCTTTATTCATTTCAACTCATAATCGGTGATTATGTTTCTCTCTCTATATATATATATATATATATATATATATATATATATATATATATATATATATATATATATATATATATATATATATATATATATATATATATATATATATATATATATATATATATATATATATATATATATATATATATATATATATATATATATATATATATATATATATATATATATATATATATATATATATATATATATATAATTTTAAATAAAAGTTTGAAATAGGAAAAAAATCAAATATAATTTTACAAATATGAATACAAAGTTAATATAGTTTAAAATGAAAAAAAATTTCAAAAACTCATAGGTCGATCCATGACCCATGGTCTGGTGGTCTGGCCCCGGCCCTACCGCTTGTAGACGGTTGTGGGCTAGTCGTCCGCACTCCAACCGAGATGAGGGAAATAGGCCATCCCACTTTGACCAGTGTAAGCCCGGGTTAGACCCGGCCCGCCCGCTCCCACCCCTACTACTTCCAAGTAGTAATATTAATCTTAATTTTGATAGAAAAAGCGATTCCTTTCCGTTCTTTAGCGCAATCAGTTGCGATTTTAGTGGAGCATACAGAACATAATCTATCAACTCCTAAAGCACACGCATAATGCACCACCTTACTTACAATCTTATAACATTTATATGGAATCAGATGCAAAGGATTAGGTTTGATGGAATGGACACCAAATCTCAGGCGAATATTGTAAAAAGAAAATCAAATATAATATTATTTATAAAAAAAGGAGCGGTCGTGTATCTCAATACCAATCTTTAAATTATTGATTACACTTATTTAATTCTGTTTTCACTAACTTTTAACTGGTTCACATATAATTCTGGTACTTATTTTGCTGATTCAAGACTCCCGCTAGACATCCAAGAGGATTCAACCGAGTTGGAAGCTGCATATGAGTAGTACAACAAAGTCTCATGCTCAGCTCTCTTGGGGAGCATCCACAGGAAATTAATTTCACGAAATATCTAAGGTCGAGCGTTGGGTGGTGTCTCTTAGCCACGCTCGGGGGTTTGATACCCATGGTCTGAATGATCGTGGAGTAAGTTACCGCCTAAAAAAAGAGGACTTCTGCTAAGACATGTATTAGGTACTTTTTCCTTCCTATCTGTATGATTTTTCAGTTAAAATCGCATAAGGAGGGAGTAAAAATTTAAATGTGTACTCGTACAATTGAGGATTAACTACGCTAATTTTCCACTATCCACATCTGTTCAATATTACTTTTGCACTCACTTTTAACTGATTAGATTGAATCTATTGATTATTTGTACTGATATAGTATTGACAACTGAAAGCATGCAGTCGGTTCGTTGTTTATTTCATACAGAGTGATGATTATTTTCTGGATAATGCTACCTTATACTATAAGGTTTATGCTAGTTTTATTTTATTCTATAAATTAAGAAAATGTGAAACCCCTCTCGTAATCACTATGAGAAATTATGAGTTTCTAAGACCACCGTATTGTTTTCTTAGGGCATGTTTGGTTGTTTTCCTGAAAATCAAAGAAAATGGAAGGAGGTGAAGAAACCATCGAATAAATTTTACTCTAATTTCCTTAACAAATTTCATGAAATGAGTGTTCTAAAATATGAGTCACATCAACTAATAAGAAGTTGGCACATCACCACTTTTCTTGATTTTAAGATATGAACCAAACAAAGAAAAGTAAAATATTATGAAAAACTTACAACAAGGTGTACTTTTTCTCCATTTTTTTCCTTTTACAGTCATTTTCCGAACCAAACAGTCCCTTAATCATAATACAAAATAATATAAATTTTACAAATAATTAATATTGCCCTTCTTTTTTTTAGGAAAAGATGTATCTCGCCTGTCTCTCATGTCCAACACTTTTGTACTTCCAAACACGAAAAACATCAAAACCACAACAAAGCGCACTCCTCCCGTCCGTCACTTCCTTGTGGGCCCCAGCCCACCTGTTCCCCCTGTCCTTGTCCGAACGGCCACCCTCCTCCAATCCCAGCCCTCCACGTGTCCCACTCCCCAATTATAGGTCAAAATATGACCTTAAACCAACTTTTCGGATCGCTAAATTCAAAATCAGCGAGACAAAACCGGAGCCAGACGATCCCGACCAGCTTTGTGTAGTTTGCCGAACACACCCTTAGATTATTTTTCACTCCTTTTGTTAATCCATTACCCGAGTGTATATAATAGCATGTGCAACTGTTTATGACTGCTTTTTACCGCAACTGTTTACATAACCCAAAAAGAAAAAAAAAAAAAAGGGAGAGGGCGGGTAGGGTGTTTTTTTTGGTTGGTGGTTTGGTGGGGGGGGGGCCTGAAAATCAAGCAAATCATAACAATTTTATATGATAAAGCGGAGTAGCGTCACTGTCATGTCAAAACAATATTACAAGCCAACATCAACAACTTAAACAGGATAGCGTCAAAATACAATGCAAGCAAATATTGTATTTTTCTCGGATACAATCACCTCTTGAGAATTTCATTTTCTATACTGAGAATGTTGTTTTGGACTTCAAGAGCCCAAAACACCAATCTGGATATAGAAATAACTCCATCCTTTTGTGCTTCCCTCATTGCTAGAAGGGAAATTCAGAAACTCAAACTTCTCTTCTAACATCAAGGGAAGAACAAAAAAATGACATCCAGAATGGTACATGTTATACCACCGTGCTTAGAGCTTTGGCGTATATCCAAGATGCTTAAGATACCACAGTGCTCCTGCCGCTGCTGCTGCATGCTCTTGTGCAGCTTTTTTCTGCGGCTTCGGTTCACTATAGCACTCCAAGAGTGTAGATTTTACTCCATCAACTTGAATAGTAACCTTAAAAGTAAACCTGCACATAAACCGGACTTATATTATCAGTCGTTGATTCCTCTGTAATGACTGTCACATATTTCAAACACTCAAACGAAGGAGGCTTCCAATAGTTCCCAGCACATATTTCAAACACTTGTGACCTTGCTGATTTATTACTCTGACCACCTACAAGGAGGAAAGCAAAACAAATCAAATTATCACACTAAGAATCTGTTTAGATGTTTCACAAGATCAACATGACATGCATAAGCTTCTTTCATGGTTTCCACATGATTATACCATTCATCTCAAGTTGATGACTGTTCTCCATCAGTCCATTCGGCCTCTTCGGCTGCCAGCTCATTTGTTCATGCTTCTCTTGCTTTGGTCTTTGTGGTGACCAAGATGCAACAGACAGCGGCCTATGAAAGTCATTGTTAACATCTCCTATGGGGAGACTCCGCTGAGATGAAGTCTCTTCTGCCTCATGGATTGTTAACTTCTCCAGTGGAATTGAGATTGATTTACAGTCGAAGTTCTCTACTACTATTGGATCTTCATCAAATCCAATCAGCAACGGTAGTTTCTTCCGAGTTGAGCTTAAAATTTCTTCTAGCGACTTACTTTTATATATGCTTGAAACCAAGAGCCTTTAGTCATGCACCCAAAAAAAAAAAGTTCAGTTTCCATCTCTAAGTACAGGTTACTTAAGAAAATTGGCAGAATAAGCATCAGTAGACATCCAGCGTCTCACAGTCATTTAAAAGCTATGAGCTCAGTCTTGGATGGTTTGGTACTCTGCACAACACAACATGTATTCCTCCCTCTACTACATATGCAACAGTTGTGTACCTAGGTAGAAAATCATTGTCCTCATCGAAGCAGGCATTAAACAAATGAAGCAAACTAAATAACATTGTGATAATATATATACTTGATGCTTTAACACATATTCACTTGTATATTTGTGATCATGAACTGTGATAATACTCATCAAGGAGTACTAACGAATTCCAATTCAGTGAAGGCATGAAGTACTCATGAGTTCCAATAGTGATAATACTAAAGGCATGGAAGTTTCAATTTACGTGTTCGGTATTGCCATGTTGGAGTAGTTAAACAAGAGCACTAACAAGGGATGCAATTATGGACAGTTCGATCTCTAGTAACACTAGTGAAAGCAATACAGAGAGTATAATCATGTGTTTTGGTAAAAAGAACGCGAAGAAGGTACCCTGACATCATTCGTTATACAATTTTACAAGTGCATCATGCCATATTGCATAGTCAATTCTAGGTGTCTCATGCCAAAAGGTGGAATTCCATGCACAAGAATATCATGTCAAAAAGTGTAAACTGACATTTCTAAACATAAAGCCAATTACTTGAAGTTGTAAAAGTACTTCTTATGACACCCTTTTATAGATATTAGGACTATGTGCAAGGCAATGTTGACAGCTTAAAAACTCATTATAAAATTAGTCTTAATGCTACTTAATGAAAATCAGATTCTCAAAGATTGTGAAGTAAGGATTTGAAGGGAATAAGACCTAATATATAACAAACTAAAAGTTAAAGGTATAACAATGATTTTACCTTAAGGTTAAAAAGTGCTTCTCGTGCAGCGGTTCTTCTGGCAGCTTTTGAGTTGTTGTTGACAGCACTGTAAGTCAAATGCTTCCCTTTGACATCAATTTCTACCTGGACTGAATAGCCTTCCTTTTGTTTTACAGGATCCGGTAATCCCTGCTCAAAACTATAAGTCTGACAGAGTTCACGGAGTTCTCTTACAGGGTTGATCTGCAAACTAGAAAACCTTAGAATAGGTTCCAAGAGATTGAGCATAATGCTCCAAACTAAGTTTAAGTTGAATCCTGTGCCCAGAAGTACAGCACCAATTGCTGATTCAACAACATCACCAAGCACCTGCATCATTACAGACCTATGAGATAATCCTTTTCTTCAAACTGAATGGTGAAAAGAATCAAGCCTTAAAACAAATAATGACTTATAATTGAGGAAATGACATCCACAAAAACCTAGAAGAAATATCCAAACATGTGTGCCACATGGACAATAGATAGAGCATTTGATCCCATATTTGTGTTGTTTCACTGGAGGAATTAACTAACAGTTTGAATATTACAAATTAAGTAAAATATACCGAGTTCAGTAGGAACACATCACACCTAAATCAAATGCATAGTCTGAATGGAAGGTTTAAGACATCCACTGAAATATACAAGCATTGATTTCACTAAGATATCCAAATGTCAATTTCATTCAGAAAAATAATGCTGAGTGCAATCTTTGTATGCCTGATCATACAGAAATAGGACCACATTATACTTGAGTGACATAAATATCAAGGACTAGAAAACTAGTGACACTTAAATGGAAACCTTAGAGACTGTAAAACTAGATTGGCTGGGAAAGCTTTAGTCCTAGGCAAATGCTAAACATCAAGGAAAAAAAAAATAACTCATTTTAAGCGGCGCTGGGAGTCTGTTCTAAATCTCACTGCCCTCCCTCCCTCTCTTTTGTGTGTGTGTGTGTGTGTGGGATGTTGCGTTATCTTGGAAGTGATCTATGGAAATCCTTTCATATCCATGTTGGATGTATTCGCAACAAACCTATGCCGACCCATCTATGTGCATATGTGCAACCTACGTGGTATATATCAGGAAAGAAAAATAAGTCATACATTGGCTCCATATTTTTCCTTCATGAGAGCGGAATATAGGTCTGAAAATTGTAGCATAACAAAGTCAATAGGAGTATGAAGTGTTTTGATCTCATCAAATATGACCAACTTCCTATGCATGAAAACAAATTTTAGATAAAATAATTGCAAGAACTGTGACTTGTACACAAGGAAACAAGTATAGGACTCTGATATAGACATGATAACCCTTGAGCACAGACATGAGAACACAACTATACACAAGCGTTCTTTTAAGTACCTGCAATTTTACTCGCTTAATTGTGTGTATTGGCCCTATTGCGTTGTTATCACATGTGAAATAAGCCAAAATGCCAGAAGAATCAACAGAGCAATTAGTTGCAATCAAACTGGTAGCTCATCAATTTACAAATTTTTTAAGTGAACAAAGGTGTGTTCCATCAAAAAGAAGTAAATAAATGTTTGCAATATTCATAAGAACAGGACAAGAATGGGCAACTTTGTTGTGCCTGGAAGTGTAGACACATCAATTTTGGTTGAAGGAAATGTGCTACACATCATAGATGTTCGCTGCACCTATACTTGCAAGTGCATAATTATGTGATAGCCGATATATAAAAACTCTTCTCACTAGTTCGTACTTTTCTATATTATGTTCATGCAAATTGTTTGATATCCAGCTACTTCAAAGCTGTGTAGTTCAACCCATTATGTCACATTTTTTCACAGCACCAAAGATGTGGAGGCCCCAACTCGAGTAATATTTGAAGGTTCATATTTTTTTTTCTTATAAGATTATTTTCACTTCCGTAACAAAGGTATTCCTTGGGAGGTTTGTGTTTATAGTCCTCTGGGTCGTTCATATTTTGACATATGGATTAGAACCTTCAAATTTTGTGATTTATGGATGTAATTGTGAAACGCTTTTGAGATTTTATCCTTTCAGAGAGTAGTTGGCATTTGATATCTAACCAAGTACTTTGAAAATTATTTGGAAATTTACTTCACAGAGTCCGCTTCCTATAAAAGAGTAAACAAGCAGAAGGTACCAGTGTATCTTCACTGCTGACCCTATACTATTGCTTTATTTTTTCTGCGACATACTTTATCATTGCTATAGTTATTATTCACTTTCTTGGTGTTTGACAGAAATGATCGTCAGAATGTCAAATTTCTGCCTTCAACTACCTTAAAATACAGACTGGATTCACCTTTCAGTTTCATCTCTTAAACTCCCTTCCACTGCATCTGCCTTCAACTGCCTTAAAATACAGACTGGACCCAAGCTGGGAATTCACTGTTCAGTTTCATATACTCATTATTAAATCTCTTAAACTCCCTTCCTGCATCAAAACTCTGAAGTGGTGACAAGGGTTGACTGGTTATAACTCTATACTTTAACATGGCTCAGCAGGTTGACAGCCCATTAATGGGCCTGAACTTGACCCATTTTACACATAGGCACCTTTCTTTGCATCCACTTTAACGCGCGTACTGCATGAGTTGAACCTGAGTCGCTTTGATACCATCTTGAAATCCCTTCCACTATACCAAAACTTAGAAATTGTGATAAGGGCCCAGGGTTATAACTTTATACTTGAACAAAATATGAATTACAAGAAATACAGCTTTATTCAGGAAAAAAAAACATAAAATTTCAGGGGAAAAAGTTACCTTTGGGCATGCTGGTTCCTCAGTTAGTTCTCTTTCTGCATCTGATAATTGAATAAAATTCTTGAACTTTTTTATTGCTTGACTGAGACTACTAGATTCTTTTATAAGATACTCATGAAAGAATTTCCAAACTGTTATATGAGCAAAAGAATTGTTGTTGACAGTTATTGATCGCAAATCAGTTATTTGCCCTGGTTTTAGGTCTGGATAAACTGAATATATGTACGACGTTATCAAATATTCCAAAACGGCATCTCCAAGAAACTCCAGTTTCTGGTTGAAAAATCAAGATGTCAGCAAGAAAAAGAAGAGTGTAATGCCATTAGCATAGATTGCCCGAAACTTCATTGAGTACGTATCTTAGTATAAATACAAACCTGACAGCATCCACCTGCGTGCTTATTGTAAGAAGGATGAACAAAAGCCTGTAGAAGAAGACCTCTATGCTTAAATCTATATCCTAATAACTTCTCAAGTGCATCAATATCTTGTTGGCTTTTGGAGAATACAACTCTTTACACAAAGAAAACTTTTATTGATAGAACACTAAAGAGTACAACATTCACTCTTACAAGAACACCTCACTATCACACAACTCTCTTATTTTGGTGGACACTCACACAAGCCTACACTACACACTCAAGCTCTCAAGCTCACTTCTTGCTTGCTTGCTTGCTTGATTCCTTGATGGCTTACACAAATGATAGCCTAAGACCCCTATTTATAGTTACTTAAGAGGGCTAGGAAGTGTGTGGAAGAATCAATCCTAGCCATACGCTAATAGAAGTTTCTAGAAGAATAAATACTAACCATACACTTGTATCTTCCTGAAACTTCTAGATATTTTGTAGGATATTTCTAGAGAGAGGTTCTAGAAAATTATTCTAGAACAATCTAAGTTGGTGAGGAATTCTAACACTCCCCCTCATCACCAACTTTCCCGATCACGTACCGAATTTGACTTCCACAGCATTTGCATTTGGATATTTCGAATTTGGCTTCCTTGTTCTTGTCGATCTCGAAGTTGCATAGTCGATTCTTCTCCTGTCTTCTATCCGGCTTAGCCACTCCTCTTCAATCGTCTCTTTATGAATATCCGTCATCCATGTCCTTATAGCTTGCTAGGTGGAATAACATGTTTCATGTTAAGTCTAATTCACTTATTTTTAGACTTAACATGAAAGAATATAGAGGAGATAAGGTCATTTAGACTTAACATGAATTAAATTAAATTTAACATGAAATTAGACTTAAAATAAGTTGAAATAGACTTAACATGTTAAGTCCATTTCAACTTATTTTAAGTCTAATTTCATGTTAAATTCAATTTAATTCATGTTAAGTCTAATTTAATTCAATTAAAAACTCAAAATGCCCTTATCTCCTCTATATTATTTCATGTTAAGTCTAATTCGATTTGTTTTAGACTTAACATGAAACATGTTAAGTCTATTTCAACTTATTTTAAGTCTAATTTCATGTTAAATTCAATTTAATTCATGTTAAGTCTAATTCGATTTGTTTTAGACTTAACATGAATTAAAATAGACTTAACATGTTAAGTCTAATTCGATTTGTTTTAGACTTAACATGTTTCATGTTAAGTCTAATTCGATTTGTTTTAGACTTAACATGAAACATGTTAAGTCTATTTCAACTTATTTTAAATCTAATTTTATGTTAAATTCAATTTAACTCATGTTAAGTCTAATTTAATTCAATTAAAATACAGAATGTTCTTATCTCCTCTATATTATTTCATGTTAAGTCTAATTCGATTTGTTTTAGACTTAACATGAAAGAATATAGAGGAGATAAGGGCAATTTACGCTTTTAATTGAATTAAATTTGATTTAACATGAATTAAATTGAATTAAATTAGACTTAAAATAAGTTGAAATAGACTTAACATGTTTCATGTTAAGTCTAATTCAATTTGTTTTTAGACTTAACATAAAAGAATATAGAGGAGATAAGGGTATTTTGGCATTTTAATTGAATTAAATTAGACTTAACATGAATTAAATTGACTTTAACATGAAATTAGACTTAAAATAAGTTAAAATAGATTTAACATGTTTCATGTTAAGTCTAATTCACTTGTTTTTAGACTTAACATGAAAGAATATAGAGGAGATAAGGGTATTTTACGCTTTTAATTGAATTAAATTAGACTTAACATGAATTAAATTAAATTTAACATGAAATTAGACTTAAAATAAGTTAAAATAGATTTAACATGTTTCATGTTAAGTCTAATTCACTTGTTTTTAGACTTAACATGAAAGAATATAGAGGAGATAAGGGTATTTTGGCATTTTAATTGAATTAAATTAGACTTAACATGAATTAAATTAAATTTAACATGAAATTAGACTTAAAAATAAATTAAAATAGACTTAACATGTTTCATGTTAAGTCTAATTCAACTTGTTTTGTTTTTAGACTTAACATGAAAGAATATAGAGGAGATAAGGGCATTTTGGAGTTTTAATTGAATTAAATTAGACTTAACATTAATTAAATTAAATTTAACATGAAATTAGACTTAAAATAAGTTAAAATAGACTTAACATGTTTCATTTTAAGTCTAATTCACTTGTTTTTAGACTTAACATGAAAAATATAGAGGAGATAAGGGCATGTTGGTATTTTTAATTGAATTAAATTAGACTTAACATGAATTAAATTGAATTTAACATGAAATTAGACTTTAAAATAAGTTAAAATAGACTTAACATGTTTCATTTTAAGTCTAATTCAATTTGTTTTTAGACTTAACATGAAAAATATAGAGGAGATAAGGGCATTTTGGCATTTTAATTGAATTAAATTAGACTTAACATGAATTAAATTGAATTTAACATGAAATTAGACTTTAAAATAAGTTAAAATAGACTTAACATGTTTCATTTTAAGTCTAATTCAATTTGTTTTTAGACTTAACATGAAAGAATATAGAGAAGATAAGGGCATTTTGGTATTTTTAATTGAATTAAATTAGACTTAACATGAATTAAAATAGACTTGACATGAACCAAGTTGGACTTGAGATAATGGCATTTTGGCGTTTTTAATTGAATTAAATTAGACTTAACATGAATTAAAATAGACTTAACATGAACCAAGTTGGACTTAACATGAACCGTGTTAGACTTAACATGAACCAAGTTAGACTTAACACGAACCAGGTTAGACTTAACACGAACCAGATTGGACTTAACATGAATTAAAATAGACTTAACATGAACTAAGTTGGACTTAACATGAACCATGTTAGACTTAACACGAATCAGGTTAGACTTAACACGAACCGATTAGACTTAACATGAACTGTGTTAGACTTAACACTAACCCGGTTCGTGTTAAGTCCAGCCATTCGTGTTAGGTCCACTTTGATTCGTGTTAAGTCTACTTTCATGAACCGAGTTAGACTTAACATGAACTGTGTTAGACTTAACATGAACCAAGTTGGACTTAACATGAATTAAAATAGACTTAACATGATACATATCGGATGCTACTTGCTTATAATTTTTCAACTCTTCGTTGAGTTAAGCTCTCGTGGGCAACATATATCATATAAAACCTCTACCCGAGATAGGAGTCGAACAAACACAAGAAGGAGATGGTCTGGATGCTAAATGGGCATGGAAAACATTAAAACCGATTATTAAGGTTATATAGTATAAAATTTACATGAATTTTAAATCCAATCCATGAAAACATTAAAACTTATTATTAAGGCTTTTATAATAGTATAAAATTTACATGAATTTTAAATCCATTCCATGAAAACGAGCAAGCCTTCACACGTGATGTTGTAGTAACAATAGTAAAACTTATATGGAACTCTTTTATGGCTTTTGTTTATTGTGAACAAGAGGTCCGAATCGTGATCCCAAATTGTACCACAAAATACCGCTTAAAAGCAAGCAAAAGGAAAGAAGAAAGAAGAAAAAAAGGGAAAATTGTGTAATGATGACTTAAAATAGAGGAGGAAGGAGGAAGATGAGGAGGAGGAAGGAGGAAGATGAGGAGAGGAGGAAGAGGAGTCATGACCATTAGATCTGAGAAAAATGAATGGATGAGATAAGGGCATTTTGGGGATTTTATTTCTTTCTCTCTCTACGCTTTAATGACATGAATGATGACAAAAAGTATGCACAAATCAACACTGTTTAAAATTGAAGACACTGGCAAAGTTAGAAGGGCCGGTCACATGAAATTTTTGCTTTTGGGGCCTTTACACAATTGTTTGTTGTGTTTACACCCCTAGGAGGGCATCTCACATTTAATATTGGCTAGAGGGAGTTTGGTTCCTAGGGTATAAACACAACAAATAAGTGCAACTCATGATACTACAAGTATGTTCGTAATTAACCCATTATTGAATGCTAATATGTATTCAGTACGATATGAATACTGATTTATTTCTATAAGAAAACTCATATTCATATCTATTGAGTCATAAATTAGAACTCTTGATCATCTAAATTAACGCCTAATCCATTAATCTAAAGAGCGAGTCAATTAGAACCTTATGATCAACATAGATTCGCCTCTTTGGGATATGGACATGGATATTTCACTACATGCCCATCCATAACAATCATATGTAGATATTTAGTAATCATATATCTATCGAACGACACTAACACGTATGGATATATCCGCTAATAAGAATATTTTTGCCCCCGCTTTCTGAAAAGAATCAATTTCTTATAAGCTCAATGGTGTATGTGCAATTTATAAAGTCTGTAGGCTCAATAATATACAAGAAAAATCGAATCTAAATATTTCCGGGACACACTCGACAGATTTTCTAACCACCCTCGCCGCACATGGGGGCAGTGAGATAATCTCACTGCCCCCTGTTTTTCAAGGTGGACGGATCAGAACCTCCCGCACCGTGCGGGAGGTTCTGATAAAACCTGGAGTCTCACAAAACTTTCTAAAATCTCTGTGTAATAACTTCAACATGCGCTCGCATAGAATTAATATGCGACCGGTGTTTCTTTACAAAAGATGACCGTTCAACACGTGAACGCTTTTTATTTTTGGTCCCTTGAAGCATTAAAGGGTCAGGGCAATAAAAAAGTCCCACGTGTCGCATATGTTTTCACCAAAGAGCATGATCTTGTGTTTTAGATGGAACACAAAACAGGAAATCTAACCTTTTGCAACTGTCTTATACATCCACGTTGCGGGGGACGATCAGTTAATTTAGCTGTTTGATGTTCTGATCGATTAGATGATCGAAAACAGATGTCGTAGAATTTTTTTTTAAATACCTAGCAAAGTTATTTTAATAGTTTAGTTATAGGCTTACGTGGGGTATTATTGGATCTGATGTGCTGTATGGGCCATGATAATAATAGGTAAACGACAACCGCCGAATCATTTATTCGAACTTGTGATTAATATTTTTACGTTCTTGTTTGTGTTGATGTGCATCATTGCCTGATTTTTATTCTTTTAATTTACGACGAAAAAATATATTAGGTTAAAATAAATGTACCATTGGGCTTGGTGATTAAGCCCAACTTATAAAAGGGCCTAGGTTTGGTGGCATTTGTACTAGGAGTTAACTGGCTTGAAAGCCCACTGCAAATGTGAATCAAATGGGATTTGCCGGAGTAAGATCAACATCATCTTAATCTGAAAACAAATAAAGCCCAACACTAGTCAGGTGGCCCATATCCATAGCCTTTTTTCTGGAATTACGTCGCTGTGGGGTAGACAAACATAATTTCAACTCTCTTTCGCATAAATATGCAACTCATACGTGTGCTTATTATGTAATTTTGATCAATTACTTATGTATATGTCTACAAGAGACTATATGAGTTCATTCAAATCTAAAACTAGTTGTTGCATTAATCTTAGGCATATTTGTCATGATTAATATTAGAAAAATATGAAAATTCTTCCCAAAAAGGTCCAAGACAATATGACTCATTATCCTCTTTATTCATGTCAACTCATAATCGGTGATTATGTTTCTCTCGCTATTTTAGGGTTAAATCTTGATTATTAGCAAGATACATCCGAACAAGATCGTTGTGGTGTTACGAATAATGATAAGATCCTCTCCTTGTTCACTATCAATATCTGTTTGTTTTCTCCTACTTTAATATCAATATCTAATCCCATCAAAGCCTCTATATTAATACTTTAATAGAGCACCCTAGTTTTCTCTTTAAAACCACGCTTGAATCATCATAATTCAAGGAATATTTAACACACCTATATATATATATATATATATATATATATATATATATATATATATATATATATATATATATATATATATATATATATATATATATATATATATATATATATATATATATATATATATATATATATATATATATATATATATATATATATATATATATATATATATATATATATATATATATATATATATATATATATATATATATATATATATATATATATATATATATATATATATATATATATATATATATATATATATATATATATATATATATATATATATATATATATATATATATATATATATATATATATATATATATATATATATATATATATATATATATATATATATATATATATATATATATATATATATATATATATATATATATATATATATATATATATATATATATATATATATATATATATATATATATATATATATATATATATATATATATATATATATATATATATATATATATATATATATATATATATATATATATATATATATATATATATATATATATATATATATATATATATATATATATATATATATATATATATATATATATATATATATATATATATATATATATATATATATATATATATATATATATATATATATATATATATATATATATATATATATATATATATATATATATATATATATATATATATATATATATATATATATATATATATATATATATATATATATATATATATATATATATATATATATATATATATATATATATATATATATATATATATATATATATATATATATATATATATATATATATATATATATATATATATATATATATATATATATATATATATATATATATATATATATATATATATATATATATATATATATATATATATATATATATATATATATATATATATATATATATATATATATATATATATATATATATATATATATATATATATATATATATATATATATATATATATATATATATATATATATATATATATATATATATATATATATATATATATATATATATATATATATATATATATATATATATATATATATATATATATATATATATATATATATATATATATATATATATATATATATATATATATATATATATATATATATATATATATATATATATATATATATATATATATATATATATATATATATATATATATATATATATATATATATATATATATATATATATATATATATATATATATATATATATATATATATATATATATATATATATATATATATATATATATATATATATATATATATATATATATATATATATATATATATATATATATATATATATATATATATATATATATATATATATATATATATATATATATATATATATATATATATATATATATATATATATATATATATATATATATATATATATATATATATATATATATATATATATATATATATATATATATATATATATATATATATATATATATATATATATATATATATATATATATATATATATATATATATATATATATATATATATATATATATATATATATATATATATATATATATATATAATTTTAAATAAAAAGTTTGAAATAGGAAAAAAATCAAATATAATTTTACAAATATGAATACAAAGTTAATATAGTTTAAAAATGAAAAAAAATTCGAAAAAAACTCATAGGTCGATCCATGACTCATGGTCTGTGGCCTGGCCTGGCCCGGCTCGCTTGTAGACGGGTTGTGGGCTAGGCTGGGTCCAGGCCCAAATCCGAGATGAGGGAAATAGGCCATCCCACTTTGACCAGTGTAAGCCCGGGTTAGACCCGGCCCGCCCGCTCCCACCCCTACTACTTCCAAGTAGTAATATTAATCTTAATTTTGATATAAAAAGCGCTTCCTTTCCGTTCTTTAGCGCAATCAGTTGCGATTTTAGTGGAGCATACAGAACATAATCTATCAACTCCTAAAGCACACGCATAATGCACCACCTTACTTACAATCTTATAACATTTATATGGAATCAGATGCAAAGGATTAGGTTTGATGGAATGGACACCAAATCTCAGGCGAATATTGTAAAAAGAAAATCAAATAGAAGATTATTTATAGAAAATCATATATAAAAGGAGCGGTCGTGTATCTCAATACCAATCTTAAAATTATTGATTACACTTATTTAATTATATTTTCGCTAAGTTCGTGTTTTCTGTTTCTCAAATTGAATTGCAAAATGCAGACGGCATTCACAACGAAGAAGGATTATGGAAAAGAGCAGAGGGAGGCACAGTGGGCTCTTGCTCAGAGAACGCTTCATGGGCTTCACAAGGGTGATTCTTCTGGCCTCTTCAATGACAAGAACAGAGAGTTGTCTGAGATTGCTGAGCAGGCGAAGAGGCGAGCTGAGATGGCAAGGTAAAATTTGAGAGATCTTTGACCGATGCTCTTAATAATTCTTAAATTTTCATACCTCTAAAACTTAACTGTAGAACTTGGAGGCCAATTGTAGGTAAAATCGAGATTAAATCTTGACTGATATTCTTAACTACATTTAAATGCTTCTATATGCTAGCGTACCACATGCTAGGTGTTGTTTCTGCATGCTCATTCGCAGTATGCTGAAGGGATTTACCAGTAAAACTTGAGAATGGAGTAAAACTATTGAATCATAATAGATTACACCAGCTTGTTATATATATATATATATATATATATCCTTTTCTGAATGAAATCTACTGCCTATAAACCTAGACCATACTATTTGGAGGCCAGTTATAGATCTATTATATGTAGAGCACGGAAACTTCAAACTTTTGGAAATTTCTGGTGAGCCCAATAATTTTGAGATCATTCCCACGTGTTTGTATCATTCACTAGGGAATTGATACTTCTTGTTATTATAACACAAATTATGACATGGGATTTGTGCTTTATTTACTAGAGACTTGATACCTCTGTTTTTCCTTTCACAAGCACACAAGAAGAGAAAAAAAAAGCTTTTCATGGATTTCTTCTTGATTGTGGTTTTCTTATGAATCCTAACAGATTTAATTTCTAATAGAGCGCACACACTCTTTCTTACTCTCGGAACTGAATCATATTTCCAACCTTTGAACTATGAGCATATGGTTTTATTTAGTGACATGATTTTTTTTTTTTTTTTGCAGGCTTAGGGAGCTCCACACACTCAAGGGGCATGTAGAGTCAGTTATGAAGCTCAAGGGACTGGACATTGAGACCATACAATCACACTATACAGTTTAAGGAAATATTACAGCAAATAACGGGGAAAGCAATTTTTATTTTTTTTGAAAACTTAACTACAAAAAAAAAAAAAAAAGTTGCTTTAAAGCACTTTTTCTCCTTCTTAGCGAGGGTTTTCTTTTCTTTTTATTTTTTAAACCTTTTCTTTCTGTTGCTTCCCCTTTGATTTCTTTTCCCATCCGTTTCTTCTCTTCTCAGGGTTTCAAACCCAAGATTGGTTTTTGCAATTTGATCACAAAGGGATGAAGAGAGAGAGAGAGAGAGATGATGTAGCTATCTCTGCTCCTTAATACTGTCTGTAGATTTCTCTTGGATCAATGTAGTTTAGAGATTTGGAGAGTTAGCTATTATGTGACAGTGGAATAATTCTATGAAGCCATTCATCCAGTGAGAGGAGAGTTGACTCTTGAATTGATATAAATAGTGGGTACTAAATAAACACCCTGCATTCTTTTTGGATGTAGGCTTCTTAGATCAATATACATTCTTTTCTTCTTTCTTTCTTTGAGTAAAGATCAATATCCTGTGTTGCAGCTGTCAATTATGATGCTTTTCCTCCTACTGTACAGTTTGGGATGTTTTTATCACCAAATTTTGGTTTTTCCTCCTACCGTACAGTTTGGGATGTTTTTATCACCAAATTTTGGTTTTAGGAATTAGTAAATTGTCAGCAATGATTAAAGCCCAAGGCGTTAGAAGAGCAGATAAGATATTCGCACAATTATACTTTTTCTGGGTTGCATAGAATTTGCTTGCTGCAGAGGGTTTTGATCAGTCTGCTGTATCATTTGGCCATCTTGAAATGCATTATTCAATACAAAAACTAGTTTTAGATTTACTTTGCCGATCTCACCAACCTGTGATCTAGGGATAATAATATCAGATCTCAGTACTTTCCATAACCCGAGTGCATTGAAATTTCATGATATACATCAGTCTTCTTCTACCTTTTTTTCCCTTTCCTTCTTCGCCGTTCACATGTATATCAAGCAACTCAAAATAAGTTTAGATTATTTTTCTCTCCTTTTTTTTCCCGTTACCCGAGCGTATCCAATAGCGTGTACAACTGGTTATGACTGCTTTCCATTGGAACTGTTTAGATAACGGGAAAAAAAAGGGCTGGAAATCAAGCAAATCATAATAAGTTTATAAAATAAAGTAGAGTGGTGTCACTGTCATGTCAAAACAATATTACAAGCCAACATCAATAACTTAAACAGGATAGCGTCAAAAAACAATGCAAGCAAATACTGTATTTTTCTCGGATACAATCACCTTTTGAGAATTTCATTTTCTATATTGAGAATGTTGTTTCGAACTTCAAGAGCCCAAAACACCAATCTGGATATAGAAAATAACTTCATCCTTTTGTGCATCCCTTATTGCTAGAAGGGAAATTCAGAAACTCAAACTTCTCTTCTAACATCAAGGGACGAACAAAACAATGACATCCAGAATGGTATATGTTATACCACCGCGCTTAGAGCCTTGGCGTATATCCAAGATGCTTAAGATACCACAGTGCTCCTGCTGCTGCATGCTCTTGTGCTGCTTTTTTCTGCAGCTTCGGTTCACTATAGCACTCCAAGAGTGTAGATTTTACTCCATCAACTTGAATAGTAACCTTAAAAGTAAACCTGCACATAAACCGGACTTGTATTGTCAGTCGTTGATTCCTCTGTAATGACTGTCACATAATAACATGGGTATAAAAAAACAAGGAAGAATCATAAGCTTACATTTTTAGATGGCATGGTCCTTCATCTTTACAACACTCAAACGAAGGAGGCTTCCAATAGTTCCTAGCACATATTTCAAACACTTGTGACCTTGCTGATTTATTACTCTGACCACCTACAAGGAGGAAAGCAAAACAAATCAAATTATCACACTAAGAATTTGTTTAGATGTTTCACAAGATTAACATGGCATAAGCTTCTTCACGGTTTCCACATGATTATACCATTCATCTCAAGTTGATGACTGTTCTCCATCAGTCCATTAGGCTTCTTCGGCTGCCAGCTGATTTGTTCATGCTTCTCTTGCTTTGGTCTTTGTGGTGACCTCGAGGCAACAGACAGCGGCTTATGAAGGTCATTGTTAACATCTCTTGTGGGGAGACTCCACTGAGATGAAGTCTCTTCTGCCTCATGGATTGTTAACTTCTCCAGTGGAATTGAGATTGAGTTACAGTCGAAGTTCTCTACTACTATAGGATCTTCATCAAATCCAATCAGCAATGGTAGCTTCTTCCGAGTTGAGCTTAAAATTTCTTCTAGCGACTTACTTTTATGCTTGAAACCAAGAGCCTGTAGTCATGCACCCAAAAAAAAAAAGTTCAGTTTCCATCTCTAAGTATAGGCTACTTAAGAAAATAGGCAGAATAAGCATCAGCAGACATCCAGCGTCTCATGGTTATTTAAAAGCTATGAGCTCAGTCTTGGATGGTTTGGTACTCTGCACAACACATGTATTCCTCCCTCTAATACATATGCAACAGTTGTGTACCTAGGTAGAAAATCATCGTCTTCATCGGAGCAGGCATTAAACAAATGAAGCAAATTAAATAACATTGTGATAATAGATGTTTTTGATGCTTTAACACATTCACTTATATATTTGTGATCGTGAACCGTGATAATACTCGTGAAGGAGTATTAATGAATTCCAATTTAGTGAAGGCATGAAGTACTCATGAGTTCCAATAGTGATAATATTGAAGGCATGAAGTTTCAATTTACGTGTTTGGTATTGCCATATTGGAGTAGATAAACAAGAGCACTCACAAAGGATGCAATTATGGACAGCTCGATCTCTAGTAACACTAGTGAAAGCGGTATAGAGAGTATAATCATGTGTTTTGGTAAAAAGAATTTGAAGAAGGTACCCTGACGCCATTCATTATACAATTTTACAAGTGCATCATGCCATATTGCGTAGTCAATTCTAGATGTCTCATGCCAAAAGGTGGAATTCTATGCAGAAGATTATCATGTCAAATAGTGTAAACTGACATTTCTAAACATAAGCCAATTACTTGAAGTTGTAAAAGTACTTCTTATGATGCCCTTTTATAGATATTAGGACTAAGTGTAAGGCAATGTTGACAGCTTAAAAACTCATTATAAAATTAGTCTTAATGCTAGTTAATGAAAATTCAGATTCTCAGAGATTGTGAAGTAAGAATTTGAAGGAAATAAGACCTGATATATAACATACTAAAAGTTAAGGTATAACAATGATTTTACCTTAAGCTTAAAAAGTGCTTCTTGTGCAGCAGTTCTTCTGGCAGCTTTTGAGTTGTTGTTGACAGCACTGTAAGTCAAATGCTTCCCTTTGACATCAATTTCTACCTGGACTGAATAGCCCTCCTTTTGTTTTACAGGATCCGGTAATCCCAGCTCAAAACTATAAGACTGACAGAGTTCACGGAGTTCTCTTAGAGGGTTGATCTGCAAACTAGAAAACCTTAAAATAGGTTCCAAGAGATTGAGCATAATGCTCCAAACTAAGTTTAAGTTGAATCCTGTGTCCAGAAGTACAGCGCCAATTGAAGATTCAACAACATCACCAAGCACCTGCATCATTGTAGACCTATGAGATAATCCATTTCTTCATACTGAATGGTGAAAAGAATCAAGCCTTGAAAACAAATAATAACTTATAATTGAGGAAATGACATCCACAAAAACCTAGAAGAAATATCCAAACATGTGTGCCACATGGACAATAGATAGAGCATTTGATCCCATATTTGTGTTGTTTCACTGGAGGAATTAGCTAACAGTTTGAATATTGCAAAACGAAGTAAAATATACCGAGTTCAGTAGGAACACATCACACCTAAATCAATGCATAGTCTGAATGGAAGGTTTAAGACATCCACTGAAATATACAAGTATTGATTTCACTAAGATATCCAAATGTCAATTTCATTCAGAAAAATAATGCTGAGTGCAATCTTTGTATGCCTGATCATACAGAAATAGGACCACATTATACTTGAGTGACATAAATATCAAGGACTAGAAAACTAGTGACACTTAAATGGAAACCTTAGAGACTGTAAAACTAGATTGGCTGGGAAAGCTTTAGTCCTAGGCAAATGCTAAACATCAAGAAATAAAAAAAGAACTCGTTTTAAGCGGCGCTGGGCGTCTGTTCTAAATCTCACTGCCCTCCCGCCCTCTCTTTTGTGTGTGTGTGAGTTTTTTTTTGGGTTTTGTTTTTGTTGGGGTGGTGGGGATGTTGCGTTATCTTGGAAGTGATCTATGGAAATCCTTTCATATCCAATGTTGGATGTATTCGCAACAAACCTATGCCGACCCATCTATGTGCATATGTGCAACCTACTTGGTATATATCAGGAAAGGAAAATAAGTCATACATTGGCTCCATATTTTTCCTTCATGAGAGCGGAATATAGGTCTGGATATTGTACCATAACAAAGTCAATGGGAGCATGAAGTGTTTTGATCTCATCAAATATGACCTACTTCCTATGCATGAAAACAAATTTTAGATAAAATAATTGCATGAACTGTGACTTGTACACATGGAAACAAGTATAGGACTCTGATATAGACATGATAACCCTTGAGCACATAGACATGAGAACACAACTATACACAAGCGTTCTTTTAAGTACCTGCAATTTTACTCGCTTAATTGTGTGTATTGGCCCTATTGCGTTGTTATCACATGTGAAATAAGCCAAAATGCCAGAAGAATCAACAGAGCAATTAGTTGCAATCAAACTGGGAGCTCATCAATTTACAAATTTTTTAAGTGAACAAAGGTGTGTTCCATCAAAAAGAAGTAAATAAATATTTGCAATATTCATAAGAACAGGACAAGAATGGACAACTTTGTTGTGCCTGGAAATGTAGACACATCAATTTTGGTTGAAGGAAGTGTGCTACACATCATAGATGTTCGCTGCACCTATACTTTGCATAATTATGTGATAGTCGATATATAAAAACTGTTCTCACTAGTTCCTACTTTTCTATATTATGTTCATGCAAATTGTTTGATATCCAACTACTTCAAAGCTGTGTAGTTCAACCCATTATGTCACATTTTTTCACAGCACCAAAGATGTGGAGGCCCCAACTCGAGTTATATTTGAAGGTTCATATATTTTTTTCTTATAAGATTATTTTCACTTCCGTAACAAAGGTATTCCTTGGGAGGTTTGTGTTTATAGTCCTCTGGGTCTTTCATATTTTGACATATGGATTAGAACCTTCTAATTTTGTGATTTATGGATGTAATTGTTAAACGCTTTTGAGATTTTATCCTTTCATAGAATAGTTGGCATTTGATATCTAACCAAGTACTTTGAAAATTATTTGGAAATTTACTTCACACAGTCCGCTTCCTATAAAAGAGTAAACAAGCAGAAGGTACCACTGTATCTTCACTGCTGACCCTATACTATTGCTTTATTTTTTCTGCGACATACTTTATCATTGCTTTAGTTATTATTCACTTTCTTGGTGTTTGACAGAAATGATCGTCAGAATGTCAAATTCCTGCCTTCAACTACCTTAAAATACAGACTGGATTCACCGTTCAGTTTCATCTCTTAAACTCCCTTCCACTGCATCTGCCTTCAACTACCTTAAAATACAGACTGGACCCAAGCTGGGAATTCACCGTTTAGTTTCATATACTCATTATTAAATCTCTTAAACTCCCTTCCACTGCATCAAAACTCTGAAGTGGTGGCAAGGGTTGACTGGTTATAACTTTATACTTTAACATGGCTCAGCAGGTTGACAGCCCATTTATGGGCCTAAACTTGACCCATTTTACACATAGGCACCTCTCTTTGCATCCGCTTTAACGCGTGTACTGCGTGAGTTGAACCTGAGTCGCTTTGATACCATCTTAAAATCCCTTCCACTACACCAAAACTTAGAAATTGTGATGAGGGCCCAGGGTTATAACTTTATACTTGAACGAAATATGAATTACAAGAAATATAGCTTTATTCAGAAAAAAAAACATAAAATTTCAGGGGAAAAAGTTACCTTTGGGCATGCTGGTTCCTCAGTTAGTTCTCTTTCTGCATCTGATAATTGAATAAAATTCTTGAACTTTTTTATTGCTTGACTGAGACTATTAGATTCTTTTATAAGATACTCATGAAAGAATTTCCAAACTGCTATATGAGCAAAAGAATTGTTGTTGACAGTTATTGATCGCAAATCAGTTATTTGCCCTGGTTTTAGGTCTGGATAAACTGAATATATGTACGACGTTATCAAATATTCCAAGACGGCATCTCCAAGAAACTCCAGTTTCTGGTTGAAAAATCAAGATGTCAGCAAGAAAAAGAAGAGTGTAATGCCATTAGCATAGATTGCACGAAACTTCATTGAGTACGTATCTTGGTATAAATACAAACCTGATAGCATCCACCTGAGTGCTTATTGTAAGAAGGATGAACAAAAGCCTGTAGAAGAAGACCTCTATGCTTAAATCTATATCCTAATAACTTCTCAAGTGCATCAATATCTTGTTGGCTTTGGAGAATACAACTCTTTACACAAAGAAAACTTTTATTGATAGAACACTAAAGAGTACAACATTCACTCTTACAAGAACACCTCACTATCACACAACTCTCTTATTTTGGTGGACACTCACACAAGCCTACACTACACACTCAAGCTCTCAAGCTCACTTCTTGCTTGCTTGCTTGCTTGATTCCTTGATGGCTTACACAAATGATAGCCTAAGACCCCTATTTATAGTTACTTAAGAGGGCTAGGAAGTGTGTGGAAGAATCAATCCTAGCCATACGCTAATAGAAGTTTCTAGAAGAATAAATACTAACCATACACTTGTATCTTCCTAGAAACTTCTTGGTAGATATTTTGTAGGATATTTCTAGAGAGAGGTTCTAGAAAATTATTCTAGAACAATCTAAGTTGGTGAGGAATTCTAACACTCCCCCTCATCACCAACTTTCCCGATCACGTACCGAATTTGACTTCCACAGCATTTGCATTTGGATATTTCGAATTTGGCTTCCTTGTTCTTGTCGATCTCTGAAGTTGCATAGTCGATTCTTCTCCAGTGTCTTCTATCTGGCTTAGCCACTCCTCTTCAATCGTCTCTTTATGAATATCTGTCATCCATGTCCTTATAGCGGAGCTAGGCTGTGGAATAACATGTTTCATGTTAAGTCTAATTCGACTTATTTTTAGACTTAACATGAAAGAATATAGAGGAGATAAGGTCATTTAGACTTAACATGAAAGAATATAGAGGAGATAAGGTCATTTAGACTTAACATAAAAGAATATAGAGGAGATAAGGTCATTTAGACTTAACATGAATTAAATTAAATTTAACATGAAATTAGACTTAACATGAAACATGTTAAGTCTAATTCGACTTATTTTTAGACTTAACATGAATTAAATTGAATTAAATTAGACTTAAAATAAGTTGAAATAGACTTAACATGAATTAAATTGAATTAAATTAGACTTAAAATAAGTTGAAATAGACTTAACATGAAAGAATATAGAGGAGATAAGGGTATTTTGGCATTTTAATTGAATTAAATTAGACTTAACATGAATTAAATTGAATTAAATTAGACTTAAAATAAGTTGAAATAGACTTAACATGAAAGAATATAGAGGAGATAAGGTCATTTAGACTTAACATGAAACATGTTAAGTCTAATTCGATTTGTTTTAGACTTAACATGTTTCATGTTAAGTCTAATTCGATTTGTTTTAGACTTAACATGAAACATGTTAAGTCTAATTCGACTTGTTTTTAGACTTAACATGAAACATGTTAAGTCTAATTCGACTTGTTTTTAGACTTAACATGTTTCATGTTAAGTCTAATTCGACTTGTTTTTAGACTTAACATGAAACATGTTAAGTCTAATTCGACTTATTTTTAGACTTAACATAAAAGAATATAGAGGAGATAAGGGTATTTTGGCATTTTAATTGAATTAAATTAGACTTAAAATAAGTTAAAATAGACTTAACATGAAAGAATATAGAGGAGATAAGGTCATTTAGACTTAACATGAAACATGTTAAGTCTAATTCGATTTGTTTTAGACTTAACATGTTTCATGTTAAGTCTAATTCGACTTATTTTTAGACTTAACATAAAAGAATATAGAGGAGATAAGGTCATTTAGACTTAACATGAAATTAGACTTAACATAAAAGAATATAGAGGAGATAAGGTCATTTAGACTTAACATGTTTCATGTTAAGTCTAATTCGACTTATTTTTAGACTTAACATGAATTAAATTGACTTTAACATGAAATTAGACTTAACATGAATTAAATTGAATTAAATTAGACTTAACATGTTTCATGTTAAGTCTAATTCGATTTGTTTTAGACTTAACATGTTTCATGTTAAGTCTATTTCAACTTATTTTAAGTCTAATTCGATTTGTTTTAGACTTAACATGTTTCATGTTAAGTCTAATTCGATTTGTTTTAGACTTAACATGAATTAAATTAAATTTAACATGAAATTAGACTTAACATGAAAGAATATAGAGGAGATAAGGTCATTTAGACTTAACATGAAATTAGACTTAACATGTTTCATGTTAAGTCTAATTCGACTTATTTTTAGACTTAACATGAAAGAATATAGAGGAGATAAGGTCATTTAGACTTAACATGAATTAAATTAAATTTAACATGAAATTAGACTTAAAATAAGTTGAAATAGACTTAACATGTTAAGTCTATTTCAACTTATTTTTAGACTTAACATGTTTCATGTTAAGTCTAATTTAATTCATGTTAAGTCTAATTTAATTCAATTAAAATGCCAAAATGCCCTTATCTCCTCTATATTCTTTCATGTTAAGTCTAATTCGATTTGTTTTAGACTTAACATGAAACATGTTAAGTCTATTTCAACTTATTTTAAGTCTAATTCGATTTGTTTTAGACTTAACATGTTTCATGTTAAGTCTAATTCAATTCAATTAAAATGCCAAAATGCCCTTATCTCCTCTATATTCTTTCATGTTAAGTCTATTTCAACTTATTTTAAGTCTAATTCGATTTGTTTTAGACTTAACATGAAACATGTTAAGTCTATTTCAACTTATTTTTAAATCTAATTTTATGTTAAATTCAATTTAACTCATGTTAAGTCTAATTTAATTCAATTAAAATGCCAAAATGCCCTTATCTCCTCTATATTATTTCATGTTAAGTCTAATTCGACTTGTTTTTAGACTTAACATGAAACATGTTAAGTCCATTTCAACTTATTTTAAGTCTAATTTTATGTTAAATTCAATTTAATTCATGTTAAGTCTAATTTAATTCAATTAAAATGCCAAAATGCCCTTATCTCCTCTATATTCTTTCATGTTAAGTCTATTCAACTTATTTTAAGTCTAATTCAATTTGTTTTAGACTTAACATGAAACATGTTAAGTCTATTCAACTTATTTTAAGTCTAATTTCATATTAAATTCAATTTAATTCATGTTAAGTCTAATTCAATTCAATTAAAATGCCAAAATGCCCTTATCTCCTCTATATTCTTTCATGTTAAGTCTAAAATAAGTTGAAATAGACTTAACATGAAACATGTTAAGTCTATTTCAACTTATTTTTAAATCTAATTTTATGTTAAATTAATTTAACTCATGTTAAGTCTAATTTAATTCAATTAAAATGCCAAAATGCCCTTATCTCCTCTATATTATTTCATGTTAAGTCTAATTCGATTTGTTTTAGACTTAACATGAAAAAATATAGAGGAGATAAGGGTATTTTACGCTTTTAATTGAATTAAATTAGACTTAACATGAATTAAATTGAATTAAATTAGACTTAAAATAAGTTGAAATAGACTTAACATGTTTCATGTTAAGTCTAATTCACTTATTTTTAGACTTAACATAAAAGAATATAGAGGAGATAAGGGTATTTTGGCATTTTAATTGAATTAAATTAGACTTAACATGAATTAAATTGACTTAACATGAAATTAGACTTAAAATAAGTTAAAATAGACTTAACATGTTTCATGTTAAGTCTAATTCGACTTGTTTTGTTTTAGACTTAACATGAAATAATATAGAGGAGATAAGGGTATTTTACGCTTTTAATTGAATTAAATTAGACTTAACATGAATTAAATTAAATTTAACATGAAATTAGACTTAAAATAAGTTAAAATAGACTTAACATGTTTCATGTTAAGTCTAATTAATTTGTTTTAGACTTAACATGAAAGAATATAGAGGAGATAAGGGTATTTTGGCTTTTAATTGAATTAAATTAGACTTAACATGAATTAAATTAAATTTAACATGAAATTAGACTTAAAATAAGTTAAAATAGACTTAACATGTTTCATGTTAAGTCTAATTCGACTTGTTTTGTTTTAGACTTAACATGAAAGAATATAGAGGAGATAAGGGCATTTTGGAGTTTTTAATTGAATTAAATTAGACTTAACATTAATTAAATTAAATTAGACTTAACATGAAACATGTTAAGTCTATTTCAACTTATTTTTAAATCTAATTTTATGTTAAATTCAATTTAACTCATGTTAAGTCTAATTTAATTCAATTAAAATGCCAAAATGCCCTTATCTCCTCTATATTATTTCATGTTAAGTCTAATTCAATTTGTTTTAGACTTAACATGAAAGAATATAGAGGAGATAAGGGTATTTTACGCTTTTAATTGAATTAAATTTGATTTAACATGAATTAAATTGAATTAAATTAGACTTAAAATAAGTTAAAATAGATTTAACATGTTTCATGTTAAGTCTAATTAATTTGTTTTAGACTTAACATAAAAGAATATAGAGGAGATAAGGGTATTTTGGCATTTTAATTGAATTAAATTAGACTTAACATGAATTAAATTGACTTTAACATGAAATTAGACTTAAAATAAGTTAAAATAGACTTAACATGTTTCATGTTAAGTCTAATTCGACTTGTTTTTAGACTTAACATGAAAAAATATAGAGGAGATAAGGGTATTTTGGCGTTTTAATTGAATTAAATTAGACTTAACATGAATTAAATTAAATTTAACATGAAATTAGACTTAAAATAAGTTAAAATAGATTTAACATGTTTCATGTTAAGTCTAATTCAATTTGTTTTAGACTTAACATGAAAGAATATAGAGGAGATAAGGGTATTTTGGCTTTTAATTGAATTAAATTAGACTTAACATGAATTAAATTAAATTTAACATGAAATTAGACTTAAAAATAAATTAAAATAGACTTAACATGTTTCATGTTAAGTCTAATTCGACTTGTTTTGTTTTAGACTTAACATGAAAGAATATAGAGGAGATAAGGGCATTTTGGAGTTTTTAATTGAATTAAATTAGACTTAACATTAATTAAATTAAATTTAACATGAAATTAGACTTAAAATAAGTTAAAATAGACTTAACATGTTTTAACTTAATTCAACTTATTTTTAGACTTAACATGAAAAAATATAGAGGAGATAAGGGCATGTTGGTATTTTTAATTGAATTAAATTAGACTTAACATGAATTAAATTGAATTTAACATGAAATTAGACTTAAAATAAGTTAAAATAGACTTAACATGTTTCATTTTAAGTCTAATTCACTTGTTTTTAGACTTAACATGAAAAAATATAGAGGAGATAAGGGCATGTTGGTATTTTTAATTGAATTAAATTAGACTTAACATGAATTAAATTGAATTTAACATGAAATTAGACTTAAAATAAGTTAAAATAGACTTAACATGTTTCATTTTAAGTCTAATTCAATTTGTTTTAGACTTAACATGAAAGAATATAGAGAAGATAAGGGCATTTTGGTATTTTTAATTGAATTAAATTAGACTTAACATGAATTAAAATAGACTTGACATGAACCAAGTTGGACTTGAGATAAGGGCATTTTGGCATTTTTAATTGAATTAAATTAGACTTAACATGAATTAAAATAGACTTAACATGAACCAAGTTGGACTTAACATGAACCGGTTAGACTTAACATGAACCAAGTTAGACTTAACATGAACCAGGTTAGACTTAACACGAACCAGTTTGACTTAACATGAATTAAAATAGACTTAACATGAACTAAGTTGGACTTAACATGAACCATGTTAGACTTAACATGAACCGTGTTAGACTTAACATGAACCGTGTTAGACTTAACATGAACCGTGTTAGACTTAACACTAACCTGGTTCGTGTTAAGTCCAGCTTCATTCGTGTTAGGTCCACTTTGATTCGTGTTAAGTCTACTTTCATGAACCAGGTTAGACTTAACACGAACCAGGTTAGATTTAACACGAACCAGGTTGGACTTAACATGAATTAAAATAGACTTAACATGAACCAAGTTGGACTTAACATGAACCGGTTAGACTTAACATGAACCAAGTTAGACTTAACATGAACCAAGTTAGACTTAACACGAACCAGATTAGACTTAACATGAACCAGATTGCACTTAACATGAATTAAAATAGACTTAACATGAACTAAGTTGGACTTAACATGAACCAGGTTAGACTTAACACGAACCAGGTTAGACTTAACACGAACCAGATTAGACTTAACATGAACCAGGTTAGACTTAACACGAACCTGGTTCGTGTTAAGTCCAGTTTCATTCGTGTTAGGTCCACTTTGATTCGTGTTAAGTCTACTTTCATGAACCAGGTTAGACTTAACACGAACCAGATTAGATTTAACACGAACCAGGTTGGACTTAACATGAATTAAAATAGACTTAACATGAACTAAGTTGGACTTAACATGAACCATGTTAGACTTAACACGAATCAGGTTAGACTTAACACGAACCAGATTAGACTTAACATGAACCGTGTTAGACTTAACACTAACCCGGTTCGTGTTAAGTCCAGCCATTCGTGTTAGGTCCACTTTGATTCGTGTTAAGTCTACTTTCATGAACCAGGTTAGACTTAACACGAACCAGGTTAGATTTAACACGAACCAGGTTGGACTTAACATGAATTAAAATAGACTTAACATGATACATATCGGATGCTACTGTTTATAATTTTTTCAACTCTTCGTTGAGTTAAGTTCTCTGTGGGCAACATATATCATATAAAACCTCTACCTGAGATAGGAGCTGAACAAACACAGTAAGGAGATGGTCGGATGCTAAATGGGCATGGAAAACATTAAAAACTGATTATTAAGGTTATATAGTATAAAATTTACATGAATTTTAAATCCAATCCATGAAAAACATTAAAAACTTATTATTAAGGCTTTTTATAATAGTATAAAATTTACATGAATTTTAAATCCATTCCATGAAAACGAGCAAGCCTTCACACAGTGATGTTGTAGTAACAATAGTAAAACTTATATGGAACTCTTTTTATGGCTTTTGTTTATTGTGAACAAGAGGTCTGGAATCGTATCCCAGCTTGTACCACAAAATGCTAATTTCTAAAAGCAAGCAAAAGGAAAGAAGAAAGAAGAAAAAAAGGGAAAATTGTGTAATGATGACTTAAAATAGAGGAGGAAGGAGGAAGATGAGGAGAGGAGGAAGGAGATGAGTTAGAAGAGAGGAGGAAGAGGGAGTCATGACCATTAGATCTAGAGAAAAATGAATGGATGAGATAAGGGCATTTTGGGGATTTTTATTTCTTTCTCTCTCTCTCTATGCTTAGTTGACATGTAATGATGACTAAAAAGTGGTGAAGTAAATGAACATCTGTTGGGAATTTGAAGACACAAGCAAAGTTAGAGGGGGTCACATGAAATTTTTGCTTTTGGGGCCTTTACACAATTTTCCCTTTTTGTTTTGATGTGCATCATTGCCTGATTTTTCTTCTTTTTAATTTACGACGAAAAAATATATTAGGTTAAAATAAATGTACCATTGGGCTTGGTGATTAAGCCCAACTTATAAAAGGGCCTAGGTTTGGTGGCATTTGTACTAGGAGTTAACTGGCTTGAAAGCCCACTGCAAATGTGAATCAAATGGGATTTGCCGGAGTAAGATCAACATCATCTTAATCTGAAAACAATAAAGCCCAACACTAGTCAGGTGGCCCATATCCATAGCCTTTTTTCTGGAATTACGTCGCTGTGGGGTAGACAAACATAATTTCAACTCTCTTTCGCATAAATATGCAACTCATACGTGTGCTTTTATGTAATTATTAATTACTTTTTTTCCCCACGAGGTATGCCCGCACCTTATTATAGATGGGACTAATTCTCGCTTGCTTTGTGGCTAGTTCTAACCCGAGGGTTTTTTTACTTGTTGGGTAATTCGAATATGGGACTAGCCCGCTATGGATCATCCCCGAACAGGAGCGCAGCGGGATCTTACACCGCTGTCCCGCTACGCCAACTCTGCGGATTATTTTGATCAATTACTTATGTATATGTCTACAAGAGACTATATGAGTTCATTCAAATCTAAAACTAGTTGTTGCATGAATCTTCGGCATTTTTGTCATAATTAATATTAGAAAAATATGAAAATTCTTCTGCAAAAAGGTCTGAGAGAAGATGACTCGTTGTCCCCTTTATTCATGTCAAATCATAATTGCTGATTATGTTTCTCTCGGCTTTTTTAGGATTATATCTTGATTAGCAAGAGACATCTGAACGATACTCTTGCAGTAGTACAAATGACGACAAGATCCTCTCCTTATTCACCAGTAAATCTGTTTGTTTTTCTCCTACTTTAATATCAATATCTAATCCTATCAAAGCCTCTATATTAATACTTTAATAGAGCACCTCACCCTAGTTTTCTCTTTATAAAAAAGCAACGCTTGCATCACCATAATTCAAGGAATATTTAACACACCCTCTTTAACAAAAGAAGACAAAAGAAAAAGAGATCTATGAGCAAGGAAACGAGGTTTTACAATAACTACTTCCAAGTAGTGATATTAATCTTTATCTTGATATAAAAAGCGATTCTTTTCCGCTCTTTAGCGCAATCAGTTGCGATTTTAGTGGAGCATACAGACCATAATCTATCAAGTCCTAACGCATACGCATAACGCACCGCATTATTTACAATTTTTCACATTTATATGGAATCGGATGCAAAGGATTAGGATTGATGGTATGGGACTCACCAAATCTCAGGCGAAAATTGTTAAAAGAAAATCAAATAGAAGATTATTTATAGAAAATCATATATAAAAGGAGCGGTCGTGTATCGCAATACCAATCTTAAAATTATTGATTACACTTATTTAATTATATTTTTACTAACTTTTAACTTGTTTGCATATAATTTTGGAACTTATTTTGCTAATTCAAGACTCCTGCTAAACATCCAAGAGGATACAGCCGAGTTGGAAGCTGCCTATGAGCAGGACATCAAGGTTTCATGTTCAACTCTCTTGGGGAGAAATTAATTTCTGTAATATCTGAGGTCGTGTATTGGGTGGTGCCTCTTAGCCATGCCTAAAAGTTTGATACTCATGGTGGTCCGAATGATCACGGAGAAGTTACCACGTCAAAAAAGGACTTCTGATAATACATGTATTAGCTAATTTTTCCTTCCTATCTATATGCTTTTCCTGTTAAAATCGCATACGGAGGAAGTACAAACTTAAATGTGTACTCGTACAATTGAGGATTAACTACGCTAATTTTCTACTATCCGCATCTGATCGAAAATACTTTCGCGCTCACTTTTTACTGATTAGATTGAATCTATTGATTATTTGTACTGATATGGTATCGATAACTGAAAGTATGCAGTCTGTTCGTTGTTTATTTCATACATAGTGATGATTATTTTTTGGATATTGCTACGTTATACTACAAGGTTTAAGCTAGTTTTATTTTATACTATAAAGGTGTGTTTGGTTATTTTATAAAATTTAATCAGGACTGAACCTGGCTCAATTTTATGTTGTTTATTGTTTGTCAGATTTTTGGGCTAGACCTGACCCTATTTTTTAAGCCCAAATAATGACACTAAACTAGTTTTTATTTTGACCAATGGAGAGCTGGTCCTGGCCTAATTTTGTGCAATTTGCCAAACTGATCTTAAAATAAGAAAATGTGAAACCCCTCTCGTCGTTACTATGAGAAATTATGAGTTTCTAAGACCACAATGTTGTTTTCTTAATCATAATACAAAATACTACAAATTTTACAAATAATTAATTAATATTCTCCTTTTTTTTTAAAAAAAAGTAAAGATGTGTCTTACCTGTCTTTCATGTCCAATTCTTTCGTACTTCCAAACACGAAAAACATAAAAACCACAACAAACCGCACACCTCCTCCGTCCATCACTTCCCTGTGGGCCCCAGCCCACCGGCCCCTGTTCTTGTCCGAACGGCCAGCATCCTCCAATCCCAGCCCTCCACGTGTCCCGCTCCCCAGTTTCTTGCCAAAGCTGCACACAGTCTCTATTTCTTTATTCATTTCTTCTTGCAGTGCGAAGAAAGCGATGCCCACTTTCCTTTTCTCGACAGCATCTGACGAACAAAAAAGGGAAAAAAATAAAAACAAAAAAAAATCCCACTGTTTTCGGAGCTTAAAAATGGCGCTTTTTTCTTCTTAAAACCCTAAAATCCCTCAAAATCGAGAAGCAGAGAACGATGGTGGTTCGAAAAGTCGGCAAGTATGAAGTCGGCCGTACGATCGGAGAGGGGACTTTCGCGAAGGTGAAGTTCGCGCAGAACACGGAGACAGGGGAGAGCGTCGCCATGAAAGTGCTCGATCGAGCTACCATCATCAAGCATAAGATGGCCGACCAGGTTCGAATCGGTCCAAGACTCTATTTTGATTAATCGAGCGCTCTGAATTTTTGAAAAAAGTTGGATTTTTCTCTTCTTTTTTGGGCAGATTAAGAGGGAAATTTCTATAATGAAGGTTGTGAGGCACCCGCACGTCGTTCGTCTGCACGAGGTTTGTAGTTTGATTGAATTTGGTTTCTTTTGGAAATTTGATGTTTTTCAATATGTTGAAACTAATGTGTTTTGTGTAATTGTGTGGTTTGTGTAGGTGTTGGCGAGCCGAACGAAGATATACATAATATTGGAATTCATTACGGGCGGAGAATTGTTCGATAAAATTGTGAGGCTTCATTATCTTACTATTTTTATCAGCTCTGCATTTGTGTTATTTTTTCAATGATGCTTGCTGTTTGTGATTTGGTATCGTTTTTTTTAAAGTAGGTAGGAGGTAAATGTATATAAGATAGTTAGGTCCAGGGACATTATATAAGAGAGTCATGTCCAGATGTTATCAGATGTAGGACTGGAAGCACCAAGATGAAAAATAAGGATTAATTTCACAAAAACTTTGGGGAGTGTTGCACATAATCCCCCTATTTGTTTATCTCACATGACCCCCTGAACTATGGGGTGTCTCACAACCGCACCCCAACCTGGCTTAACTTTACCTTATCCCACCTAACCCCCATGCCTGTAATTTGCAAATAACTAAAACGTCTTCGAGTGAATCCCCAAACTTTATCCCCTGTCATTTACAGGCAACATACTCCTTCCCCTAAAGTTTGAGTATTTTTCTCTAAAGAAAATTTTAGTTATTTGCAAATTATAAGCAGGGGATTAGGTGATATATGCTAAAGTTTAGGGGGGTTTTGTGAGACACCCCATAGTTCAGGGGGTTATATGAGATAAACAAAGTTCAGGGGGTTATGTGCAACACCCCCCAAAGTTCAGGGGGTTTTGTGAAATTAACTACGGTTCTAAGAACAAAGAGGAAGGTCAAGGTCACAGTGAACACAACTAGAATTTCTTCTTAATTTACGTTCTTTAAGCTCAACAATTTTTCTTGGATCCTTTCTTTGTATTTTGGAAGATTAGACTCCATATGCTTGAAGTAACACCTAAAATAGTGCTGAGTTAACTGACACATGGGTCGAGGGAAATTAGGTTGCATTTTGTGCTGTCAGAACTGTTATTGCTTCATAAACTGGTGTATGAGGAAAAGTTTCCCAATAATCTTAGCGCAAATCTCTTATAGAACCAGTTCCTTGTTGATAATCCACTTAATAGGCCAACATGGCCTGGTTTCTGCATAAACTTTCTTAGTATGTGGACATTCGCTATGGAAAGTCAAATTGAATGGAATAAATAGTAGCCTCCTCACAATGTTCCTTTCTGCTCCAAGTTTGATGACATAAATAATATCCTGACAGGTTAAGCATGGAAAAGTTAGTGAAACTGATTCACGAAGATACTTTCAGCAGCTCATTGACGGAGTGGAATATTGCCACACCAAGGGTGTTTACCATCGAGATCTGAAGGTCTTCCATGCCTTGAAAGTTTGAATAGCATCCTGCATTTGATTGCATTTAAGTTCTTTAACACTTTCTTCTACCATGCACAGCCTGAAAACCTCCTCCTTGATTCACAAGGAAATCTCAAAATTTCAGACTTCGGCCTCAGTGCGCTGCCGGCGCAAGTAATATTCCAACCTTTATGTCCTAATTAGATTTTTTTTTTATAAATGTTTCCTTACTGACACAATGACTTGCTTTATTTATTGCCTTACAGGGTGTTAGGCTTCTCCGAACTACTTGTGGGACTCCAAACTATGTTGCACCAGAGGTACTCAATGGAAACTTTCTAGTTAGGAATCTAGTTAGCTGTTGAACAGACTGATATTTTAAATCATTTTTGCATCAAGAAGCCATGTTATGGTATTTCAAATCATTTTTGCAATTAGAAGATTGGTTTTTTCATTTTCCAAACTATACTTCACTTCACAGATATTAAGTTCTCTGAGTTTCTTTAACTAGGCATAGTATACTACTGAATAATTGCTAACTGAAACCTCTGTATAACTGTCTAAAGCTGAATTGTTCCTTAGATCTGAGTCACTGCTAGTTTCTGACTGCATGAAAAACTTGTTGTGTTTCTCTTAGTTATTTCACCTTTTTCTTTTCCTTCTGGCTAATGCACATGATGTAGCCTCATGAATGCATATCCTGCACCAGGTGCTCAGTCATAAGGGGTATGATGGTGCCATTGCAGATATCTGGTCATGTGGTGTCATTCTCTACGTTTTAATGGCAGGGTATCTGCCATTTGACGACATTGATTTGGGTACCCTATACAGCAAGGTATTTCATTTATCTTTTTTTTTAAAAATTTAATTGTGTTTTTCTTGCAAGTTTGTATGATATATGGTAAGTTGCAGTTACTTGTGATAAACTCATCCAATCCTTTCTGTCTTTTTATATGCATTCTCATTAGGAATAAATTTATTAAATGTTATATTTTTGAAACAGATTCTAAATTTGATTTGTTTTCTGGGAAATTTCATTAGATTGAGAAAGCAGAATTTTCTTTTCCATCCTGGTTTTCTCTCGGAGCAAAATCCCTAATTCAGCGAATTTTGGATCCTTGTCCTGATTCTGTAAGTGTATATTTAACGTCTTACTTTAGTTTGACTATTGAAAGCTTTTTCTCGGAATTACATGTGTATTGTTAACTGAAGTTGGTTTACATATTCTGCATTGTCCAGCTGATTCTTTCATTATTGCAATTTTAAGACCTCCACAATGTCCGCATATTGTTTTTCCTTCTTCTGATAGAAATAGGTGGATACCATAAATGTATTTTTGCAACACCTAATAGAACCATGCTCAAGCATCACTGAGCCATACTAATCCTTCAGTAAGGCTGTTTGGATGATTATAACATTTGTGGTGGTATTCCATTAGTTGTTTTTTTGGCATCTGTTAACTTATCTAACCCTGGAAGGTCGCATGAACTGTGTTCAACATTTATGAAAGTGATACTTATGGAGCACATCCCTTCATCAAATTAAAAAATATCCTCCCTAATTGATGATGGTACTCCTCTAGTATGTGTGCATGATCAATATGTAAATGGCAGGTATGAAATTGGAATGAGAGCTTAAAAGATTAGGGATCTTTTGCACGTGTGATAAATACATCTGTAATTGATAGTTGCCATAAAGGATCCACATAAAATTAGGGTTTTTCATGAAAGACAATATATCTAGTTTGTTATGTCATAGAGCAAAGAACATTAAAGCATGGAGTATAAACATGATGATGCAGAAAAATTTCTAGATCCAGAAGATGAGTTCAGCACATATATTAAAAAATTATATATAAAAATATAGATACTAAACATAAATCCATAAATATGCGACGCACCATACAGGTAGAACAAGATATAATTAGATGAATTTATATGACAAACCGTAATATTATACATGTGTATGTGTTTTTAACTGATAAGGCTAAAACAATTAAAGAACATAATCTTTGATGCATTTAAGACATTGAAAATTTAGAATATGCATAAAAATGAAAAAAATAAAAACTCCAACACATATATATCAAGTATTGGAGTGCCCAAGTATTAGATACTTATCCTACACGGTGCATCTCCATCATCATCCTGCCACATATGTTTAACATGATGTCTGGTATTGCTTCATATATCTCAGTCCTCCTCCTGGATCCTAGTTGTCCATGTAGCAGTATGATTATGATTATTCCTACTTCCCTTTGCCACATTGCTGAGTAAGTTACTACCTGTTGGAGGTTTTTTTTAATCCCTCCGGAGTACCAGCCTGAATGCTCCTGCATGCTTCCCTTACAATATCATACTGGCTTACCAACTTGGCGGCCAAAAGTTTGGTTGTGTGGTGTATGTAAATCATCTATAACCAAGTTAGATTGTCTTCTATTGTTTGTATTGATATGGATGCTAATTTGTAATTGGCTGGTGTCCAGTGGGCAAGTACTCAAACTATGATATCTTCTCAAGATTGAGTTGCTGTCTATATGGTGATACATGGTAACACTGACCAATGACAGGAAAAGAGAACTTTAATTGACATTACATGAATTTATGCATTTCCATATGTACTTTAAAGGCATCTATATTATTACTGATATAATGAATGACTGAATGGACTAAACTTCCTTTTGATTGTTTATGATTCTGCTATTGATATTTCTGTCATTTAACAGCGTATCCGGATGGAAGAAATCAAAAGTGATGAGTGGTTTAGGAGGAACTATACACCTGCCAGACATTTTGAAAATGAGGATGTTAACCTTGATGATGTATATGCTGTTTTTAATGATTCCGAGGTAAGACTACTTTCTTACCCTTTTGCCATTAGAAAATTTGATTTTTCGGAAGAAACTTGAGTCCAACTATATATATGCATGTAGGTATTTATGTACTATTATTTTATATAATAATTCTTGACGCATCACTTAGTCTGTAAATAACTCTCTGTAACTCTATGAATTGCAGGATGATAATGCTACCGAACAACTTCAAACAGTGGAATCACACCCCCTTATTCTTAACGCATTCGATCTTATTATTTTATCCCAAGGACTGAACCTTTCATCACTGTTTGACCGAAGAGAAGTAAGCAACTGTACTTTAATTTATGTGATTGTTAGCTGCCTTTTCACAAGAATATCTCCTAGTAATAATTTACGAAAATGCATCTCGTCCCCCCAACACCAAAAAAAAAAAAAAAAAAAAAGAAAGGAAAATAACACCCCACCCTAAAATACTAAAACTAGTAATGCTCTTTAGCTTAGGGCCTTGATTCCATCAAATCTTTAAATTGCCATGAATATCAGTACTTAATAATTTCTCAAAAATCCAATATGTTAATTAGTTATACATGGAATTATAATACTGGCCAATCAGCGTCATGCTGCAAAATAATGCAGCATGAATCTTGTCATTAGCTTTTATCCCAAGGCTTTGGAAGACGACAGTAAATTCTTTTAAATCGTATTGAAAATCCTTGTGTTTTGCTGATCTGCAGCTTCTAGAACATCCAAAAACATGTTTCTAGAACTTACATATGTACTTCTAGAACAAAATGGATATGGAATCTAAATTTTTATGTGTTTTAAGTCATGTAGGTCATGACCAACAATGTGGACTGGTAGGTTATGGCTCTTCAATCATTTTATTTTTGGCATGCTCTTTCGAAACCTAAGAAATCTTGATGAATTTTATTAGCAGTTTGGATGCTTATCATGAAAGGAAACTCACAATTGCAAGCAATGCATTGTCTTTTTTTTTTTTTTGCATCACCTTTTATTTTGTCCCGGCAGGATTATGTGAAACATCAAACTCGCTTTCTTTCACGCAAACCAGCAAAAGTTATTATGTCTACTATGGAAGTTGTTGCGCAGTCAATGGGATACAAGACACATATTCGTAATTACAAGGTACGTGTAGGAGTTATCTTTCTTGTTGATTAACTGTGCCTCCACTTTAATAATGAATGAATGTTGATGTGAGTTGCTAAAGTTGCGATGGTTAAGTGATAACCCTGGGATGCATTTAGCACCACTCATCTGTGTGCATACTTTAATACGTCCAGACAAAGAGATACACGTACCATGTGCTTGCCTGTATATATTGGAATTCTGGTAACTATTAGTGTATGCCAATACCTCAATCGCTGAAGTAGCATCATTGTACTTCTCATAAGCTGGTTTGCATTGGAGCGGAAACAATGTTTTTTAGGAGTGTGTCTATATACTATAGGAAACTACTTGCATTCTCCTTTTGATAAATGTACATAGTTGGAATGCATGAAAAGAAAAAAAAGACTTTTCTTCTTTCTTAGGCTTTGTTGATAAGAATTTGACAGTTAGTTGATGTTATTTGACTTTCTGTGCATGCCTTTTTAATTTTAAATGTTTTATTTCATAATAATAATAATTATTATAATTATTGTTGCTGTTGTTGTTACTATTATTATTATTATAGTTATAGTTATTATTTTCTTCAATGAGAACTAATTAGTAATTTTATGACAACTTCCTGCAGATGAGAGTGGAAGGCCTTTCAGCAGATAAAACAACATATTTTTCTGTTATGCTGGAAGTGAGTCCACCATCGAATTTTAGTTAACTGAGTTCCCTTTTTTTGTTTCTAAAACGTTAACTCATTTTAACATTACATTTTTTAAACTTCTGGTTAATTGATGCAGATTTTTGAAGTTGCACCATCAATATTTATGGTTGAAATTCAAAGAGTCTCTGGAGATGTCACTGAGTGTCTTAAGGTCAGTGCTTTTCCCTCTGGTTCAGTAAATTTGCAATCTTTGTGATGTTGTGCATTTGGTGAATTTGCATGTACTTTGCTGCTCTTTTCTGGTTCCGTTCTCAAGGAATGCGAACTTGTTCACTTTTCGACAATTTGTGCATCTCAGCTGCAAATGCATAGCATCCGTTTAGTGAGTTAACTGCAAGTGTTCAAAATTTTGTATGTCATGCATTGCAGTAACACTTAATTTCTTTGCAGTTCAACAAGAACTTTTGCAACAAATTGGATGAAATTATCTGGAAGCCGCCTATTGAGAAGAGTAAGTCAAGGATCAGCCGGATGTCAAAACGATAAAATTTGCTTTTGGGTGTCTCTAACAGGTATCAATGCAGATAGTTATTATGTGATTCCTTCATAAATTTGTAAATCAAATTTCTGGTTGAGTTCTTATATGGTTATATGTACCCAATATTCTTATTCCAGCGAAAACACGAGCCCGAGAAGTCTCTATCGAGTTGATCCTAGTCGTCTATTGATTTACTATCTGAAGCATCTGAAGACTGCTTCTGGCTATAGAAGTATATGCTGATGCCACCAGCACTTGTGTTTATTTATGGGAATTTTGGAGTTTAGCATCCCATTTCTTTATATGTTGTACATGTATGAGAGTTATGTGTGAGGCTGTACATTGTGATCACAATTGAAATTATGTATATGGTGGAGATATGCTTATGATTGAGCGCTGTAACAGATAATTAATATGTGTATGGTTTTTGTTGCTGCATCAAACAATACAAATAGCAAATAGCTGAAGGCTGCTGATGAATTGTAGTGTTTCTCAAAGACTTGTATCTTGAGCAGAATGTGTAAAGACTGAACTGTGTTTTGTTCTGGGCTAAGTATCAGGAAAAACCACCTTAACTTTGGATGATTATTAGAAAACCCCCCTTAAGTATCGGAATTATCACAAACCCCCCCCCTTTAACTTTCAGATTAAGTTGCGCTATTCCTTATGAACACAGTACATGGGTATTTTATGTACGCGTTGTGTTCAAGAATTTACATGAAAACAAGATACATCCACACTTTATATGAAGTTAATATTCAAAAACATCATTTGAAACTCAGGTGATACTGGACAGAACCCAGATACTGACGCAAACCTGCTAGCATGTTGCTGATATCATAAATTTAGGGTTTATTTGCACATTAAACCCAAAGTTTCACCCTTTTCTGGTTTTGATACTCCGAAGTTCTATTTTGACAATTTGATAACCCAAAGGCTTAACTTTGTTGCTCTTTTCCCCAAGCTTAAAGAAATTGAAATTTGAAAGGAACTTTCATTTTCTGTCTACCATTATTTAAAATCTAATTTTGGAATAGAAAAAGGGACTTTCTTACACTTTGAGTTATCAAATTATCAAAATAGAACTTCAGGATATTAAAGTAAAAAAGAAAAGGTAAAAGTTATACATTTATTATCTTGTAGGCAGGCTAACATCTCATCAAAATGACAATAAAAACACTCTTGTAAGTGCTAAATAAAGGAAGCCAACAAACAAAAACTCACAAGGCTCATGATGAAAAATATTACCTATTTTCAACTTCAAATTCTTACATAACATCCATTCTCCTTAGACTAAGAAATTAGTAGCTAAAATGGGTCTCTCCCATGATGTTCACTATGTACAAAGACAGTGCAAGCCATGCAAAACTCCACCTCATATCAAAGGTGGCATTAACTTACACTAAACTACAAAAAAAAAAAAAAAAGTTATGAAATAGAGAAAACCATGCTTGCATCATTCAGTCATGAGAACACAAGAGCATGATGAGGCAACGGTGGATGATGTAGAGCCTTGCCTTGTGCTCTTTCAGACCTTTGCTCAATGAAACCAACCTCCTCTTCTGCTTAATATCTCCAAGCTTCATGGTGATTTTTTTTTTGTTGGATGAAGACTGTAGAGACTTGGGATTTTAGCTTGTGAATGAATGCTATGAGATTTGTAGAAACTTGGCATTTTATAGAGAGAGGAGAAACTTTGGAAATATCAATGAAGTTGCTGCCACTTGCAGTTGGGCTCTGTTAACGTCACGCTTGCCCCACGTGTGTCCCCCCCTTACCCCTTGGAATTGGAGTCGATAGCACGAACTTGCTTGGAAATTTTGTCCCCCCTTTCTGTCCTCTTGCCAGATCAAATGAAAATTTTGTTATTTTCATAATCCTATTCACACTAGGTTCATTTGGTCTTTTGGAGCACACAAAATTAACTTTATAAAGAGAGTTATTCTCTCAAATTTAGGGTCAAAGCAAAGAGACCAAAAATTTAAACCGTCAAGGTGTAGACTGAAGAAAAATAAGGGAAAAAAATTATTCTGGTGAGAATTTATAAAGAAACTAGAGAAGCTTCAAATAATAAAGAGATCTCTTCTTCTCTCATGGACATAGCTACAATGATAAACCGCATAAAATCTTCTTGTTTTACGTGATTATTTGTTTGTTCTTGATTTTCGTCATAAAGTTATCCACGTAAAAACCCTAAAAATCATAACAATATTCCTGGCGAGAATTTAATTGCATTTCGTAAATGTATTTATGTGGTGCATCTGTTTTTATTATTTAAACTGTTTTATTAGTATTTACATTCCATACGATTCGTATATGATATCTCAATCTAACAAACAAATACGTTGGTATTTAGAAAGCACAAATGTTAATAGAAAATAATGAGCATCCTTGCCATATGAGGATTTACTCTGTTATAAAATGATGCGGTTAAATCTCAGCCAAATGAACATAGAGGGGAAAAGAATCTTTTACCATCACACTTGGCTATGCGAGAATTCTTACATTCTCATTTTAATAATATAGTTTAAGAGGTATAAATCACTGTATTTCCGTATAAAAGAGTTTGTATCTACCAACAGTTGGAAGCTCGCATTGATGGTTTTTGGGTTCTGACGAGCTTGTTCCTTTCATACATATAGTCGGAACAAAGTTCACGTGAGAATAGCAATGAAGATTCTTTTGCTAGATTTCAGAGAATAGTCAAAGAATTCCGAGAATCTGCATCCAAGATTATCAGGTTGATTTGGCTCTCTGACGCAAATTTGAAAGAAACCACTTGGAGTGTCTTAAAAAATTAAAAAAGATTTATTATGAATATATATTATTGTTTGTACAAGTAGACAAACGGTAGAAACAACTATATTTGTTACGACAAATCTTCATAATAAACTAATATTAATTACATGAAAGTACAAAAAATATTGAAAATATAAATAACACACCGATATACGTGGTTCGATTTATAGCCCATATCCATGGAAAAATGAGGAAAATAACTTTAGTATCAAATTGTGAGGATTATAATACGGAGATCTCTCAATCACTAATCTCGAATCGCTGCCATCAAATAGATTAAATACAGTCTCTTTAAAAAAAAAAGAAATAAAAAAAAGAGTCATACGAAGAGTCAAATGATTCTTCACCACTTCGAAGAGTTGTGGCTCGCCGAACTCGGTGGGATTAATTCCGCACCAAAAGCTTCACGTGACGGTATATTTAAAGGGCCAACTCAGTTGTTACCCCGCGTTCAAGAATTTGCAATAGCTACAAAAAGTAGAGTTCTTCACAAATTTGATAACCTTACCTCTATCTATCATCCAATAAAAATCAAGATACAAAAGCTAATAAGAAACCAAATACCATTTGGACTTATCCAACTAAATCAAACTTGTAATTATCAATTGAGTTCCAATATTGCATGCGGTCAACTCCGAGGGAGCCAAAGAAACGCCGTGTTCCGAGTTTGGCGATGCGATGCGGGTTCAAATATTTGAGTTACACATAATAAACCTCTCTCTTGGCTCAAATATGCAGAAAAATTATCTCACTCTAAAATAGGCTAACTTATTTTACTTTCTCCAGAAGCTCTATTGGGCACTAAGTGCGGCACATATTGATCTAGTCCATGCATTGTTTAAACTTACCAGCTGAAAGAGACTTCGGCACTATACCAACTAAATAATCTGCACCAACAACTAACCACTCCGCAAAGCCATCACTTGAAGTAGCTCCTAAATGCATCAACCGATGATGCATAAACTACTATATCTTCATATCTCGCTATGGTCGAATCCAATCATCATCACACATAGAGAAATTGGGCTCACACTAGAGTTAATGGACTTTAAACAGAGGCTAGCAACCTATTTTAACCATATGTATTCAGTATTAACTCTTAACCCTATGTATTCAGTATTCATCAATGAGTGTCTACATGCATCACAGCGACCTACAATCCTAAATTCCAAACAAGTAGTTGAAAAACTCTATTAACTTGGGTCAAAGAATTATACAAAGAATTATCTGGAAGCTCGTCTCATTAGCTCAGGAAAAAATTCAAATTTCCACAAAAAACTTGCAATCGAAAATTGATGCTTTGTGGAAAAAGTATCTAGCTGATTCTGATTCATTACATTAATCGTATATCAAAGGTATATCTATTCTTGAATTAGTGCATAAATCCTAAGTTCATCAATCATTTTAATACAATAGATAGAAGGCACTAGATATTTTATCATGCCATCAAGATCCATCTAATAGTGAAAATTATGCAAGTAAAATATAAATCGCTTTCCTAAGAAACCAAGCTTGGCAAAATTTTCATTTAATTGCAAATTGCAACCAATAGCTTGTGGTTGCCAACCAATCATTGTACTATATATGAATTAAAAACCTTATTCACAAACCAACATTTACCTTGCAAACAAAACTATCCCAGGTCACAACTTTGAGATTTGTTCACAGCCCACAATATTACTTGCATCAGCTGTCCATTTCTCTATATAAACATTTCATAGCAAACAAGCTTATCGAGATCTGATAATGCCCATCAAATCCCAGCAATTAGATTCTAATCAAAATGCTTAGTTTAATGATTCCAACAGAGAGAGGATTAAACTAAGATTATAGTTGTATTAATTAGCCTCTCCATGAAGCGCACGCTTCTTCTTGTGCTTCACCCGTTGCCTCCTCCAAGAGTACGGAGGGCTATTTTGCTTAATTTTTTTAGTTTAACAAGTAATTAGTTTGATTTAATACTCTCACTTCTCGGAAAAGTTGTCGGCATTTTAGACTGGGGACTATTAAACTTGTAATAAAAGTTCTGACACACTCAATAAATATAAATTCTTGATTATTGCTTCAAGGAGTTTATTGAGGAAGGAGAGAGTCATGGGAGTTAATGTGTAGACAAAGGCTTTGTCTCCTTCATTAACTTGAGAGGGAATAAAGAAGTGTATTATTCACAGAATACCAGCACTCTATGCGAAAACTTGCAGGTGTTCATTCATATTGTTTATCAAAGTGACAGTTGCTAGTTTTCTCATTCCTGCTTCCTGCTGAATTATCTACATTCACAATTTCATATTGTCCAAATTTTAAATCCACAAGTGGTGGGATTTGAATTAGGATTTCTCTTATACCATGCTAGTCATTTTGAGGGATTCGGGATCCTCTTCAATTAGGTGGTAATTGAAAATTGTCCAATTACTCCCATCCTTACCATGTGTTCCAATTCAAACGGCTTAGATGAAGCCACGTATGATTTCCACTATCACAATACTGATTTTGACAATAGTGGTTTTAAAGACAATAGCAGTTAAAGATAATACCAGCCTCGTATGACTTCATCTAAGCCCTTGAAATTGGAATAAAGGTTAATGATTGAGATAATTGGATACTCTCTACTTATCACCTAATTAGAAAGGATCCATATCCCCTTTCAAGACATCAAAACTAAGAAGTTGTGGTGCGGCCAATGCATAATAGTTTTAGAAGGAACTCTATCAAGCTTCTTTCTGAAACAAGTAGCATATTTGTCTGGAAAAAAAAAACTTAATGAAAATATCTGCTCCCATATGATTTCTTCCATCAACAAAATACATAATTCTTATAGCTATATTTCACAAGACTTGCCAGCTCATGTGAAATGCCCATAATGAAGAAGAGTGAGAAGGTGACAAAACAATTACTTGGCTGATAAAAAGATAATCCTGATAGCTCAGTGTCTTATAACCTCCTATAAATGCTCAGCATCCATCAAACAACCCCTTATCCTATCTCTCACAGTCAAATATGGATATAAAGGCAACCCTAATGTAGCCAACATATTTTGTACCTCATAATCATCCTTTCAATAATGCTCAGCACCCTATAATTTATTTGGCAGGAAGTTTAATAAACGCTCGTATTTGGTACATGTTAAAGCGCTAGTTTTCCCACTTATAAAGTTTGCATTCTGCAATTTCTGCGTACATTTTCCTCAATCGGTAGGCTCCTCTGTTGCTGGAAGAACAAAAATGGGCATTATCATTGAATCAGGCCCCTTTACCATGGCTTTGTACATACAAGGAGCAGACATTAAGATCATGTAATTTCATCTGACACTATAAATAATACGACTTAACAGTTACTCTTGGTTCTCTCCTTTCTCAGCGATTCCGTATATGAAACACTCTGTGCTTTTACTGGAATAGTACATGGTCCTACAGAAATACCGAACCACGAATTTCACCACCATGATGTGATATAAGCTGGTATGTGCACCGATAACCGTGCATTTCTAGAACAGTAGGCCGCATAGAGAAGATACTTGAACAGGGACTACCCTGCTTATAGGAAATTTCTCTGCACATTGCCTGAAGAGAACCGCGAAGACAAACCTTCAGCCATTCCCTTAGAATCTAAATTGACTGCCTTTCTGCCTGCAGTCAAATCCTTTTCTCGATCCCAGGGCTTCCAAGGGTGTTGACCCACCCATTCTTCTTTCTCTTTCTCTTTCCCTTTCTCTGGTTGCTTGGATTTCTTCTTAACATGTCTTGAGCTCTTTTCTTCTTGGTGTTTTTGCACCAGAGTTTTTGAACGTTTTGCAGAGTTGTATTTGTCGACTAGATCAGCATCTGCGCTCTTTTTTGTATCCTCTGCTTCTGCAAGAGCTTTTGTTCTGTCGTAGGCCTCCAAATAACTGCAGTACAAATGATATAATTATTACCCTTTTCAGGTAAGGTAAAAGGTAAAAAAGGGTATATTACACTGTTTACTACACCTGCAAATGCCGTTTATGAGAATTTACAATAGTTCAGGGGAGTTAAATATAACTATGAAAGTTCACAGGGTTCTTTATAATTTATAAAGTTCAGAGGGGGTTGTGCAAAACACCAGAGTTCAGGGGTTTCTTGTGAAATTTACCCAAAAGATAAATAACAGAAAAAGGTGGAAGAAGATAAAATTTCAATTACTTAACGTGCCTAAATCATAATTAAAAAAAAGTAAGCCAATAGGCCTGCAGTAAAAAGGATCATATCAATAGAATGATCTAAGCCTAACATTCGGATAAAAATTCTTCTAAATCGCCTAAAATTATCGACAGCATGAAGCAAATCTTCTTCAGAATGGTAATTGTCTGACAATTCAAGTATAATAGACCTAAGATGTTGTCCATTTAAATCATTACGAAATTTGATCATAATTCCAGCACCAGACTGATGAATATTTCATAGATCTTACATTTTAAATTCACCTTTGCGTGGATGTTGTTTGGATCAAGGCCTAGATGTATTATTCATAATCATCTAACTGTAACTATAACATTAGACCATATAAATTTTGATTAAGCATCAAGGAAATAAAATCTCATACTTTTGCTTTGCTTTTTCCACTCTATCAAGGGGACTGTCAGTCCATACGCTAGTATCTCCTCGTCCTTCTTTTGAGGTTTTACTAAATGCTCTTGATTGCATGGTCACCCCTGGCTGATATAGAAGGAAGAAGTTGTACTCACTCGTCATGTGCATAAGTTGTAAAGACCGTAAAAGGGGATTAGCAGTAGCCTTACTTTCCTTTCAGGTGGCAATGTCGTCATCCATTCATCTCTTTTGGGCGGCTCTTTTGTGATGGCAAGAAGTTCCTCATCACCCTCCATGGATATGCCTGCATACAATTCAGCTTTTATTTATTTATATATACAACAAAAATTTTCTCCTCATTAAAGGGTGCAAGTATTATGAGTTTTGGACAAAGAGCGTTTTTCCTTTCTGTGTACGCAAGTTTATGTTGGAAAGCTATCTCCGTGATGTACCCTTGAACACACTGCGACTCTACATGTAGAAAATTTCAAACACACGAGATTTTTATAAATGTAATTCCGATTAAGTCCTTAATGTTTCATTAGAAATCTCTTCTCACTTGCATCCAATGTTACCTGGGTACTTCTATCGGGCATCCGTACCCGTACACGACACGCACCCATACCCGTACTGAAACTTCTTGGACACTTCTTGACTATAGGCATACCTTTATTCAGGCATATACTCAATTGTATAATACACTTTTTAATTTAAAACACTCCTCGAACACTTCTTAGACGTATATCCTACACATCTATTTCTTACACATTGATATAATAAAAATGAAAAAACAATATTGATTTTACGTAAATTATTAAGTTTAATACATATAAATACACATAAGATACATATATATAGTCGTGTCCTTGTACCCTACCTTTTACAAATTTTTCATGTCCCGTAACCATACCCATACCCATGCAACTTAGCTTGCATCGCCATTAACGAAGCCCGGTTTTCAGCCATTTGGGCTCAATCTCAATCTCATGACTGGCTATAATATCTTAAGTTTTTGTTGACATGCAGTATAGTATATTTCATACATGATTATTGAATGTGTCTTGGCCATGATTTATATGATAATCCTCTAAATACCTAAATTCCTCTGATATACTCATCAATGGCCTAAATTCTATTCATTCATATTTCTACAACCACTGCTAATATTATGTACACAGGTGCCCTTTATCTCCTCCAAAAGTTGTGAATTGTGATGCCTAGAACTTAGTAATGTGCAAGCTTTAATTTAGTATATTGTTTAGATATTTCAGATCGATTGATGAGGTGTTGGTTTCAACAATGAGAATTCAATTGCAGGCTTCAAACTAAAAGGCAATAGGTGGAATTACTAAAGTTCAGTGAGAATTATCAGTATAAAGCATAGAATATCCAACCTTGCAATCGTCTCCATTGTGCAGCTTCACGAAGTTCTTGCAGCTCAATCTACATCAAAATGAGAACTTAATATGACATAAAATAAAACAGCAACTATAGAAAACATCAGACATACTAAAGAATAGCTACACACAGAGTAAACAGCAACAAAAATCACCTTAAGCAATCATCCACCACCAATTAATGCAAATATATATTTTGTAACTAAATGGCAATTATGCAACTTAACATATTAGAAACATACTTGTAACTTATGTCATAATAGAACCCGGATAGGACCCAAAGGCTTCCCCACAAGTTGCCCAAGAAAACAACACTATAATATGATAGCAGCCACATACCTTAAACTTTTCTTGTTCTTCCTTAAGTTTAATCTTCTCGTCAATAGCTTCTCTCTGCAAAAAAAAGGAACAACAGAATTAAGAAAATGTGAAAATCAGCACCATTACTTATTAATCTTGATAACACACAACTATACTAATTCAAACTGGACGGGAAAATAGCAACATACAGTCCTACACAATATAAAGACTTTTTATGAGTGAACAGTGCAGGGAAAAAAAGGAAAGTAAAACAAAAAGACATTTTCTAAGAATTCTTTATAGCAACTAGAATGTCTCTTAATTGAGAATGTTAATGGAACTATGACTAAATTGCATTCAGGCTGTCAATTTGATATCAATCCTTCACATCAGTAACAAATTAGCTAAAGAAATTACAGGCAAAAGGGGAGCTTGCCACAAAAATCCAGAAGGCTGGGGATCTTGCAGGTTAAGCTAAAGCAATCAACAAGACATTTTATTATTTGAAAGGCATACCTTGGTTGGATCTTGCAGATCTTTAAAAGCTTGGTTTAACTTCACAAAAGCTTGCTGTGCTTGTGGGTGAGAGCATTTGTCCGGATGCACCAGAAGAGATAGCTTCCAATACCTAACAGGATGAATCCATCAAGAACCACACTAACGAAATAAAACTGTCTCCACAATTCATGTATAGAAAATTATCTGTATGCCTGTTCTCCAATCTATTCATATGGTTTAAAGCATGCATGCAGTCTCTTTCGAGCTTTCTTAAAATCATGCATGCAACTTTTTTACAGTTTGAAGAAAAGACAACAGGTCAGCTTGTATTGGCTCTGACTTCTTGATGGTGTATTTCGAACTGTCTCAAACATCCTCAAATTCTAGATGTTAATACTGAGTGTATCTGGGTCCTCGGATTAAGAGTTGATTAGAATTTAGTTTAGACTTTCCTCAACTGAAGAATAAGATGATTGATCATTATAGAATTAGTAGAAGAAATGAGAAATAAATTGTGTGGACTAGTTTAAATATTTAACAACTATAGAGAGTACACAACATACAAACAACAACACAATGATACGAGGATGTTATATTCACCAACCACCTGCTATTCAATGTATATGCTAAATGAGTGTTAAAACTTGAATATGTTTTATTTGCTGAATATGTAAATTAAGAAATTTCATGTTTTTTCTTGTTTTCATAATAAATTAAAGGAAAATAAATTTTATCACCTTTTCTTGATATTATCAGATGACATTTTCCAATTCACGCCCAGTATATCATATGGTTTTTCAACCTCAGCATCAGCAATTCGAGCCACCTGACAAAAACAATGGCAGATGTGAATATTAAGTATCCAAAAATAGAAAACAAGTAAGTTCTGGATCCATGACTATACAGCAATCAAGAATTCTGAATCCATGGAGTACAATCTTTAGAATCCATAAGGGATTACCTCTAGAATCCACATAGTCTTGACATTTTTGTCAGTAACATAAGGACATTATATCCTAAACGTAAGAAGCATGTAACAACCTAAAGGACGATGTGAATAGTTACATATGGGATAAACAAATATAGGTCCTCTAGTATATAATATTTCTCATGGACTCAAAAACTAATTGTGGAGAAATCATGAGAAATTTTTTAGTTAAGCATGCACCGGTGCCGGAAATTCAAGACGGACAATCTCTTAGGAAGCTATATATTGTTCATTTGCACTTGAAAATGTAGCAACTACAAAACAAGTGTAACACAATGTAACATTCCAGATGCTACAAAGGTCACAAGATATATGGAACTATGCAAGAAAATATTTATATACTTGAATGCACATATAGTTTAAAAATGGATGACCACAAGTTAACTGACACGAGAATAAATGAATAAGTAATACAGCACGCTGCTTGAAATATGGGAAGGAGAAAGGGTCTTGATAGATATTCAGGAGTGAGATATATCCTTACAAGTGATACTTTCTAGAACCTACTACAATTAATCGAAGCAAGCGAGGATACCTCCCTATACTTCCTAACCTACTACGATTTAATTAACACTGAGCATCAAGAAGAAAGTTTAAATTATGTCTTGAAGAATAAACTGGGACATGAAATTCAGTATAATAAAGAAAACTTCCTTGAGGAAAATGCAGCTAGCATGATAGAAATGGAAAAGGTTCAGTACCTCCTCAAACCGCTCTGCTTCATTGGCTGATTCAGCTTCAGCAACCACCGCAGGTGGAGGAGGACCTATAAGCAATTCATCTTCCATGTCAGCTTCCCTGAAAATTTTTACCATTGAGAATACTTCAGAAGGAAATATTTGCTCGACATTAGTCAAACATATTTTCATGCAGCATATAGACAATGACAAAGTTGAATAAGTAAACAGATACTATAGGCAAAAATGGCTTAAGAAAAATTCTATGACTAAATACCTGAGCAAGTTCTCCGCATCAGTCAATTCAGCAGCTGCAGCTAATAACTCCCGAGATGGCATCTCCGGTCCAATTACCCTGAAGGGGAAATTATTTTTCAGCAAAGCATCTAATGAGTAATGACATCTCCAGAACTCTAAAGCTGAGATAAATCTTTAAGAATAAAACCAGAATCAGATAGCTATAGCTACTGATAGTGCCATCAATTCGTTATATTCAAGAGATATAGGGTACAAAGTATAAGAAAGCAACATTTAGTCAAATAGAGATACATACATAAGTATGGCGAAACCTAAAACTCTTAAATAACCACCACATAACACAGAATAACCAACTTATTATTATTATTATTATTATTATTATTTTGCATGTTATCATAAATTACAATGTAAGTTAGCTTCTAAGCCATTGGGATATACTAACCACCACATAACACAGAATAACCAACCTTTTATTTTATTTTATTTTATTTTTTATTTTTTTGCATAAAGATTAATCACCTATTAATCAAAATGTTGTATGCAGCATATCAATACTCCACAATGCCTACAGCGTGATAGCAGTAATTCAACAACTTAGTACAAAATTCAGAAAATAACGCGAAATAAGATGATGGTCACCTTCTTCTAGGAGGAGTTGGAGACTCATTCTTCGGAAGCGATTCCGGCACTCTCGCAACATCAGCGTCAACTTCATTCTTCGCGTGCTCTTTCTCAGATTTTGAGGATTGCTCTCTAATTGGTGAACTAGGATCAGGCAAATGCTCATCTCTTGCTTTAAGATGTGAGCATAATATTGGCCCAATAATGTCCAAGGTACGATGACCAAGTTCAGGCAGCAGAAAGATCCCACTTTCATTTCGCTTAATCTTCAACGAAACGAAAAGCTTCTTCAATTGTTTAACCAATGATTCATCAGGAATTCCACTCACATCAACACCTTGCCCACTATCAATCATTTGGAGAATCTGCAAAAAAAGAGAAATTTTTAACTTACTACAACAAATTACTGTACTAAAGAGAAACAGAGAGAAAAAATTACCTGTTCGAGATCGTTGGCGAGGTTTGGGAACTTATCAAGAATGGATTTTGCTAGGGTTTGGGCTTGATTACGATCAAGCTCAGGCTCAGACTCAGACTCCTCGTCATCGGACCTGTGCTTTCTCCTCTTTCGCCTTTTCTCCTCGTTTCTTGAGCTTTTTCTGTTGCTTTTCTTGCTGATGTCTCGATGTCTGCTGCTCGATCTCTGCTTCCGCTTTCTCCTCCTCCTTCGATCGGAGCTCTCGCTCTCCGATGGTGATGATGGCGATGATGAAGAGAAGGAGCTGCTGCTGGTATCCAAGCTCTTCTTCTTCCTCCTCTTGCTGCTGCTGCTTCTACTGCTCTTTCCCATTTTCTTCAAATTAGGGTTAGGGTTAGCGGTGACCGGAGAAGTCGACGGAGCCTGGGATTTAGGGCTGATTTTGCTTTTAATTTTGGGGTATGAAGTCGGGTCGGGTGGGATTTTAGATATCGGGTTTTACCCGAACTGATTTTACGCGCCCGCACAGTTTTTATGCGGGCGATTTGTAATAGAAACCGCATAATGAGCTGAATCTTCTCTGGGTTTTTTTGATATTAGTCCCCTACCTTTGCAATATTTTGAAATTAGTCCCCAAACATTAAGGGTGTGTTTGGCAACTCCTTAAAATTTGGCCAGGTTCAAACCTGACCCAAAATTGAGCAAAAATTTGGTTGGATAAAACTGGGCCAAGCCTTTTTTCTAAAGCCAAATTTGATCTTTAAACTATTTTTTATTTGGACTATCTTCCCTTTTGTCCAAAAGAAAACTGGTTTAGTTTTAAACAAGGCCAAGACTAAGTGTTTTGAATTAGTCGCCCAATTCTTCATATTTTGGAATCAGTGAACCGAATCTAAGTATAAATCTTCATATTTTGAAGTTAGTCCATCAGATCTTTTAATTTTTTTTAATCCAATCACTACATTTAGCACTAAGTTTAAAGATTTGGGGGACTCGTGTCAAAACATTTATAGAACCAATGTCACAGCCCAACACAAAATTAGAGGAAAATTTAGGAACATCCCCCTCAAAATCCATACAATTGGCTTCAGGCTCTGCTGTTGAAGTGAAGAAGAAAGAGGACTGTAATATTTTTGAAGGGAAATGGCCAAATGGGTTTATGATCCAAAGAGTTACCCTCTTTATAATGGTCGACAAGGTCCGTTTCTCAGTGAGCAGGTGAATTGTAAGAAGAATGGGAGGCAAGATTCTGGGTATGAGAATTGGAGATAGGAAGCTAGAAACTGTGAGATCCCAAGGTATGTAGATAATTAGTTCACTTGTTTATTAATCTTTTAGTAGTGTTTTGTCTAATGTTCATTGGTTCATTTTCTCAAATATTTAATTCAATACAGTTACTAGAATAGGATGACCGGGACAGTTGGGAGGTTTCGATATTACTTCCATGTTATTGGGTTCGATTCCGGGCTGGGTTATCAAAAAAATATAGTTTCTAAAATAAACTGCCAAATGATTAAGATATTGCACTATACTCATTGAGATTGGTAGAGCTAGTATGCCTCTTGCACACTTCAGCTGTATGATACTGACTCATTGAGGTCTTTCTTGTCCTAGCTTATCCTTAAGGACCTTAGAGGTCATAGCTTATCCCTTAACAATGGCCAATTTAATGTAACTTAGATCCTCATAAAATGGAAATATTCTCCTTCACCCGTGGTTCAATGGCCTCTGTCCATTGCGTTAATGGTGCACTGAATGAAATGTCAAACTCTTGGAACAGTACACAAATCCCCAAGTCCACTAATCCAAGGGCAAACGACGCTATCATGCAATATTTTAATGCAGTTAACTTAGATCATTATAGCTTTATCATCGTAGCGGAAATATAAAGTTTAGCTAGTTAAGCTTTTAATGTGATTTTCATTTCATTTAATTCAAGGTTTAATGGTACACATATGCTCGAGAGATTGGGAGGGAAGCGTGTGGTGATCATAGGCGACTCTCTCAACAGAAACCAGTGGGAGTCACTCGCATCTCTGGTTTATTCATCTGTTCGGTCATCACGTGCAATCGCGAAGACAAGTCCTGTTAGGATCTTTCGAGCCAAGGTATAATGTTTCTTTTTCTAACATTTAGTTAGTTAGAAGAAGTATACTGTTAAAGTTTGTCTGCTATACGTTACTTGTACATGACAATGAGAACAAGCTTTGATGCAAAGTGGTTATCTGATATAGTATCATAACCATCTTATATCATTTTCTTAGTCTGACATTTTGATGCAGAGTGGTTATCTGATTTAGCACCAATGTTTGACATAACAGTTCTGCGGAAAGAAAAAAAACATCACTTTTTTACAGGGCCGATATTTCATAGGAGAGGAGTTCATAAAGAAATTTAGTATAATGAATTACATTAATTGTGGCTAATTGTTTTTACAAATTCGCCTCATTGACAAACTGTCTGTTGTATTATGTTAGCCCCATTTGTCGATATTTTGTTAGCTGCTTTATGGCTGTTAATTTTTGCACCTGCAATATATTTTGGTTATAATAATGGTACACTCTTGCTGTAAGTTTATCTAATTACTAAGTCTTATGAGCTATTGTTGTTCCGTTTCGTATTTGGCACAGGATTATGATTGCGCAGTGGAATTTTTCTGGAGTCCATTTTTCATCAGAAAATTATGAATCTTGAGAAGCTTTCAGGATCATCTCGACGATGGCAAGGAGCAAATATCATGGTTTTCAACACCGGCTATTGGTGGACTCACCATGGGAGGCAAAAACCGTAGGTTCAATGGCAACTTCAAATAATATTTCGTGTATAAGGCAAGAATTTAACTGATATTGTTAGGCTGAGTTTATGTAACGTGATGCAGGTGGAATTATTTTGAGTATAAGGGGCAGCTGGTGAAGGACATGAAAGCATGTTCTGCATTCAGAATTGCGATGACTACATGGGCTCGTTGGATCGACCAGAGCGTTGTTCCTGTGAAGGCTAGTGTCCTTTTTCGTCGCATCTCGCCAATGCATAAAAAGTATGTAGGTGATTGTTTTTAAAATATAATGTAAATTGTTAATCATTTGGCTAAATTAATCGTCCGACAATTTCTTGAATTTTGTTAAAATTTACAAGTGAATCTGAATGTAGGATCACAAATCTCAACCTAAGGGTGTTACTCCTAAGGATATATAGAAGTACATACGACATTAATTGGTATTATATGCCATATGGGATTTATTATATTTTTTTGATATAGAGTACCTCGTTACTAATAGATTTTTTACTCTATTTTCTAATAGAAAGAGGACTTCTCTACCGAGCAGCTTATAAACCCAAAATTTTACTCCCATTACCAAAAACTCACCCAGGTTTATACGTCCCAATAAACCCAATATACAAAGTCAGTTTACCTTTAAACACAAAATGTGGAATACATAATGTATGACTATACACAAAAAGGTATGTAGCTATACATCCAAAGTATGTAGCTTCATGCCCTATAGTATGTAGCTATACACCCTATTGCATGCAGATATACACTTTGTAATTTGTATTCTATATTTCGGGTTTACAGGTAAGCAAACTTTGTACATTGGGTTTATTGGAACATATAGAACTAGGTGGAAATTTTTTTGAAATGGGAGTAAAACCTTGGGTTTGTAAGCTAAGCAAAAATCCCTGTTTTTTTTAATTGAGAGAGGAATTTTCTACCATATGAAAATTTTGATGACTCAGGTAGATCGTTTTATTCATACACAAAGGGATGGAGCCATATATACTACCATATGTCAATTACTTCCGACAAGTTGTAAAGACTAGAGTAGATATCCGGAAAATTCATTAAGTGCATTTCATCAGCTAATCTTATCTCTTTTGATATTTTTATAGGGCTGAAACATCAAATTGAACAAACTATATGAAATATTTGCCGGATAAAACATGCAATGTTTGTTCCAACAAAACCTGATAACCAACGAAACCTACCTACAATGGTTCCCAGGACCCATGGTTTCTATAGTATAGAAAACCATTCAAAACATGAAAACACCGGTAAAGTACCTCAATATCACCAAAATGTCAGAATATCGACAATATGCTCATACATCTATTTACACCACAAGGAAGTTTGAAGCTTCTAACTAACGAATAGCAGAATCAACCGGATGAATATGCAAACTGTAGTCACTGGTGCCTTCCAGGTTTGCCTGATACATGGAATGTGTTGCTTTATGCTTCTATCATTGGATCACCTACGATGAACTGTGATTCTCTTGATTTCAATGTTGAGTTTCTCATAGGGTTTTTCCGATATTGGTCCCTTAAATCTTACATTTTGAAATTAGTCCCTCAAATCATTGAAAATTAGGTACCCAATTCTTGAGGTATTTTACTTAGTCCCACGAATCAAGAGTAGACAATTAGAAGTAATGATTTGAAACAACTTATGAGAACTGGGGCACCTAATAGCAATTTCCATGATTTGAGGGATTTATTTCAAAATATGAAAGGTTTAAGGGACTAATATTGAAAAATCCTTTCTCATATTATGAGCGGATCAAACATACTGATGTCAGAAACCATATTGATATTGAGGGTATCTCCGAGAATTGAAGGCAATGGAAGCGTAGAATATTGAAACTGAAAGAGTATTGATGCAGTGAACAATCTGGCAGATATGATCATCAGGTCTCTTTGTCGTGTAAGTTCGAGCATTGTTTGGATTTGCACGTCTAGTGGTGAAGCTGAGATGTGAAGAATATTGACAACATAATCAATATCCTCTCATACTTGGTGAAATTTATATATTCTTTTGACTCAAGAAACTCTAGCTGTTATGAGGGAACCAGGCATATTGATGTCAGAAACCATATTAATGTCGGAGTGTCTCCAAAAACTGAAGGTGATGAAAGAAAAGAATGTTGGTACAACAAACAATCCAGCAATCTGACGTTCAACTCCTTTCTCTGTGCAAGTTCAGGCATTGTTTGGATTTGCAGTCTTTCTAGTGAAGTTGAGATCTGAGGAGTATCGACACCACAGAGCAAGACAATTTGAATAAACCAACCACACGTGGCTTTTCGAACTCCTTTGCAAAATAACTTGTTGGGCTATACCTGATCAAATTTTTGTTTGTTGATTATCTAAAATATGCTGTACTTGAAAAATGTTTAGGGAGCTTTCATTGTACCATCCATACTTCTCAATCTTTTGTTTTAGTGGAACTATCTACATGTAGTCATTCAAAGATATCAACCTGTTTGTTTGTGAGTGGTTAATTTTTGTTCTGTCTCTATCTTATGTATCTTGAATCAATCAACTTGTATTATATAAATAGTCTCTGGGTTCTGGATTATATTGTATTAGAAATTTTATTAAGCATATCGGAATAGGTTTCCGCAGTATATAATTGGTCACTGTGAGAAATATTTGGAAAGAGATTGTAAGGTTTTCGAGCCACTTGTTTTATGTCCCTCATAATTTTTCTAACAGCCTGTTGTTGCAAGTTTGATTCTTTGACGACTAAGTTTGTTTAATGTAGTTAAGTCAGAAGGGGAAAATATGAAATAAATAAACAGTATAATAAATAATATTGTCAACCCGAAACCAAATTGATCTAAAAAAACCCAGAAAAAAGAGAGAATAAGAATGGCTGGTAGGTCTCACTCTCATTCTCAAGGAAAATGAGCCTTAGGTACAACTGCTATTCAAAACCTTATAAAATTAATTAGACTTTAATTTTAAAATGATAAAGATAGACAATGTCACAAGGTAACCAGCATTGTTTAGGAAAAAGACAGCCCCAAAGAATAAAGTACAAAACTGTACATATTGAGATCACCTATCTCAAAAATATCCAAACACATAGTTTCAAAAGTATACTTTTCCTACCAACAAAGTTTGCATGGAGTTCTCCATCATCAAGAAGAGGTGGTCTCTTTGTATATTGAGTGTATTTTTTGGCTCTTTTCTCTTCATTTTTCTCCATGATCAAGGTCAGAGTCTCATCACCATTATTCCATCTCTTGGTAACTCGGATTCTATCGAAAATTATAAGACTACGCAAAATAGCTCATCTCTAGTAGCGCAAGAGAAGAACTCAACTCTACAACTCAATACTACTGAAGAGACAGCAGTATATACACTGACAGAGGAAGAACCGGTACTGAAGTCAAATGGTACTAGAGAAGTGAAATCAGAGAAATTGATGTCAAATGGCACTATGGAAGTGAAATCAGAGAAATTGATGTCAAATGGTACTATGGAAATAAAATCAGAGAAATTGAAGGAGGAAAAGTGTGATATATTTGATGGGATGTGGGTTTATGATCCAAAGAGTTATCCACTCTATCATGATCATCAATGTCCTTTTCTTAGTGAACAAGTGAGTTGCCAGAAAAATGGGAGGCCAGATTCAAGTTATGAGCACTGGCGGTGGAAACCAAGGGGATGTGATATACCAAGGTACGCAAAAAAATTTCCATTTATAATTCCTAAAGGTCTTTTTCTTCTTCTTCTTCTTCTTTTTTTTTTTTTGTACTTGCACCTTCTGAACCTTAGATCATGTTATTTTCCTTATTTTCGAGGATAATTTAGTCTTTTTCCGGTTAAATTGAGCTCCCTAGATGATATATTGTCATTTGTATTTCAGGAGGTGCAAGTGCTAATAAAATAGCTCAGGGATATTAGTGGTTACATATTCATAGTGCAAGGGGGGCGTCTGCAATTAACCGTTTTTATTTTTAACTTACTTTTGATATATTAATTTGGATTTTCCCCCTGTTTGTCATGAATTGAAAGGTTTAATGGGACTTGCATGTTGGAGAAATTGAGAGGGAAGAGAATGGTGATCATTGGTGACTCTATCAATAGAAATCAGTGGGAGTCACTTTTATGTATGCTCTACACTTCAATTAAGCCATCTCGTGCCTTTGTCAACTCACGCGGCTACTACAAAACCTTTCGAGCTCTGGTACAATTCACTTCTTTCACGCATCTTTCTTAATCTTTGAGAAAGGAAAAAAAAAAATTTGTTTCAACTAATTATAATTTTTCTTCTCCTATGTGGCTTGATTTATTGTATTGTATTACATGGAGGCATACATTTAAAATGTATATTTATTGTTCTGATGTACTATTTTCATATCGCGAACAAATACATGGTATTTTGTGAGATCAAACTTTCTTTATCTAAATAATCAAGACAAGTAGGATATCAAAAACTTTAGAATTAATCCTCAACTGTAACGGCTAGTGTTTCTGTCAACTGACATGCAATAAAAGAAAATTACTGTCAGCAGAAAATAGATAAGAGATAGTAGATCGTTGTGGTAAATGGAGATGAAGTACCAATAATATTCTCCATGCCATCTATATTCCACTATAAGAAACATATTTCTCTTAGTATTTGATGAAGATTAACTTATTTGATGATTGATTGCAATGCAAGGACTATGATTTCTCGCTGGATTTCTCTTGGAGTCCATTCCTGATCAAAATGTACGAAATGAGAAATGGATCGAAGGTGTTGAAGCTCGATGAGCTTTCAGAGCCAAAGAAATGGAAAGGTGCCGATGTGATGGTGTTCAACACCGGCCACTGGTGGACTCATACTGGCAGGTTTAAAAGGTGGGTCAATTCTCATGCTTGCCTTCATGTAAAGATTGAAAGAGGCAAAAGTATTTCTGTAATCAATCCTGATATTATTATTGTAGAGTTGAAAAGGGACTGAAATTGAGTTATGCAGGTGGGACTATTATCAGGATGGGGAAAAGATTGTGCAGGAGATGGAAGGCTACTCAGCATTTGAGACTGCACTGAACACTTGGGCTCGTTGGATCGACCACACGGTGAATCCGACCAAAACCAGTGTTTTCTTTCGCAGCATCTCCCCCGAACATAAAAGGTAGACATACAAAGTATTTAATTGCAAATACATTTCTCGTACTACAAAATATGCAACTCCCTAGTGTAGATTCGTTTGCGTATTTATCTAAATTTCTCACATAATTGCAGGTCGAATCTGCACCAGTGTTACAACCAGATTCAACCGATCACCAACGAGACCTACAGGAAAACATTTCCAGCGGCGATGGTGAATACAGTGGAACAAACTATAAAGAAGATGAGGATTCCAGTTAATTACCTCAACATCACTCGATTATCAGAGTATCGGCGTGATGCACATACATCTGTGTACACTGTGAGGCAAGGAAAGCTTCTAAATGAGGATCAGCGAAAGCAGCCTCAGTTATTTGCTGATTGTAGTCATTGGTGTCTTCCAGGATTGCCTGATACCTGGAATGCTTTGATTTATGCTCTCCTTGTTGAACCTCCCTTAATTCCTCTATAGTTTTTTTTTTTTTAAATTGCAAAGCTTTTTTCCACCCTCTTTCTCTCATTTTTCATCATACAATTCGTAAACTTTCACTATGCTTGCACACGCTGTCTCGCTATCTTTTCTTTTAGTATGTGGTCAGTTCATCTTAAAATTCATTTCATCACACCAAAAATTTGAATTTGTGATGAGAGTTGAAGATTGCGGTGTTAGTCTAGCAACAATATTTTTTGCAGTTGCATAAGCCTACTACTTCACCAAAACCAAGTTGTTAAATAGTTCCTGCAAAAGATGCCTGAACAAAAACTGCTGGCACAAGATCTATTGGGCCAAGCAATTCCAAATTCAAAGTGTTCACCTGAACTAAAAACCAAAAAGTCCATTATTAAAGTAAAAAATATGTAACTGCAATTAGTATGGCTCAAAGAGTAGAGTAAAAGACATTTTATTGCAAAGGGGGAAAACACCAGCTAACTGATATGGTAGTTCAGGCCAACCAAAGATAATAGTAGAGATTAACCCGTGAATGAATAATTACAAAGTGATTACATTAGAAGAGGAATCATGTCTTAGTAATGACAAATTATATACAAAAAAATTAACAAACACTTAATGACCAAAAATAGAACACTTACAACAGCTATATCCGCATACTCGTCTGGTTTTCTCTTGCTTAAAAGATTCCTCTCGGATAGCTAGATTTCGATAGCCTCGATCAAAAATCATCACACAGTTTGTCTTGAGCGGACAGTTCAAGAGGGATACACTGCCATGGTGTCTCTTGTCCAATGATCATTGCCTCTGTGCCTGCTCGCAAAGTCCTCATCAGACTAATCAGACCAAACCGCTGAATCAAAGCCTCGAGGACCTTAGAAAGCTGATTTCTTGGCTAAAGATAACAATGTCGGGTTAAAGAGAGTATTCAAGTCATATTCGGTAACAAGTGTTAAGCATATAAATAAAGCTAGCCCTTGCCCAGTACAGAAAAATTACAGATATTAAAGATGACATGAAGGAGCAACAGTATTTTCCAAAAATACTCACACAGCATCACCCGGCTTCATCTGAATTAGTATTAGACGAGATAGTTTTCACTTTGCTCCACTTTGGGAGATACAAAACTAAACAGATTTGAGAAGTCGGGAATAGATTTATCAGGCATGCTTTTTTTGGGGAGAATAGATCAATTAGTATAAAAGGCGGACAAATTTTAAGAACAGGATATTTGAAATATATAGTACAGACTGGAAAGTAATTGTTATGGCATACTAGTAATAACATAAGCCTCGGGGTTAAGAGAGAGAGAGAAAATAATAGAGACTATAAAAAGGTAATGGAGGTAGCCAACGGTGAGTTTCAGAAAACTATTGGGCCAGGTTTGTTTTTAATCTTTGGAATAGATATTATAACAACCAGACTATAATCCTAGGATTGAGTTATCCTGGGACTCTTTTAGTTCTAATGTTTGTTTAGACACGGACTAACACTCAGACTAACTTACAATAATTCATATTACTATTTGTATTTAGGGGGTTAATAAACCTTCATACTAATATTATAACCAAAGTGACATGACTACCCACAAGTCAGCTAATATATTGTATTAATGCATATGTTTGACAAAAACATCAAAATTTGGGCATATGATCCTTTCTAAAATCGCGTTCTTACCCTCAAGTCAACAAGCATATCACTTGGATATCAGCATTAAAATTTTGAACTCCAACAGTAGTCCAAATAAAGAGGTTACGTTTTTTAAACATTTTACATGCATAGATAAGGATTGAAAATTGAAACATTCTTCTTAAGATAACCCAGAATATCATTCTTAAATGACAAAATAGGACCAAAGCGCACAAAATTCAATTACATTTTAGAATTCAATGGTTTCCTCTTGGCCAATTTGCAGCATGCGTGCGTAAACCTACACGCGCAGACTTGTACATGTCTCCCTAATACATAGAAGAAGCAGGAAAAAAAACACCCAGCAGAAAATGAGAAGCGGAAGAAAAGCAGCAGAAAAGGAGCAGCGGAGAAAATTTTATGAAGAAAGAACCACAGAAAAATAAAAGATAGGTAGAATAAAACCGCAGAATGATTTGGTAGATTAAAGGATACGGGCTTTTTGATCAAAAAACTCCCCTATGTGATTAGTACCTAGATTGTAAAGGTGGGGGTGAGGTGGGTTTGCTTTAGTCCCCGTTTAGGTATTAAGTAGTCCCTCTTCACAAAGAAATCCAGTCCGGATAAAAAAGCAAACATAGGATGAAAAGGTGAATCCAGACTATTTAAAATAGTACCCTCACTATAAAAAAAAAACAAACAGGGCATTGGGGATTAAACACTCGTTCCTTAAAAAATAAGGTAACCCGCCTTTTTTTCTTGGCTGTTATTTGCAACTAAATTTTAACATATAACAAAAAACATGACATTGGGGATTAAAAACTCATTCCTTAAAAAATACGGTAACCTGCCTTTTTTTCCTTGGCTGCTATTACCAACTAAACTTTACCAATATACACCAACCTCTATATGACTTCACCAGTAAAGAAAACTTTCAGATTTGATTTTGATAAATTTTTCTACTAAATTTTATACACTTTTACATAATAAAAATATCACAACCACAAATCCTGAAAACAAAACAATAAAAACACGCATTTACTTGTCAGCAGGAAAACATGAATTTGGTTTACAATTCCATCACAACATACATGACAATAACATTGTTCCTACAGGAAAAATAAAACAAACTCTGAAATACTTGGCAAAATCATCTGATAATAATAACTGCTAAATACTTAAACATTGATGGCTATTAAGATACGAAACGTGATATAGGTATGAGACATGACCCAACCCGCTTCATCTAATAAGGGTGCATGGGGCTTTTGATTTCACATAACCAAGGTAAACCCTTTCGCTAGCGCATGCCTACACATTTTTGGCAATTACTTAAGCCAGCAAAATCATTGAATCAACAAATAAAAATCAAAGCACCAATAGAAAATAAATGGAAAATTAAGGAAAAAAAAACTACTCCAGGAGCCTAGTATCTGGGTCTGGAAGGGTTTGGTATTATCACTGCCCCCTGTTTGGACAATGAACCGCACACCATGCGGAGTTCAGATCAAATTCTAATCCAGGTGCACATATAGCAACTGTAAATGCTAAACTCAGCTAGGAATACAATGCAGTCTATTTCCAAAATAAAGCATCTCTTTCCCTGTGCAAGTACATAGCTCAAATATTCTAAGATTAAAAAACTATTTCTTCAGAGAGCGCAAGCACAATAAACGTTTTAAGCAAATACTCATACATCTGGAATCAATCTTTCAAACAAGTAACCTGCAAAGTCAACTACAATATCAATTATATTTCTGCATTTGAAATAACCTGCAAAGTCAACTACAATATCAAATATATTTCTGCATGATGCACGCAAATACAACTACCAACAAAGCAACATCATTTGGCTACATTATTAGCAGAAAGACAAAGAAAGAAGCATCAACAGGCTGATGGATAAGCAACAATAGCTGCACATCATTACTGCACCAACAGCATACTAATACAGCATCCGCTCACATGAGATTTTGCCAACCATAGAAAGCAGGGCATGAATCCTTTTACTTCTGATGATACTAGAAACCTAACAAGATTTAGTTTTAAAGTGGCATAAGGTACCTTGAGACCTCATGTGCAATAAGATTTTCTTCTTGCAAATTAGGATGCCAATCAGGAAAGCAATATTTGCAATTGCTAATCCGAAGCATATTAAAGCAAGCAAACTATAACTTATGTCAGGTATGCATAGTTTCCAGGTGAATTATTATTCTAAAAGGGGACAAGGACTATAAATTGCAAGCATGAATCATTCCAAGTCAACGAAAAGAAAAGAAAAATTACAAGATCAAACATTATTAATTTAAACACCAAGACAGCAAACCTCCACTAAAATTTATATATCATATGCATAGCATGGAAAGTAAACCATACATAATATTTATAGATAGATACTAGAGAATATAACAAAAGTAGTCATCATCAACCAGTAGCAGATGAACAGAACTCGGGATATTTAAATCCAAAAGCGAGAGAGATCAAATGTACTACTCAGGAAAGAAGGAAAGAAGGAAAGACAAAGCTACTTATTTTGTTTCTCCGGTAAGAATTACTAGTGTACTACCAAACTAATAAGTACTAATAAAACCCAACAACTAGCAATCAGAGAGCACGCCATATTGCAGAGCAGTTATGCAGAAGCACCCATAAAGTTTGCAAACCATTCATCAAAGCAGATTATATGTCTTGCATTCAGCACAACCAGTTAAAGCATTGCTCCCGAAAGTTGTCATACACCTGAATATCACCCATCATAAGCTCAACCCATCATTCAACTATAACAAACAGTCAATCACAACAGCTAATCATATTCACTCAACTGAAAAAACAAAAATCACCAGTTAATAAAAACATAATGAGAAAACAATGAAGAGAAACATGCAAAATGATAAAATAATTCAACCATTTCGTACCGCAACTGCTGAAACTGCAATAAGAATAGAGACTATCAGTCAGGAAAGCATTAAAATCTAAAATTGCCAATGCAGCTTTATAGGATTCTTAACTAAACAAATAGCAACGCAGTAGCCAACATGTCGCAGGAGATCAACATGTCAAATTAAGAGAGCCATCTTAGAACAATAAAACAGAATGTGTACTTCATTGCAAAACAAATCACAAGCTCCAACGGTGCTGAAAGCAAAGCATATACCAAAATTACATCATGGGCATCTATAACAACCCCAAATACCATCCATTAATATTTACAACCAAGTGGCTATAGGCAAACATACTAGACATTTTCCGGGTTAAGAAACTAGCTAACAAAATCCTCTAAGATTCCATAAAGATGTCATTTGCAATGAAATGACACCACAGAATAACATCTTGTTTCATGCATAAAGTGAAATTTTAACTAAAAACAAGCTAATGCAACTCCCAACAAAAGATCAGATTCAGTACATGAACTACACTACTATGCTTCATTCCCCTTAAGTTCACCAATATGCTACTGACACTTGCCTAGAGGTCAAATAAGGTTTCTTGTAGAGAATACAATGACTGTGCAAGGAAACTTTAGACAGAACTATGACAACCAACTCAACATGTCACAAGCCTATAACTGATAGACCATAGTATATAGCTAACATATAATTAGCAACTGTAGTCCTATTAAAGTCTTTACAAGTGTACATTCACTAGCCCAATACCAGTTTACAATTTCCATTGTCCCTGAATAAAACACCTGTAGAAGATGTAATGCTTATTAACAATTTCCATTGCTTAAAGCAATGTTTTAAAAAACCCGTTTTGTAACTCGTTATAACCTGTTTCATTACCTAACGGGACCAAAATGTTACATAACACAAGTGAAAAACGCATAGTGCACTTAACGGTCCAAAAAACCCAATAAAATGCGTTTTATGGAGCGTTATGTTAAGGGTTTTAAAACCTAAGTTTTTTTGGGTTATATTATGTATCAGATTTGGATACGTGGATCATTCTCCACCGTCCAGATCTAATTAATCCCAACTCTTTTTGAGTCTTTTCTAGTGAGGTAACAAGGTTTTATTTTTTTTATTTTTCATTAAATTTATTTTATGTTAAAGTTATTTACAATGAATTGCAGTTAATTAGTCCAAGTTATTCTAATCTAGTCAACACTCAATCACTTCAGGAGAACACTTAGTTGTTTTGTGAGAGATTTAGAGGATGATGATTTTATCTTGTAGGGTTTATTACAGCTTGAAACTTGAAAGTTGACACTTGGAAGTGTTTGATTTTGTTAAGACTTGTTTGATTGCTTTAAGATTAACATATTTGATCATTTGATGATGCTTTTGGAGTGGTTATTGGTCACGTATGACTAACTTTTGTTAATAAATTGCGATATTATATTTCTATATTTGACAATTATGATCTTTGTGTTTGAAAATTTTGATGATTCTAATTAATAAAGTCATTATAAATTATTTATATTTATAGAATATCTAAATAATTAGTAAACAATATAACCTACTTTATCGTTACGTTTTTTGCGATTTTTCCATAACCCTTAACAATAAATAAAGCGTTACGTTATGCGTTATCGTTTTTTTCAACATTGGCTTAAAGACATGTTTAATCTAACTCATAAAGTCCTAAAAAATCTACTAAAGAAGATCGAAACCCCCTAAAACCAATAGAATTTTAAAAATGCACGATGTGAGCGAATAACATAAATTCCAAATTCAAATCAATAGGTCCTGTCAATTAGCAAACGCTTTCTATCTTCATATTATACATACCACAAGAAGATTTTGAATTTTCTAGTACAATCAAAATTAGTAAACTATGTATTAAACATAGATAAGTTTAAGCATTGATCAAAGCCAACTTGATGTTGAATATTTAACGGTTATCAAGAAGAGACACTAGGGTTAGGACTCAAGTTATTAATGCAGTAATCTCACATTGCAAGACGCAAACATGGCACGCAGCACCCACTGCACAAGGTGCAAGACAAGATAATTACGTGGCCGAAGTACAGTTATTCCCAAAATGAAAGTGTTGCAGACTTGTAAGTACACATGCATAGACACACGTAAGCGCATGCTCACACACATTCGACCACACATAAGAATAGCAAACAAAGTAATCTTGAAGAATAAATGACAGTATTGAATCAAATTAAAGTCTATTCTCAACTAATTGTTTTGAAGGTGAATAAAACTAAACTGAAAAGGTCCTAACTACCCAAGTTGTTTTAATATGTACAAAAATACCTAGACACATATTGCAATAGTTCGTTGTAATATAGACATATATCAACTTACATATATGTGAGAAAGATAACACTTCAGGAAGGCGTACATGGGACTTTACACACCTCAGAAAGTATTGAGGGAAGCTCAAGTTGGATATCGGAAACATTCATTGCAAAGCCGAAGTTTTACAAGTCACATTCACCAATAATCAAGTAGTTTAAAATGTTTCATCCTATGAATCAAGCAAACCACGCACTTGATTTTTGAGCTTTATTGCAATTCAATTTGACATTAAGCAACGCACGGTTAACAACAAAAAATTTCTTAAAAATGGAAATCACACTTATAATTTCTGACAAGCAATTACCAACACATAAAAATGATGCAAGAAAAATAGGCACATGCAAATCATCCTCAAGAGAAAAGGCATGGGCCTTAAGAAGACGAACATCACCCAAAGAGCATTGCATCAAAGTTACGATCTAGCTCCCAACATACTACACAAACAATCACGGTCATGGACATGCCTAGAAGAAACATAATCAGAATCTAATACTAATTACGAACCTAGCTAGGCATTAAAATCATAAGCAATACTAGCAAAGCCGCAAAAACCTATAATACTCTACATCAACAAACAAAATTAAGGATCTACGTAGAAAGATATATTACCTCAATAATAAGGTGGCAGTCCTTGATACATCCCACCACCAGACGGAATCCTAGGTCCTGGAGGAGAGCCTGTGGTTTGAAGATGCTGACCAGAATGCCCCAAAGACGAATAAGGCCCGCCCTCTGAAAACGCACCAGACCCCATCCCAGCCGAACCAGCCGGCAACCTACTGTTATAGAGCGAAGACCCCATCCCCATCCCAAAACTACCATAACCACCAGAACCAGAACCTCCTGAAAACTGCGATGAAGACCCATAAGGACCTCCAAAACCTCCACCACTTCCAAAACTACCAAGTCCAGCCCCACCACTGATCGACGAAGGAACTTGCCCCGTCGATCCTGAACCAATCGAAGATTGCAATGGCGAGTTTATACCGTGATTCCCCAAACCACCGGCCCCCGAGAACCCACTACCACTAGAAGGATAGAACCCTCCATACGACGACAACCCGCTTCCGGGCCCACCATACTGTGTCCCAAGAGACCCCGGCAACGCAGACTGCGACCCAAACCCACCTCCAATTCCATCCACAGGCTTATTCTCTGCAACAGTCGCAGGTTTATTATCACCCATTCCCGGCTTCTTCTTTCCTTCATTCGCATACTTAACTTCCATCAACTGCCCATCAACTATCCTCCTGGGCTCCGCAACCGCAGCTCGAGCACCCTCCGCAGTCTTATACACAAAAAGTGCATACCCTCTAAACTTCCCCGTGTGCTTATCAAATCCCAACGGCCCCTCCTCAATCTCCCCAAAGCTCGAGAACACCGACAGCAACCGATCTGACGGCATATCATACGGCACATTCCCAACAAACACCTTCCTCAGCGAGACATCCACGGTCGCCGCCGGCACCGCCACAGCCCCCGCAGCGGGTCCCGCTCCAGCGTTCCCCGCAGCAGCGAGATTAGTCACAGTAACCCGACCATCAATCTTCTTGCTAGGCTCCTTCAGCGCAAGAATCGCGGCGTCAGCGTGAACGTAAGTGACAAAGCCGTAACCTTTCGACTTGCCGGTGATCTTATCGCAGATGACGATGGCTTCCTTGATCTCTCCGTAGGGGGCGAAGACGGAGCGGAGGGAGTCGGTGGTGGTCTCCCAGCCGAGGCCGCGGACGAAGAGCTTGCGGTCGGCGGGCTCCTTGTCGGCGGCGGAGCGGACGGCGGGGATTAGGGTTGAGGGATCGAGGAGGGCGGAGGCGACGATGGATTGGAGTTGCTCGAGGGGGATCGAGGAGATGAGCTTCTGGGCGTCGTCGAAGGTGAAGGATGGGTGGAGGGAGGCGGCGTTGCCGTTCTCGTCGGCTTTGCGTTTCTTGGAGGAGAGATCCATGGCGATGGAGGGGAGGAGAAACCCTAACCCTAACCCTAGGTGAGGGATTTGGGGACGGCGGTGAAAAACAAATGAAAAAAAGAGGAGATGTTGAGGGTTTGGATGAAGATTGAAGGGTGTAGGGAGATTTAACAGTTTTGTGTAAACGGGCTAAGTCGGGTAAGGCCCAGTTCTGTTGTTACCTTAAATCATTGCTATTTTTAAATCAGTCCCTTACCATACTAAAAATTACTTTAGGGACAGTTTTGTTAGTTTCTTAGAAAAAAAAAATGAAGGGAAACCATCAAAAACAGTTTCCTCCCATGTCCTCTATAAAAACTCATGAAATGGGTTTCCTAAAATCTGGGTCAAAGCATTCGATAAAAAGGTGCCGCATCACTTTTTTTTGTTGGTTTCAAAGAGAATCAAACAATGAAAAAGAAAATATTATAGAAAATATATTTCTTGTAATAGTTTTCTTTGTTTTTTTTTTTTTTTTTTTTTGCAATCAAATAGCCGGTTAGGGTCAGTTTGGTATTGCTATTCTAGGTGCTTCTGCTTATTTTTTTCACGAAGCAAGCAACAATGTTGTTTGGTGAAATTTTTTTGACATACTTATTGAAATTGTTTCTGGTTTTTAAGAGGATGCTTTTAGAAACAACTTGAGGATGTTTTTAAAAGCAGCTTCTGTTTTTTTAGTTTATTTATATACCATATGTACCTTTTATACCTTTTTTTTAACAATAATCATTAAGCACGTTTTACCAAACACCTTAACCGTTTGTTAAGCAATTTTTGATATTTAATTACCAAATAGCTATTTTCAGCAGCTTATATAAGCTATTTCTATAAACTGTTTTTATAATCAACTTATTATAAGCTTTAACAATACTAAATTAAACCTTAGTCCCTCAAATCATATCAATTATTTCAGCTTAGTTTTTAGGGCTCATCTATCATTGGATCTGAGGAAAATATTTCACTAAGTAAATGTTTTGTCATGGGTTCATAACAGTGTTATCGGTAGCGGCTGGAGCAAATCTTTGCGGGCACCGCGAGGTACCATGCGCTTGGCGTCGCCTCATGTCGCTGGCGCTCGTCGGGCGCATCGAATCATTGCGGCCCAGCCTCTGGTGCAAAATGAGTTGGGTTTTGTAAAAGAAAATGGGTTTCGGGTCTGATACCCGCGTATTTCATTAAACCGTTATGATTTTAGGGTTTCATGACCCGATCTTCTCTCTTTCTCTCCTCTCTCACGCGGCTGCTCACTCTCTCTCACGCCTGCTCCCTCCCTAACCCCGACGAGTTGGCCGACGACGACGACGACGATGACCCCCGCCGCCTCCGCCGACCATTATCTCCGGCGAAATCAGGTTCTTTTCTTTTTTTTCTGTTTTTCTCTGTTTTTTCTGTTTTTTTTCTTTTTGAAAATAATTTACATAATTACATATTTACATATTGTAATAGACTCTTTCTTGCTGGTTGCTACTCCATTCTCCATCTTTTCATGTTTAACATGTAAAAAAAACGGTAATTAGTAATTTTGTATAGTTGTTGCTAATTGTTACTTCCTTCTCTAATTAGCATGCTTACTAGAAATTTATGAACATGTAAATATGTAATTGTTACTTCCATTCTCCATCTTTTCATGCTAACTAGCAATTAGCAATTAAGATTTAAGAATGCTAACTAGAAAATTATGAACAATCATGTTTGTTAATCACTTAATTGTTACTTAAAATACATATTTCATATTTTTAATGAAAATATATATTTCATATTTGTTACTTAAAAAAGCCAGCGAGCATAGTTTGATGATTTAAGTTGATATTTTCATAATTTGATGATTTTCGTGGACTTTTGCTTATGTTGGATATTATCTTGCATTGTGATTTGTGGAAACTTATGAACTTCGCTATGTTATGCATGCTGATTAAGACTCTTTCGTGATTTAGTAGGTGAAATTATATTTCTTAGTCTTTTTATGTGACAATTTATAAACATGTTGCTTATATGCTTGTTTGTCTTATGTTGGAAAATATTTGTTTGAGGTGTGCGCCTCAATTTAGTGAGGCGCGCGCGCATCGTTGTCGCCTTAGCATGGTCTTGGCGTAAGAGGCCTTTAGCCCGCATTAGCCTTAGCCTCGATAACTTTCTTGGTTCGTAACTATACCTGTTTATATTGCCTAAACACAAATTCATTGGTTTCCTGTTTAAACCCTATACCCTCGAGCATATTTAACTTGTTTATTGAACTCTTTTCTTTTAACTATTTGATATTTTGTTTGTTTATTGAGATAGAAGTATAATTCACCATGCGTGTTTTTTTTTTTTGAGAGGAAAAATCTAAAATATATTAAGATAAACCAGCCAATAGGCAACCATTCATTGCAATATCCATAAATACAGATGGAATTCCCTCCATCCAAACCTTGTAATTACCTACCTCAAGAGCTTGTTTAGCTAGTGCGTGAGCTAATATATTTCTGATTCTTTTAACATGCATTATTCTCCAACCGTTCAACATTTTTAGAAACTCCAAAATATCCTCAATAATATGACCCAATGGACCTTCAACGTTTTTGTTCTGTAATCTTACAACCAATTGAATGGAATCTGTCTCTATCTCAAGGAGATCAAAATCAGCGTCAATGGCTATACCAATACTCCATCGAAAGCTAAGCATCTCTATTGCCAAATGCATCGTGGTTGAAAAACAAAGGATAAATACCTGCAAGCGATTTAGACTGAATAAATAAAAGAGATACTAATTTGAAATAATACTATACGAGGGACGAGATGGCAATTTCAATGATGTGAGGGTCTAGTGTCAAAATGGTGGGTCCCGTCTGGTTCCCCCTCAAAACCCCAAAATCCTAGCCCTAGTTTACCGCCTCCAGCAGAAACGATCCCTCCTTTCGCCGCCGAGGGCATCAGCGGCCAACTCCATCAAAGACGAGACTTTTCCGGCGATCTCTTCGTCTTCTTCATCTCAGAGGCAATTTATTTCTCGCTCACTATAATTTTCATTGTTTTAGGATTTCTTTGGCGATTGGTAGTTTTTAGAGAGAGATAGCTTTCGATGGGATTTTGCCGACTCTAAGAAGAATCGAGCGCGGACCGAGAAAAACCCTAATATTAATTTTGATGATTTTGCAGTGAAAGATGGGAAAGGCGAAGAAAGGTCCCAAATTTGCAACGGTGAAGAGGCTGGTCAGCTCCAAAACCCTTCGCAAGTGAGATTTTATGATCCCTATCCTATTCATGATTCAATTCATTTAATCTAATAAATAATAGATTAATGTAATTATTTGATTCATTCAGGTACAAAGAGGAGGTCCTGAATCCGAAGAAGAAGGATCTTGACAAAGAGAAACTCCCTCGAAACGTGTAATTTATATAGCATCATTCTTCTTGGTTGCTCGATCGCTTTTTCATTAAAAAGAAGACATTTTTAATGAGTTTTTGTTGTTGTTGTCGTTGTGGATAGGCCGAGTGTTTCTTCTGCTTTGTTCTTCAAGCATAACACTGCTCTTGGACCGCCTTATCGAGTCATTGTGGATACCAACTTCATCAACTTCTCCATCCAAAATAAGGTGTTTATGTTTCTTCTTTCTTCTGTAGTGAATATCTTTGACCTGTATCATGCACACATGTTTATCATTGGTTTCGATTTCGGTTTGGTACAAGGTAATAATTTTGGTGAACGGCAGGTAGCTAATAATCCTTTTTTATGTGGAATTATCTGACAAGCGAATACTTAAATGATGACCCTTCATGAGTAAAAGAGGATAATTATTCACGATTTTTTGATTCTAGGTAGGATAAATATGACTACTAAAATGTTTGACTGAAGATCAGCATGTGTCAACGAAAAGAGTTGCCAGGAAAGTTATACCAAAAAGAAACAAGAAGTGCGCTTAATGGACCAAGCTATTACCTTAGGTTTTAACAGGAACAAATTTTCGCTTACAATGTGATAACTTCAACATATGAGCACATATATTCATCGATATTTGTCTACGACATTTAGATTTCCACATCCACCCACACACTGTTAAACTTTCTCGATAATCTTAGTTACTTAGCGTAGCTTGAGCTCATGTGGTTGTGGATGAAGTATGTTAATGAGTTCGCAGACTGCTCATCCACGATATAGATATGCATGACTTTAGGTATGCTCGTCGATAAAAAATAGAAGTTTATTAACAAAATAAACAATTTTTTGGGGGCCCTGTGCATAAAGTTTAGAAATAATCACTTCCTCCAAAGATATTTGATATTATTGCAAGTATGTGATTACACCATTAAAATCTTAAAATATGTGATTACTAATTACTTAAGGGCTCTGACTTTACGTGTAGTTGGATCTGGAGAAAGGAATGATGGACTGTCTCTATGCAAAATGTGAGTGGGAAGATAAACTCAGTTTGTATTTTATTTCCATATTTGTTCCTTACCTTAATTTTGCTTTGCTTGGCTTTGCTTTATTGTCTTATTAATAATTACTTGCTGACACCAATCTTACTGTTATTGGCTTACTTAGGCACTCCCTGTATCACGGACTGTGTCATGGCTGAGCTTGAAAAATTGGGACAGAAATATCGGGTAGCTTTAAGGTTTCTTTCAGTCTCCTTTAACCAAGATTTTGATTTCAAAGATGATTTGTTTTCACGGGACTTGTGACTGTGGCTATGCAGTTTTCTAATTGAAGCTATTGGTGTTGCCTTTTTCATATTGTATTGGTCCTTAGTATCATTTCCCCAAGTGCATATATTTCCTTTTGCTATGACTGAGTTATTTATTGGTTTGTTACAGGATTGCCAAGGATCCTAGGTTTGACCGGCTACCATGCACCCATAAAGGAACTTATGCTGATGATTGCATTGTTGACAGAGTTACTCAGGTAGTACAGTATGAAAATTACTTGTGCTAAATGAACACATTCTAATCACTAGACACATTTCCTCCATATTTGAGAGTAAAGTCGTGAAAACCATATATTGTCTTAGACTCTTAGGTAATGGTATTATGTTTTGCCAGTTTTTGTTAGCTAACATGTAGGGATAAGCTAAAGTTGTATGGAAGTGAGATGAGCATCTGGAAAAACTTTTTTTTTCCCGGTTGAACTGGGGAATAGAGAAAATTACTTTTATTTAATAATTTATTATACACCTCTGCTAAGTGTTGCTTACATGAAGAATTGCACGTTGATAGTGTTCTTCATTTACCAAAACCGTGTATTGAAGGAATCTCTCTCACTGTTTTTGGCCACAGTAGTATAGACCTTCTTCCTAGTCCTATTGTTAAACGAATTCTTATTTTACTAGTTGCAACTTCGATAAACAAAGCTTATTTTTTTGCTTGTATGTACCCACTGATAGAAAATGTCCTTTTCCTTGACAGCACAAGTGCTATATTGTTGCGACATGTGATAGAGACTTGAAACGAAGGATACGCAAGGTGTGTAATATATAGTTTATGTTTGAGATTTTTCGGACTATTTTTATTGGTAGTCCATGAACATTATGTTCTTTTTGATAGATTCCTGGAGTGCCCATCATGTACATTACTCAACACAAGTACTCAATTGAACGCTTACCTGAAGCAACTATTGGCGGAGGTGAGCTAAATGTGTTATTTCTAATAGTTTCTCCAGTTATCAGTTTCTTCTCTCTTTTTTCCCCCTTTTTTTCATCAGCTCACCCTGAAGTAATGCTAAATGTCTTATCTGCAGCTCCAAGAATTTAAAAAGGCGGCCTTATTCAGAGCTAGAGGTAGTTCCATGTTATGTCAGCTACCATGTCCCAGTTTTGTGCTCTGAAGCTTCACTATTTTACTGTAGTTTCCTGTTTCTAATGTACTCTATAGTTTGCCTAGAGCTCCCTGCTTGAAAACATTTTCAGCTTGTTGTAAACCCTAGTAGCTTCTGTGAGATGCTCTCTTTATGTGTTAGCTTCCAGACATTATAGATGAAAAATTACAGCATGATCATGTTTTTGGTACATGACGATGAGTTGAATCATTAATGGGTACTGTGAAAAAGTGATTGATGAGGCGAAGGGAGGAGGAGATAATGTGTTGTTTCTTGTTACCTTTGGTTATGTAGCAAGTTAATATGTTTGAATAGCAACCTAACATCCTTGAATCCAGGTGATTATTTACATTTCCACACGGCTAGGAGCTAAAAGCTGAAAGTGAATGCAGTTCAAGGATCTATATGAACTTGATGCAGCCTCTCCAAGCTGTGATAGCCCATGCTTGAGTACGCTGATCCGGATGGAACTCCTCAATTTCAATATGTGAAAGTGATGGATAAAATGTTAGGAAAATACAATCAGTGTATTAGTAACTATTGGCACTTGAGATTTCTGTTTCATTCTTTTCCTAAATTACAGTCTGCTCAAGGGTAAATTACACTAAACCCCATGAACTTTCAGCCTTTTGCACTAAACCCCAACGAACTTTCAAAATCACACTAAATCCCAATGAACTTTTGCAGAAACCACCCCCTACTAACACCGTTAAGTCTGACTTGGCACGTGCAATGCACGTGACTAAAAAAGATCAAAATGCCCTTTAACTTATTAAAATTTTTATTTGTGATCTTTTTCTATAAATTCCGCCATAATCATAAATCTCTCATTTTAATTTTTTCCCCCAACTCTCTTCTTAAGATCGGGCCCAGACCCGCTGGTTTCAAAGTCTTTTAATGGAAGCTGACTCAACTCCGGCAAAACCCCAATTTTGACGAACCCCTAGACCCGACTGATTCCCTCCATGCCTTTTGCTCGGTAATTTTTTTTAACAGTTGGGGAAAAAAGGTGAAGGGGTTATAATATTTTAAGTGGGAGTGTCTTTTTTTAAGGTGAGGGTATTTTAATTAACACAAAAAGTAAACTGACACCGTTTGAGGGTTATCTGCAAAAGTCTGAAAGTTCGTGGGGGTTTTCTACAAGTCCAAAAAGTTCGTTGGGGTTTAGTGTGATTTTGAAAGTTTGTTGGGTTTAGTGCAAAAGGCTACCCAAAATTAAATACCATAGCACCAAACAACCCATCACACTAACATTCCTCATTTCTAAGCATATAAATAAGGATATAACAATGCACAAAAAGCAACACCAAAGAGAGAACACACGAAAGAGGAGCATTATGAAATTTTCCTATAAGCAAAGGATGATAAAAAAGAATATCCACCCAGAACTTGGAAGTTGATGAGGATCCATTCTCTAAGTAAAAAGGATAGCCCAGCGCACGAAGCTCCCACCATTGTGGGTTCTGGGGAGAGTCAGATGTAAGCAGCCTTACCACCGTATGCGAAGAGGTTGTTTCCAAGATTTGATCCCACAACCTCCAGGTCACAAGGCAACAACCTTAGCGTTGCGCCAAGGCTCACCCTCTAGGATCCATTCTCTTAAGTACGCAAAGATATAAACAGTAAACAAAAGAAAGAGCAACAAAAAACCTTTCTAGCAACCAAACATACAAAAAGTAAACATGAAACTTTCCTGTCAGCAAGGCACAACAAAAGTAAAGGCAATCTGATTACTTGAAACTGAAATCACTGATTAAAAAAAAAAATGGACGAGGACTCTAAATCCATTATGGCTCAACCGTTGTCACCCGCTGCCACTCTCCATCCACAGCCTCCTTCCACAAAGTCACATTATTGTTTCCATCAGCCACGGCCAAAATATTCCCTGTCAATGACCATGAAACCCTCCAAACCGGCGTTTGGAAATCACACAAAACCTTACCCTCCCACTGATCGCCTTCTTTCGCCACTGTCCATATAACGACCGTCCCATCTTGAGACGCGCTGGCTATAGTAGACTTCGGAAGGCCTAAGTTTGGTGCCCACGCCACATCTCTCACCCAGTCTGAATGCATGTGGAGTGCAGGGAAACAGTCCAACCTCCAACCACCATTATCTAACTTCCATACCTTAACAGTGTTATCACACCCACCAGAAACGAGCTTTTGCACAGGATCGAACTGGCCTGAACTCACGAGCACACCCGGCGCAGTTGATGGGGCCCACGACACAGAGGTGACACCAACAGGATGAGCCTGATCGATCTTAGTGGTGTCCCACCCTCCGTCTGATCTTGCAGTGAGGACTGAAATGTTACCGTCTGACGATCCACAAGCCAAGCAGAGACCGAGCTCATGAGGAGCCCAAGCTATGGAATTGACAGAGGACTTGTGCTCGGTGAAAATGTGGGCTTGAATCCATTCTTCAGGCTTGTTGCCTTCTTTCCATATGATCACACGACCGTCATAGCTGCAAGAGGCAAGAATGGAACCGAACTTGGGGTGGGCCCATGCAGCCTGCCAGACTGGGCCCTGGTGGCCAGTGAGGGTAGCGAGGGGGTGGTGAGAGGAGGCACTCACGCCGATGATTTTGACAGTGGTGTCGGAAGAAGCGGTTGCTAGACGCTTGCCGTAGTAGTCCATTGATACATCATGAACCACATCTTGGTGGCCTGTTTCTATCTTCTGAGCAGGCATCGGTCTGAAGTTTAAGAGTATCAATGTAGCTGCAAAAAGTTATATCGACCTTCAGCTAATTTTGTTTGAAAAGTAAAGTGCAAGGCAAAAGATATATAGAAAAAAGTGACTAAAATTACTAAAGAACACTAGCTCACTATGGTATTAGACAACTATAGAACTGATAGTGTAAGCCAAAATAAACGGAAACAGAAGTGGGGAAAAAAAAAAGGAAAGGAAGAGACATTCCTCACTTTGCATATACATTTTATCTGAGTAACAAATAGAAAATCAAGACCATCATCTCACCTTGTGGGGACTTTTGTTAGTCAAAAATCAGATTAATAAGTACCTCTTAGCAAATTAAGTGTCACTCTTCACTCAGTGGGGCAGTTAATGCTATCTTAACCGATCAGCTAATCTAATCGAATGATAGAAATTTCAATCATACTTTTAGATCTTTTTCAGCTAATTGGAATTTATTAAAGTGGATAGGTGCTTTCACTTCCAATTTTGACAATTCTGATAGTGCACTTTCGGTAAAATTAGTGAAGCTGACTGGTCCTTAAGAGAGCATCCATGAAAAAATTAGACATATATAAGAATTACCATAAAAAGGAATGGAACCATTTTTCATGATAGCATGTTGTTAATGACTTGATTTTTAAAGATATTATTTTGAGAGAGAATTCAAATACCTGTCAACATCATTGTAACTTTCCTCTAGTTAGATATCTTAACAAAACCTCTGATCCTAATCATCTTTGTGCGTCAGAGAACCAAAAAGGAACCCCATCCGTAATAATGGCATACTTTTTCTAATTTTCAGGTTAAGGTGCATTTTTCTACAAAGCAATGATGAACTTGAAACCTGTTTTAATTTTATTTTTACTCCAAATTTAATTTAAAAACATTAATTGTGGAAATATGCATAACATATTGGCATCTAAATAAGAATTCATATCATATGCAAATTTGGATCTATAATGTATAATATATTGTATTTCCATAAGCATTTATATGCACTAGTTGACATTGTGGCCCAAAAAGAAAATCTATAGCTTGTATAGTAGCATGAAAGTATGTGCGGCAGCACCACTACTTGGAAGATCATACTAGAAATAGAAAAATAAACAATGATAAAAAGTTTACTCATCATAAACAGGAAGTGATTTGCACACACTATTCTAAATACTATCTAAATAATTAAAAAGAACTTCTCATTTCTACAGTCTGCCTGAATGAAAACATGCAAACACATTGGAGTTCAGAAATGTTTTTAATACACGAGGGAATTAGCCATATAAAGATGTTCATTAAAATTCAATAACTTCGCCCTGTTGTTATTTGCAATCCTACAATTATAAGAATTTGTATAACTCTCTTCCATATGTGGTATCTACATCCTATCCACTTCAGCTAAAGAGCGAGTGACATTAAAGAACAAAGGAATAACAGGTCTCCTTTAAAACGAAATTATAATTTCTCACAAATATTACCAAAGACAAACTCTACAAGTATGTATTTCCCTAATTTTTTTTATCAAAGAAAATTATATATTAAGAATAATAAAACGACCCCCAATGTAATTGCCCATAGCGAGATGTTTGTTTCGGCTGAAATCGCAAGCAATCATTTTGAACATTTTCCAAAAAACCCTTATATGTAATATAAACACTAGCAATGCTGGGGAAAAAAACCCTAATAGATACACACAAATGACAACATCGATAGATTGACCTTCCGCTATAAAAAATATATGAGAAATTTTTTTAAGAACGTGGTCAGGATAAATCGATTGAATTAAGGTTAATTTACCAGCGCGGTGAAGATTCAGAAATTTTCACCAAAAAAAGCCCTAATAATCCAAATTGAAATATCATCAAGCCATCAGGATTGAGAAACGTAGAGATTACATTCATAATTGATTCTAACATCAATAAACTCATAGCTCATTATACTGAAAACCCTAGATCTGGATCCCAAATCAAAGGAAATGGTAAATGTTTACAATAGAAACCTAACCGACGATCAAAATATAAAGGATTGAGTATAGCTTACATTGGCCGGAGTTCGTCGAGAGATCTCAGATCGAATTTGGAAGAAAACGCTCCTTCGTATTTTTTCTGAAGCCCTTCAATAGTCGCCTGTGAGTTGTTTTATCCTCTCTCGCGCAGTTTAGGTTAAAGTGATACGGTGAATAAGACAAAACAATAGGAATTTTGTTGGTGGGGCACAATGGGCCTTGGTGAGGTCTGGTGGCTCTGGGCCCGTATAATCTTGGGCTTCAACCTCTTGAAAATATAAGGGCCTGTTTGGCAACTGGCCCAAACTAGTTTTAAGAACCGGTTCTTAGGAGAACCAGTTTGGTTGTCGACCTGTTACCCCCTGGTCCACAATTAAACCAGTTTAAGGCCTCATATTTGAACTAAAAAAAATTGGGTCAGATTTGGCGCAAGTTTTGCCAATCAAAGAACAAGCTAAAAATTGGACCAGGTTCAAATCTGGCCCAATTTCATGAGGTTGCCCAACAGAGAAGGTGCTAATAAGCATTGTTAGCGCAAGTTGGCATGTATCACATTTATGTCTGGTTAAAAAAATATGGATTTTGGTGTCAGAGAGATGTGTTTGGTCTTCTGATTTTCTATCGGGAGCTCTTAAATTTGTGCATGCGAGAAGCTTTTGTTTTTTGCATTAGAGAGTTAGATTAATTAATATACACTAGCCAAAAAACTTTGCTAAAGAGGAAATAAAAATAAATTACTAAATTTTGGGAAATGTTGAATGCCCTTCTCTTGTGAAATCTTATCCCACTGCAAGCTTAAATTTTGGTTGGAAAATATGGGAATTATGGTACAAGGAAGACACGTTTAGACTGCTAATTTTCCACAGGGGACATTAAATTTGTGCCCACAAGAAGCTACTTGTTTTTTGTATGGGCGAGTCAGATAATTATAACTGACATAACTAACAAACTTCGCAAGAGAAATTTTTTTTTAAAAATATGTAGCTTTTCTTTTAGAATATTTATCTAAGGGTCTAAAACCTTATAACTGGTATTTCTAAATGAATCTAAAAAATTTCCATGGGACCTTATAGAGTGAAAAGGACTTCTAATTGAATCTGTCCATCTCACTAGTGAGGATGCAGCTGTGAAGTAGATAGGAACTCAGTATTATCTTTCTAAAAACCTTTTTCAAACTCAATTTGAATTGTATCCTTGTTATCATACACAATATTTTTGTCCTCCTCGTAAATACATAATAATCTATTTGTCCAAGATAAAAAAAGGGTACAAATCCCCAAATTTTTACATAATCACAGTTTAGTTCATTGTAATTTTAGCTACGCGCTCATGATCACCTACACATCTTGCTTTATGGTCAAATTAAACTATGACCAGGGTTATTTGCGCTAGGTATTATAATGTTTACATCTTTTCAAACTTTGATATCCAAAAGTTTACATCATCATCATTATTGTTTTACTTTGATATCCTAAGGTTTTCTCCCGGCAATTTAATATGCCATAGAATATATTTTTTCACTTTGGTAGCCTAAAAGGGTACACAAATTTTAACTTCCATATACCGAACATCGCGCTTTCAAAGTGTTAAAAATCAAAATTTGAAAATCAAAATTAAAGAAAGGTGCAAAGACTTTTGGGTATCAAAATGTTAGAATTTTTTTTTTGGGTATCAAACTTAAATATGGCGTAAACTTTGAAGGCACCAAAGTTTAAAATGCAAGTAACCCTTCATTAAGGGGCAGTTTGGTTCATTAGACTTAGGGCCAACCTGCTTTGCTGAACTTTATAATAAATTGCTTATAAAAATAATTTATAGAAACAACTCATAGAAGTTGTTGAAAATAGCAGTTTGGTAACTAAATATAAAAAATTACTTTAAAAATAGTTAAGATGTTTGGTAGAACCGTGTTTAATGACCATGATTAAAAGATACAAGGAATATATGGTATATAAACTAAAAAAATAGAAAAAGCATCCCCATGTTGTTTTTAAAAGCAACATCTTAAAAACAGAAGCAGTTTCAATAATCATGTTGAAAAAGATTTTATCAAACACCATTATTGGCTGCTTCTTGAAAAAAAGCAAAAGCATCCTTAAAAAAACAATACCAGACTACCCATAACAACAGTAAAAGAAGCAATAAAAAATTTGTTTACAATGTTTGGCTTGCAACAATGTACTTAATTATGATAATTGAGTTTACATTTGTATAAAAAGCTACAACATTTGTTGCAGCTAATTTGGTTGCAACAAATATTGTAAATTTATATTAACTAAAAAATTTAAATAAAAATACTAACGACCACATCATCAAATTAGTGAATCCTCACCCAAAAAATGTAAATCTTTCTATATTTGCAGTGGAACAAACAATTGATAGGCATGAATGTGCATTATCTACAATAAAAAAAATGCAAATCTACTGTAACTTTTAAAACAAATCAAACATTGTGACTCCATACAAATACGGCTTCATTATCACTCCTCTCCGGGGAAAGAAATAAACTGAAAAACAAAAAAAAAGATTAAAAAATTTGATAAAACCGCGTGCACGTCGCCCATCTCTATCTCTTTAACCCTGCCGCCCAAAAGCTGACCCAACTACTGACACGTGGGTCCCACATACATCAACTAAAGCTTGTGTAATCATCCCCGCGCTAATAAAAAGTCTTCAGCTTTTATCCTATAAAAAAAAAATCGCAACGAGCCCCCATTTCCCCCTATCTCCTCACTCCCCTCTCGAACCCAAACCCTTCACTCCCTCTAACAATGGCGGCGGCCACCAACACATCCTTCTCATCTCCTTCGATCCCCGCCATTTCTCGGTCCAAAACCCTAAAGTCCTTCCCCAAAACCCTAGGGTTCGCTTTCGGATCCAAAACCCTAGCTCGTCCCCTCCATCAGCTCCGCTCCAATGGCGGCCGCAGCGCCGCCGGAGCTCGCATGGTTTCGTCCGCTCCGTCGATTGGAAACCCTTTGCCGACGCTCGATTTTGATACTTCCGTGTTTAAGAAGGAGAAGGTCACTCTCGCTGGCCACGATGAGGTCTCGATCTCTCTTTTCACCTTTCGATGCAAGTATTCTCTCTTTTTTTTTGTAATTTTTTTTAATGATTTTAGGGTTTTGTTTTGTGTATTGCAGTATATTGTGAGAGGGGGGAGGGATTTGTTCCATTTGTTGCCGGATGCGTTCAAGGGGATTAAACAAATTGGCGTTATTGGTTGGGGGTCGCAGGTGAAAAGTTACTTCTTTTGTTAATTTAAGCACTTTATTGTAAAAAAGTTGGGGTTTTCCCTACTTTGCTAAAAAGATTACTTTTTTGAGGTGAAAGCAAGGTGAAAGCAAATATGCTCACATCGCAGTAGGTATATTGGAGCATCTTTGGCTGATCAATTATTACTTGATATGTTTATCTGTTAACTGCGACAGTAGAATTTGGAATAAATATTCCTCTTGTTGCAATGAAGCAGATGGTTTAAATTAAGGTAAATGAATAGTTCCTTTATGGGGATGGTTTTGGAGACTTAAGTGGAAAAATATATTAAGAGCAGGGAAAATCTATTTACAGTATTATTATTTTCTAAAAATTGGATCGGAGTTCAAGTTGCAGGTTTTACGTATACTGGAGTATGAAACTTAAAATGTCATTCCTTGAATTTGGATGTGGAAAATCCTATTGCAAAATTTGCACTTGAAAAGGAAAATAACTAGGTTGATGAATCGGAGTCTTTCAGTTGTTTGATGCTATATAACCAAGTTTTTTTTTCTTCACGAAAGACGTCAGAGAATAGACCCAAATTTATTGTTGCAGTTGGATCTCCAGATTAAGATAGACCCTAGGAGAATGGAGCTGGTTTTCAGAAGTAACACCATCTTTTGTATGCCTATGTTGTCAACATATAGAAGCTTAAACACGTTTATTTCCTCTTTTTTTCAGCTGTGACTAGGTTATTATAATTAAGGATGACGTTAAAAGTTTATCTTCATCAAAGTTGAGCAGTGGCCGGAATGTCATTCTGTGCATGGGAAGAAACTGAGTTCTCTATTTTTATGAACTGGTTTTTTATAACTTTCTCATATTCAAGCAAAAGATTTGGTTCTTGATAACCTTGTATTGTATGTTTGCCTTGTGGTGATTTATTTGATTTCTATGTAGGGTCCTGCTCAAGCACAGAATCTGCGGGATTCACTTGCTGAGGCTAAATCTGACATCGTGGTCAAGGTCTGCCTTTACTTGTATCCATCTGTCTATTAAATCAGCTTTGTTTTTCCCCTATAATTGAGCCTTGATACGGAATAAACTTCTTTATTGGAGCACATGGTTTTTTTTTTCTTTCTTATGATTTTGGTCTTTCTACTTTGCCTGTTATTATATGCTTCTGCAAATTGGAGTGAAGATGGGGCTCCCTCCCTCCCTTTCCCTCTCCCTCTCTGTGCGCGGGTCATTAATGTTCTCTGTTCAGCAATTGAGCAACTTTTGACTGGTCTTTTATTCTTCAGAAATTTTATCTGCATCTCATAATTTGGACATTTTTTCTTGTTTTTGCAGATTGGATTGAGGAAAGGCTCACGTTCTTTTGAGGAGGCACGCGCTGCTGGATTTACTGAAGAGAGTGGAACCTTGGGTGATATCTGGGAAACTGTCTCAGGCAGCGACCTTGTGCTATTACTGATTTCAGATGCTGCACAGGTTAGTAGATACTAAATATAAACATAGGTAATTTTGAAGTTCATCAGTACCTTCTGCATGTAACGTTTTAAATGAGTTTACTCTCTTTATTCATCTTAAAATATATGCTTTGCGACATTGGTTTAACTTTTCTTGTAAGAAAGAACCTTCTTCCAGTCCTATGTTTGTATATTCCTTCAAGATTGTAACATGTTGAATCAGGAATTTACTGATTAATTGTTTCTTTTTTTTGTTAATTTTTTCATGTCCAAAGGCTGTTGAGTTTTAGTGATTTTCTCATTTTCCATCTCTTGGGTCTTCAGTTCTTTAAGCGTTTATCTGATTTTCAATTTTTTTAAAGCTTGTTATATAGGGCCAACAATTTGTACGAGAATTCTTTCCATTTTTTGCGACAGTTTTTTCTTTATGGTGTTTTTGTTACTTCGTGTGTTCCTTGCTAGAATTGTGGAAATTAGCAAATAAACAAATGGTTTTATACAACAGGGTAAAATGTAAACCTTAATTTTTATGCTGTTTGAATGTAGAAGAGAACAGGGTGGTACTAACTCCTAATATGCGTCTATAATCCTTCCAAAAGGGTAAAACCTTCTCCTGCAGTTTGGATTTGAAAGTGAAATAGATGGTGCTAACTCTTCTCTGTGGTCCATAATCCTTTCAGACTGGAAACTGATGTTGTTGTCAACCGAAATTCTTCCTTTCATTCTCTTGGACTACGTCCATTACACTCCGATGCACATATCCTCATCTACATCTGTTCAGATGATGGTCCAACGTGATATCACAGATTCAAAAAATGTTCATCGCGTTGTTGTATGGTTTTTTTTTTCTAAAATACAAATGAGAGCAGTGGACAGGAGTATGTTGTAAGTTACATTCAAGTTAAATCATAACCTTGTAGTGGATGGTTCAGTTCATTGTCTTCGCTGTTCCACCAGAAACCGCAAGAGAGGAGTAACTTCATCTGACGGAAACAGTTTTCAGATTCAAGTCAATAATTTTGCTTTAAGCAACACTTGCTAAATTCGTTTTACAAAAAGAACTGTTTACCCTAGTTAATTTCTTGCAGTCGGTTGCCATATTTAGTTCATGTATGGTTTCATGCATCATATCTGTATCATCAAACATTTGAAAACATTTTACACCTACTGGCAGTGCAATAATATCTCTTTAGCAGAGTATTGATTGAAGTCGATGTTCAACTCTTTTCTGGTTAATGATGCAGGCAGACAATTATGAGAAGATCTTCTCTCAGATGAAACCAAACAGCATCCTGGGGCTCTCGCATGGTTTTCTTCTGGGTCACTTGCAGTCCCTTGGTCTTGATTTCCCCAAGAACATCAGTGTGATTGCTGTATGCCCTAAGGGTATGGGTCCATCGGTAAGGAGGCTCTACGTTCAGGGAAAGGAGATTAATGGTGCTGGCATCAACTCCAGTTTTGCAGTTCATCAGGTACTGTGATGTCATATCTATGTTTCCGATATCTTTGTAAATTCTCACTGAGACAAATAGCAGTGTAAATGATCACTTATTATCTTAGCTTGATATGTCCAAGCTTCAGTTATTTATATTTTGAGCAGTTTGAGTTCCGACGGAGTTTTGAAAAGTGTGTCTTAATAACTTACAGTGTACTGTTCACTTTTTAGTTGATATAGTTTTTTATACAATAAAAGATGTGGGGTTAAAGCTTGAATTTACTTGTAAATGCATGCATTGGCCACTTTTGACCATATTGTTTTTACTCGTAAATAGGATGTTGACGGCAGGGCTACAAATGTTGCTCTAGGATGGTCAGTTGCTTTAGGATCTCCCTTTACATTTGCCACTACATTAGAGCAAGAGTACAAGAGTGACATCTTTGGAGAGCGAGGTGAGCAAAGTGGCATCCAATACATATCTCTAATTTAACTGTGCTGGCCATGCTGACTACTTACTGCTCAGGTATTTTGCTTGGTGCTGTTCATGGAATTGTGGAGTCTTTATTCAGAAGGTACACAGAGAATGGAATGACGGAGGAACTTGCTTACAAAAACACTGTTGAGTGCATTACTGGGATTATATCAAGGACCATTTCGACAAAGGTACAACTAATTTCTTGTATAATTTTATCATATTACATGATCTGACTTATTAAAGTGACCTATTAATTTAGGGCATGCTCTCTGTGTACAATTCGTTCTCCGAAGAGGGGAAGAAAGAGTTTAATGCTGCATATAGTGCATCATACTATCCTTGCATGGATATATTGTACGAGTGCTATGAGGATGTTGCTTCTGGAAGTGAGATTCGTAGTGTTGTATTGGCTGGGCGACGATTCTACGTAAGTTCTTAAATTTGATCTGTAATTGTATCAACAGACTAGTCTAGGTCATGGGTTGTTCAAAGTTATGTCTTTTCTCTTGGTTATTACTTCTAATAATTAATGGCTAATACGAGTAACTTTCAATGTTTTTCTGTATGACAGGAAAAGGAGGGGCTTCCGGCTTTCCCAATGGGCAAAATTGATCAAACACGGATGTGGAAAGTCGGTGAGAAAGTTCGTGCTGTCCGGCCTGAAGGTGACTTGGGCCCTTTGCATCCCTTCACTGCTGGGGTTTTTGTAGCTTTAATGATGGCTCAGGTACATCCTTCGTGTTATTTGGAGATGTCTTAAGACTATTTTCTTTAAGTAGAGCGATAGATACAAGAAATCTGGGATGAGGAAGAAAAACAACTTTCTATTGACAACATTCTCATAGAAATTACATTATCGCCTAAAGAAATTTTCTCAAATTTCTCTGTTTCTGCATCTTAGCTTTCAGTAAATTGAACAAGTTGACTTACACGTCTTCTATACTGGAACAAGGTGATTAGAAATAGAAAGTAAGGTAACAGGCAATAGGATCAAAGGAAAAGAGAGAGAGTTCATTTACATCTGTGAAAGGGGAAATTGATTAACCCTTTCGGAGGAATCTATTCATCTTAAAGTTTAGCTCAACTTATTTGCATTTCCTCGTTTCTTTCACATACTTTCTGGAACCTAAGAAGGTAACAATTTCTTAATCTATTATTGCCTTTTCAAGCATAGCACTTGTTGTTAGTGAATTGTTTAAAAAAAAAAAAACTCATTGCTGTAAACTAATTTGCAGATTGAGGTTCTGAGAAAGAAGGGACATTCATACTCTGAGATAATCAACGAAAGTGTCATTGAGGCTGTTGACTCCTTGAACCCTTTCATGCACGCTCGTGGGGTTTCATTCATGGTTGACAATTGCTCCACAACTGCCCGATTAGGATCTAGAAAGTGGGCCCCTCGATTCGATTATGTCCTCATGCAACAGGCCTTTGTGGCTGTTGACAAAAACACCCCTATCAACCAAGACCTCATCAGCAATTTCTTGTCTGATCCGGTTCATGCTGCCATCGATGTTTGTGCAAAGTTGAGGCCTACCGTGGATATATCTGTACCTGCCGATGCTGATTTTGTTCGCCCAGAGCTTCGACAAGCTAGCAATTGAGTCACACGGTGTTATTTTTATGTAGTTTTTGGATTTTTATTAGAGAGGGTGAATGTAGGCCTTTATTTAAGAATTGGTATTCTGTATGTTTATCAGAACATTTGGTGAGTCTGTGTGAGGTTTTTCGACTGTCTTAAAAGATCTACGAATAACGTCATGGGTTCATGTTACGCTCGAAGAATGCGCATCTTGTTTGAAATGACTGCCTTTACATTTGGTTTGGTTATGCGAAAGTGGCAGAATAATTGAAGTCTTGAAGATTTGATGTACTCCTTTATTGCAACATGTTCCCTTTTCAACAAAAGGACTTATGAGATGAATGGTAAGTGCATAATATATGTGCTTGCTTCATATGTCAAGTGGAGTTCTTTCTTGCAAATTAGTTCAATAATTGCTATATTAAGTGATGTGCTTGAACGAGTATAGAGCTGCGTACGGGTAAACTCATAAAAGTTAGATTAATGTGGATAAATTTGATTCCGCTGAACTTCTCAGCTTGTCCGTGGTCAATTGAGTTAATTCAGACGAATATGAAATTTATTGGTTTTTAAATATTTTTTGACTTTAATGTTGAATGCCAACTATGGCATGAAAAAGTTAGAATCTTATAACAAGTTACTATTTTACGCACTATACTTCATTGCTAAGCAAGTAAAGTTTCTATGCGAACCCCCAATTATTATGCTTTTTCACGAATAAACTCGCAGAAAATTTTAAAAACTATATACAAAATTCTCTAACAACTCATGATATTTAATTTGGATTTTTTACAATTCTTGCTAACTATTTTAAATCATTACACCAATAAAAATTGCAACATGTAAACTATTTAAAACAATAGCTATCAATCTTCACCAACTCACTTGTCTCCCCCCCCTTACCTTCCTCCGCGAGACATCCTACCGCTTTCCCTGTCGAGATCCAGAAAACAACCACCACCGTCACCACCAGCAAAGCGAACTCCTCTCCCTCATCGACTTCGATGCCCATCAAACCCTGACCCTAACCCTAAAAATCCCCCAAAAATTCCCGCCACCATGGCCCTCAACATGAAAACCCTAACCCAAGCCCTCGCAAAGACCGCTGCTGTCATCGAGAAAACAGTCCAAACCTCGATCCAAGAGGTCACCGGCCCGCGCCCTCTCCAAGACTACGATCTCCTCGATCAAGTGGGCTCCGGTGGGCCGGGCCTCTGCTGGCGCCTGTACTCGGCCCGCCCTCGATCCTCGGCCCCGTCGACGCAGTATCCTCTCGTTTGCGTGTGGATTCTCGATAAGAGGGCGTTGTCGGAGGCTAGGGTTAGGGCTGGGCTCTCGAAGGCGGTTGAAGATGGGTTCTTTGAGATGGTTAGGGCTGATGCGGGGAGGTTAGTGAGGATTCGGCATCCGGGGGTTGTGCATGTCGTGCAGGCGTTGGATGAGAGTAAGAATGCGATGGCGATGGTGACGGAGCCATTGTTTGCTTCGGTGGCGAATGCGATTGGGGATTTGGGGAATGTTGAGAAGATTCCTAAAGAGCTCAAGGGGATGGTAATGTTGCTATTGTTGTTTATTTTCAATTATTTATATTAGTGAATGTTTAGTTAGAGTTTGTGAAAGAGCAAATTGGATTAATTGTGATCCGAAATGATAGGCAAGTGTTGGAGTAGTATTAGATTCATGAACCAAGTATGTAATCCGAGTTGGGAAATGGCTTCCTTCTAAATAGTAGGTAAACTAATTCTTAGCATTGAGGTCAGATTATAGTAAATGGTGATGGATTTGTTAGGATGGCTTTTTTTTTTTTGGGAGAAATAGGTTCGGATAATTGAAAACAAGAGTTGCTAATTTGAAGCATGAGAATTACTTCTTGCCTTAGATGTTAACAAGTTGATGGTGATGTGTTTTTCCGAAGTGAAAATTGACTAGAATGCACTCGTTTATGATCAATATGGACATATTTAGCTGGATAAAAGTTTTTAGACGTATAGAATAATTCTATTCGATGGGCTGCCTCAGTATGAGTTATGTAATGAAGTCTAAAATTGGATTAGCTACAAACCGTACTGACATGTCGTTTGATGAGTAAGGTGTGCAATATTTAAGTTAGCCTAAAACACCATAAGTAGTTCTTAAGTTAGCAACAATCTTTTAATAGTTTAACTTGAAAATCAGCTAATAGGACAGCAGCGCTGAAAAAAGCCCCGCTTTTGGCCGCTTAAGCTGTTAGCAAGGTGGAAGCAGTGCCTCATTGCTTTGCTTTCGTCATAAGCGGCCAATGAAAGCAGATGTGGCTCTTTCCGCTTGAAAACACAGGAGAAAGCTCGTAAAAGCACTGAAAAGTGCTTAACTACGCTTTGAAAAAACAAACACGGTTTATATTATACCCGACCTGAACCGAACCCAACCCATGTTCTTAAGTAAACCCTCTGCTCCCCACTCCTTTTCTGCAACTCAAAACAAAAATAAACACTAACCCTAACTCCCGCTCCAGCCATCTCATCCAGTGCCTTTGGCCAACTCTGCTACCTTCTACCACCAAATCCTCCTCCAAATCCTTCTCCAGCAAGCTCCGCCTTCACCATCACGGCATCACCTTCTATTGAGCTCCTGCTCCTCATCGAACCTCTTCATCACCACCTCCAGTCGATGCTCCTCCACTTCCTTCTGTAGTCGAAGCCACTTCCCCCTCACAATCCTCTCCTCCGACATATTTATATATATCTAAACTGAACGCTTTTTGCCGCTAAAGCCCCAAAAAGCCTGAGCAGTGTCTCACCACTTTGCTCCGCTTTCCGCTTTCCACAACCTTGAAGGACAGACTGATACGAAGATTGATACATAAAAAAAAGACTGATACCAGATACCAGATGTTTTTGGCATTATGTGTCTTTTAACACCAGAAAGGAAAATGTCGTCAGCGTAAATTACCATCCCTATAGCATAAATTACCATCCCTATAGCATGTTTACATGTCCAATAAACAAAATTGTGAATGTTTTAACTTATTGCTGTGTCATTACTTCATCCACAAAACTCCATGCTTGCTATTTCAGAAAACTTTTTCAAACTACATATAACTTCCGATGTCGCGTTTGCATGTTTAATTTCAGTTATGTCAGAAAATCTTTTCATAGTATGGTAATACTCCTTACCGCTTGAGTTCTTCAAATATACATGCATGTAGAACGCTAATCTTCCTGCCATTATTTCATGACCCAATTTGGATGCATGTATGTGTATGTGCAATGTTGTGCAAATGTAAGTGTGCCTGTTTGTTAGTTTGATATGTGAATTTGTTAAGATAACATCACATTTGTTTTTTCTCATTTCTTCTACTTGGTGAGATCATTTTAATTATGTTTGGCAGGAAATGGGGATTTTGGAGGTCAAACATGGTCTTCTACAAATTGCAGAATCATTAGACTTTCTTCATAATAACGCCCGTCTTATTCATCGAGCTATTTCTCCCGAGGTTATGTTTTTTATCTGACAAAGTGCTTCGTCTATTTTTATATGATTTCTTTGGTAGACTAAATTGGTTACTTGTGCCTATAGCTTAATGACTATATCATTAGATTCAATATGTTGTTTCTTGTTTCCTTCCATTCTTCTCTTTTATAAATTTAACGGATTACATGTTTATTCGAGTGTCTTCAGTATTTTGAATCGAAGGTTGTTACCCTTAAAATCTTCAAGATGCAAGCATTCAACAGAATTTGTGATTTGTTAGAGTCATGTTTAGTAGTTATCTAGTCAGCAGATTAGATAAACGGTCTGAAAGGATTTCCTGATGGTATTTCAGTTTTCAACAAATTCTCTGCAGCTTAATGATGATTTGTAGCATGGATCTTAAAGTAAGGTATACGGTAGGTTGGTAGGTGTGAGGGTGGATTTTCATGTTAGGTCTAGCTTGAGTCCGATGCTTCTTGAATTGGGACTGGGACTATGAGTGTTAGGGTAGGTTCTGACTGTACCCCTCTTAAATTGGATTTATAACAGGTCAGGCGACTTCCTGGTTCAAGTCAAGCCAAAACTAAAAGTTTTTGGTGTTCTCTATTACATTTATAATATATCATGCTTCATTTACTGATGTAATTCTCTAGATTGTTACTTTTGCAATTTTCTAATCCACTTATAGTTATGTTTGGGACCAACAAACAAGTCTGAAGCAATGATACTTCAGCTTTGAGTTGTTAATTGATGCATTTTGTTCTTCTGTTCAGACGGTCTTTATTACTTCAGGCGGAGCTTGGAAGCTAGGTGGGTTTGGGTTTGCCATTTCCATTGACCAGGCTTCAAGTGGTTCAATCTCCATGCCACCATTTCACTATCCGGTTAGTACTTTGCTGTCCTCCTGTGGTTTCTCGTGCTCAGAACCCTATATTTGTCATTTTCATTTTGTTTTGAAAGTGCTGACTACGATGGAAGTAAACCATCACTTTTGTGATGTTAAATACTCTAGTGCTAATTATCAGCTGAGAAGGAAAAACACGATATGGCTACATGATTGCTTTGTATATCTTTCAGGGATATGATGTTGAAGATTCTATTCTACCTCTTTAATGACGTTGCTTTGTATATCTTTCAGGAATATGATGTTGAAGATTCTATTCTACCTCTTCAACCGTCATTAAACTACACTGCCCCTGAACTGGTCCGAAGTAAAGCACTTACTGGTGGATGTTCTTCTGACATGTTCAGTTTAGGGTGTCTCGCATACCATCTTGTTGCTCGCAGGCCTCTTTTGGATTGTCATAACAATGTTAAAATGGTGAGCTTCAGTTCCTCATGTTCTTGTCTGAATGGTAGTATCCTTCAATTTATAAGTGTGTGGTAGCTCATGCTGTTACTCTTAATACATACTTCAGTTTGCTTGTTATATATATTTCACACACGCACATGTACGCATACACACTTTGTCGCAACCCCACACTCCCATGCACACAGGAGCAACTTTAATACTCCGAGGGCATAACTATAAGCTCCAATTTACATGCTTTATCCTTGTGGGGGTTCACGGAGTCATGGTTACACAGACATTTAGCAGCAACAAAGGTTGGTTGTAATATTTTTTCATGAAAACCATGAGAGTTGTCTTGAAGAAATATTCTTTATATTCTGCTTTTAACATTGACCAAAATACCAGCTTCTATAAGTTACCTCATTGTATTTAGTTTCGTAGTTAATGAAATTTGTCTGTAAAAGGATACATCTCTTAATGCATAATGGGGACAATCAGTTTTGTTTGCTGATCGGTATTATCATTTTGCATTTGCATTTATTTTTTCCATAATGATTACAGTAAATGTAGATTACATGTCTCTTACCTCACAGCCTCACACGCAATTGTGGATCATAGTATATGTTCCTACTTGTCTTGATGAATAAATACATAAAATCGAGTGATCTCACATTTTCTTTTCTTCATTTGCCATGGCAGTATATGAATACATTAACATACTTGTCAAGTGATGCTTTCTCTATGATTCCTTCGGACTTGGTTGGGGACTTGCAAATGATGTTATCGTTGGATGAGGCTTCTAGACCAAATGCTTTGGATTTCACAGGTGCATGGCACAACAATCAGATGCTCTTTAATAATTTTGTCTGGTTGTATATTTCTGTTATTAAACATGTTAAAATGTACTTATTTACATCTCATTAGTTGGACTAAAGTGACACCAATGACCATGTTATAGCACCCAAAAAAAAGAAAAAAAAGAGAAGGGGATTTTACTGTTGATGGTATGAAGTATGATGATGAAAGTTCCTTTTTCATTAGGTTGAAACTTAAATTTAAAACATTTTTGATATTATTTTGGAGACCAATTTTGCTTTGGTGTATATCATTTTAAGGTAGTATCAGTCTGGGCAGTTTGTATTTGGATGCACGAACAAGTTATTATATGATTTTGATTGATTCTTAGAAGTAAGTCAATTTTTAGCCTAGAGGTTACATGGATCTTATCTTGAAATTCTAATATTGCGGTTTTGAAATTTTTTAGTTTGATTAGAATTTTTAAAATTCACGTTAATTTCTTGTTGCAGAAATAACGTTTACACGTGTTTTGTGCCCAAACAACTATATAACATATCTGGATTAACATCAAAGTTTCATGCTTTAGTCAAACTTATTATCAGGCTCATGTAACAATATTTTACGTTTGTTTTGCAGGTTCTTCATTTTTCCGGAACGATACTAGGTTGCGCGCTCTTCGATTCCTGGACCATATGCTTGTATGATTTTCTTATTTTGAATTTATTAGATGTATTTTGAGGTATAGATGTGAAAGAAGTGGAAAGCAGACTCAACAAAGTTCAATTTACGACTATGTTTTCTGAACTGGTTTTGCCCCTTTTTTCCAGGAAAGAGATAATATGCAGAAAACTGAGTTTCTAAAGGCATTATCTGATATGTGGAAAGACTTTGATTCTCGTGTACTGCGGTATAAGGTTTGCACAATATTACTTTTCTGAGCACTCATATAATTTTATCTTTTGATATTGGTTCTTTTGTCTTAGGCATTTATGTGTTGTAGTGCTGCTTTAGAATTTAGATAGAATCAGTATCTAAAATGCACTTAGATGAATTTCGGTTTTTTAACATATCTAAAGGCTAGTGATTTGCTGCATGATATCACATGCTCTCAAAATCTAATTTATAAATAATATGATAAATCTTACTAAATAAACAACTACATATAAGCTTGGGAAAAATCGAACAAGTGAATAACATTATGAAAAATTAACATAATTATTATATCCCACCTGAGTATATTGATCCGAACTGAAAGCATCTATTTAAGATCAAATTTTAGGTGTACCGTGATACGGTGCAATTTCATCTCTAAAAAATGAAATGCTTTTCTCATCTACCGAAGGAGCTAACTGGATGTCAACTGCAATATATTTTCTGTCTCAATGTATAAGAACTTTGGAAGAGATCAATCAAAATGTATTTATTGTTTGTTTGCCTTTTTTAGGATTTGCTGTCAGTCTAATTTGTTAACACTATATCTTTTGTTTATCCAACAAAGCCTAATTTGATTTATATTATGTATTTTCTTTTAGGTGCTTCCACCTCTTTGTGCTGAGCTCCGAAACATGGTTATGCAACCAATGATTTTACCAATGGTTCTTACAATTGCAGAGTCTCAGGTATTTTCTTGTTTGATTACATTGTTCGTTTGAGGTAGATAAATTGGTTTAACCCATTGTTGTTCATTGCAATTGGTCATATTGGTATGTAATATGGGGCTTATTTGTATGGTTGTTAATTGTAGGATAAAACTGATTTTGAGGTTTCGACTCTGCCTGCACTGGTTCCAGTCTTAAGTTCTGCCTCAGGTGATACGCTTCTTCTGCTTGTGAAGCATGCAGAACTCATTATTAACAAGGTGATTATATGCATATTTTCCCGCTTGTGTGCATTATACCTCATGTTTTTCTTCCTCATGACTTCTGCCCATCATTGCCTTGTGCAATTTATGATATCAAAAACTTGAGTTGTCAACTTCACTGGCTGTAGAGATTCCTTGTACTATTTTTTTTTTGTCCGCTCAGAGCTAAATGCTTGCTCTTGGAGATGTTCCTAATGGAACTGTAATTTAGAAAATTTAAAACTAACTCCTGACTGCGTTCGAGTGGATATATTTATTAATAGGAATAAGTTGGTTAAGCAGTTGTAACTTACAATCATTAAATGATACTCAGCACTAATAGCAAGAATTTTAGTTAGCAGAAAATGGTAGTTTACTCTCGTAAATGTCTTGAAATACAAACTTTCCTGCTGCAGTTGAAGAGTTGTTTGATTCTATTCTCAGATTGTGGCCTAGACATGATAATGTCCTGCTAAAGTTTTAGTTAAACAGTAGACAACATTCCAATGTTGTTGTCAGTCATCTCAAGGTTAGAGGTTCCTTTGGCCTCCAGTGCATTTATTTTTATGTCTAGCAAATTCTTTTCTCAAACCTTCCTGGTTGGTGGAACTGTTGGATCATTGACTTCTTAGTTTCACCTATTTATTCTGAAAAACCAGCGGAGTGATGGTCATACTATTCTTTGAATGAAATAGTCCTAAAATGTTTTGAGATTGTCATCTTACGATTCAGGATTCCAATTTTCCCTGAGCAATTTTAGAAGGATGAATTGGCGGATGTGTTGATCTAGTAGTTTTATGTCCCATAATTTATTCATGCCAGCAACTGTAACCTGATTGCATTCTGCCCCTGCTTTCTTTTCCTTAATAGGCTAGCCAAGCGAACCTGATATCACATGTTCTTCCTTTTCTTGTTCGAGCTTATGATGATACTGATGCTCGTATGCAAGAAGAGGTTTTGCGGAGAACCGTACCCCTTGCAAGACAACTCGACACACAGGTGAGTTGTAACATTTTTTTCACCAATATCTATTTGATATGAAAAGTACAACTATTTTGTGTCATTTCCTTTGTTATTATTAAGTTATTAACATGTTTGCTTGACGAACCCCATCAGCTGCCTGCTATATTATTTTTTGCAGTATTCCTCCTTGAAACTGTGTCAAAATTCATTTTGTTAGGCCCAGAAAGTTCATGAAAGACATGATATGTGACTAGTAGTTTTATTTCCCTTTTGTGTATTTGTTCAGCTATATCATACCCAATGTGCTTGATTGGATGTTAGATGTCCCTTGTGGGTGCTATTGTACACTTGCTTATACTGCCCATATAAAATGTCTACGGAGCATGTAAATGATTATAAAACCCTATAGTCGTAAATAATATTCATTTTTTTGCTGACATTATAATTGGAAGATAGTGTTCCATCTTTTTCTTAATTTGGCCGAAACTTGTTGGTTGTTTAACTTTAATATCATAACTGCAACTAATATTTCACTGCTTCATTGTCTGCAGCTTGTGAAGCAAGCTATCTTGCCTCGTGTGCACAGCTTAGCTCTGAGAACAACAGTTGCTGCGGTATGTGCAGTTTTCTTTGTCATCTTCTGCAAGATCTCTCAGAAAACATTAATAACTAATAATATTTCTTTATACTGGCATCCCTAACGTTTATGTTTCAGTTTAACTGAGAAGGATAGATGGTCCTCTTATCCGCTTGCCTCCCTCCTACCTTCTTTCCATTACTCTTTTGCTCTTCGATTCACAGCATGAATGCAACCAATCATTCTAAATTGGCTTTTTTTCTCACACTGAAACTATGCAGTTGAAAAATAATACGCTATTCTTTCAGCTTATTACTTGCATTATCATTGTTTTCATGGTTGTCACAATTATGCCACAACCACTATCTAAATTGTTGCCAGCACTACAGATCGGCAATCAACTTGACATTCAACCCTCGAGATTGGTGCCAAATTTCTGGTTTCAAGCTGGGAGGAGGCTTGATGTAGATTGTAGAAGGCCAATTGCAGATAGGAAACCTTCCTTTTAGTTGCATGCAGAATATAAAATAATTGTGAATTTTTTGTGGGCAATGATTAAAAATTTTGTTACCTTTAGTTGCATACAGAATATAAAATAATTGCTAACCTTTTGTGGGTAATTATTAAAATTTTTATTACTGATTCTGTTTTGTATTCACACAAATGTTTTATAGGTGCATATATATACATCATTCGTGCAAGTTTGTTACGTGTTACGGAAATTCTTATACCCCAAAGGTCCCCATTAACTGATATTATTACATCATGCCACCGCCAGTTATCATATAAGGAAATTGTAATTGGCTGTGATTAGGATTTAGGAGCTGCTTCAATATTGACATCTTATGATTTGATTTTCATCCAAAATAGGGGACTATGTGCTGCCCAGGCTATCCTTTATTGCTCTACAGAGCTCATTTGAGTATACTGTTATAGGGGACTATGTGCTGCCCAGGCTATCCTTTATTGCTCTACAGAGCTCATTTGAGTATACTGTTACTAGTCTTTTTCCCCTCGTTTGCCTCTGTTTGCTAGCTCTTCTTAATCAATTTATGTTGTTTTCTTTTAGAGCAGATACTCTTCTCTTTTTTTTTTTTTTTTGGGTAATAAAAGTACAGGAAGAGTTAAATTTAATATTTGATTTTCTGTACACTTCAACTAGGTGCGGGTGAATGCTTTGCGCTGTTTAGGTGATTTGGTTTCATCTCTTGACAAACAAGCTATATTGGACATCTTGCAAACATTGCAACGTTGTACTGCTGTGGACCGCTCTGCACCTACTCTTATGTGCACTTTGGGAGTTTCAAATGCAATTTATAAACAGGTTTTCCTTTCTTCCCTTTTCTAATTTCCTAGATTCTTCTCAAGATGTCTAGGTTCCTAGGTTGTGTGATTTAATTAAATTTCTTTCTTTATGCTTTCCATTAGTTCATTAAGCTTTCGTCTTTGTTATGAATTAGCCATTTTATTGGCAACAGCTAATTTTGTTGATTCTTGTTCAGTGTGGCATAGAATTTGCTGCAGAGCATGTCCTTCCGCTCCTTTTCCCTCTGCTCACTGCGCAACAACTAAGTGTTCAGCAATTCGCAAAGTACATGCTCTTTGTGAGGGATATTTTGAGGTATTGAATGTCTTAAAATAACCTCCATTTCTTTTCACAAGTTAAAAGGTATCCTGAGCTGATTTTTATTTATTTATTTATTTGCAGGAAGATTGAAGAAAAAAGAGGTGTGAGTGTGACTGACGCTGGTCCTCCTGAGGTTAGAGTCTCATCTTCAGTGACCAATGGGCTTCATTCTGAACCAATTCAAAAGGTGAGCATGCCGATCTCTTCATCAAAGAGTAGTACGGGATGGGATGAAGATTGGGGCTCAATAACAAAGGGAACGACCACCCCTTCTGTTCCTTTGGAACCAAATCTTGAAACTATGCTACCATTGCCGATTCCACAGCCTTCAGTGATTCCTACACCTTTACCATCTTCTACATCCACTGTGAGCCAACAAACTCCATCATGTAGCCCTGTCAATATCGAGTGGCCACCTCCCATTTCTTCTACTGCTTTGACTTCCCAGTTGAATGCTGATGAGAAAAAGAACCAGAACTCTGGGGGGCTTTCTGATAATAGTTTTGACGATTTAGACCCTTTTGCCAATTGGCCTCCGAAGCCAAGCAATTCATCCAACAGTAGTCATGCAGTATCAGGAACAAACACAAATGGGTTAGGCTTTGGAAGCTACAATAACCCAATTGGAGTATCAAATACTTACCGGGGGAGCTCAGTTTCAAATCAAGGCAATTCGACAAGTATTGCAAGTTCAAACTCAGTTTTGGGTTCGGGTTATGCAAATACAAACAGTAAAGCTAAAAGTGCTGGGGATCTTGGATCAATATTTGCCTCGACAAATAGTAGGAACCCTACACCTAGACTTGCTCCACCTCCTACTAGTGCCATTGGTAGAGGCATGGCTAATGTTGGAAGAGGCAGGGGTAGAAACCAAGCATCTAGGTCTAGTCATGCCAAAGGATCCACAGAGCAACCTCCCCTTTTGGATTTACTTTAAAACTACATATACAGAAACTGCTTTAAAGAAATCATTCTGTAGGGAGAGCATCATGCACATATCTCTGTCTGAGGATCATGGGGAGTGTTGATTTTCCTTCACAACAAGCCCCATGGCCAGTGTTGGTGAGGTTCATTTATACAAACTTTTTGTGGGAGTGCTGGTTGTCATATATTTGTGTATTTTTTTTTTAATTGGCCCTAGCATCTTTTGCTGAGGTCATTGGAGACAATAAAATCAGTATGTGTAAATTAGTCTTTCGTTGTAGAGTAAACTTATGGGCTATAGTCATCCAACTGTAAAATGGAGGGACAGGGATTACATTTAATTACCATGCTTGATTCTCCATTACACTATGTTCTCATGAAAAGGGAGTGTGAGTTGTATGTGTATCAGGTCTAGTTAAATGTGAGAGGTCTGTCGGATACGTAAATAATACAAGTATTCTTATTCATTTTATTGATTTTTTTTTCTTCCTCTTTTTTTTATTTTTTTATTATGGTGTGCTAGCAAAAACTGATAAACATACAACAATTTTCATTTGAACTGTCGGTTACATTGTTGCTCAGAAGGAAAAGAATGAATCTGAATTTATTTTTTCTTTGCCAAATGTATTCTCTCTCTCTCTCTCTCTCTCTCTCTCTCTCATGTCTTTTAACTGCGTTGCAGGATTTAGAATTTTAGTAGAGGTTCTTTGATATTTAAGATTGTTAATGGTTCATCTTTCTTGACAATATATACTATACATTGCATGATTTTGAAAATTCTATTGCGTTAAGGTGTGGGATTCGAGTTTGGTTCAGGCCATTACATATTGAACCTTACTTAGGTTAGCAATCCATATAAGGACTATGAATGTTCTTCTATTTTGTCATCTGTGAGTATTAGGTGCGTTTGGTAGATTACAACCGTAGTTGCAATGTAACTATCACTTGCATGCAACCGAGATGTTGTAACTACTCATGCATGCAATTACAGCTACAACTGTCTTTTTGTATGCAACTTGTTTTTACTTTCAAAAATAAAAAATAATTATTAGTTACTTTTATATATTTAAAATATTTATTTTTAAAAAATAATGTCTTTTATTTTTCAAACTTTTTCTAAAATAATATTTTTTGAAAATAAGAATATAATTTACAAATAAATATTTTTTGAAAATTCAATATTTTAAATAAGTAGCTTTGGAAGAATAAATTTTTTATAAACTAGTATCTTTTAAAAAATAATATTTTCTAAAATAATAATATTTTCTAGAATATAATATTTTCTAAATATAATATATTTTTCAAAAATGATTTAAAAAAGGTTTTCTAAAAGAAAAAATAATATTTTCTAAAACTATTTTGTTAAAAAATTTATTTTAAAATAGTATTTTGGAAGAATAAATATTTTCTAAATAACATTTTTTAAAAACAATAGTACTTTTCAAAAATAATTTGTAAATAATTTTCTTAAATATCATTTTAAGAAAAACAAATATTTTTTTAAAATGTATAGGAAAATATTTTCTAAAATACTTTTTTAAATTATATTTTAAAAAGTAATATTTTAAATATAACAAATAATTTTTATATAATTATTTTGAATCTTTAATGAAGTTCTTAGAATTTTTAAATAAATAATAATATTGAGATTTTAATTTTTTTTATTAATTTGGGTTAGTTACAACAGTTGCAAGTGCGATTTACACTCAAAATGGAGTACGTCGAGAACTATAACTGGAGGGCAATTTGCAATTGTAGTTGAAACTGTAACGTCTAGTTGCAAGGAAACAAACACTAGCAACTGGACAAAAATGATCCAATTGCATGCAACTACAGTTTAGTTGCAACCTACCAAACACAGCTTATATATATGTATATATGCGGGCGGGTCTTTATAAAACAGCCATAATTCAAATCCTTCGAATATAAACAAGTCTTTACCATTTGGTTAAAGTGAGTAGCTCTGGCCCTTTTGGGGGTGAAAATAGTCGATTACAAATATGTTCATTAAATGTCTAAGAGGGTCTAGCTGCGTTGCTAAGCTGCATATGAGTAGGACTTCAAGGTCTCAAGTTCGACTCTCTTGGGGAGCACCCATAGAAATTTAATTTTCTAGAATACCTTAGGCCATGTGTTTGGCCGGGGGGGGGGGACGAATCAAATATTTAACAAATAGTTCGATATTTATTCGCTTAAGTATTTGGATATATTCGTTTCGATAGTTCATTTAATAATAAACGAATAGTTTTTATTAAATAGAATTTAACTATAGGTATATTTGATTCGTTTGTTTAATGAACTATTCGTTTATCTTGTTTAGTCCTTAAAATTTCATTTTCTCGCTTGGAAATGTGAATAAATAGTTTTCTATTTGTGAATATTATATATCACTAGGTTGCATATTCATCAGATATATCATGTTTAGCTCTATTACAAGACTAGGATAACGAATATTTGCTGAATATCTATCGAATAATTCGCAAAGACTACCTAAACACTCTTAATGAATACTCGCAAATAGTTATCGAATATTCGAGTATTATCCGAATCGAATTCGAATACTGGTTTCCTATTCATTTTGAATTCGAATAGGCATATACGAACTGAATACGAATACTGGGATGTTCGATTTGAATTCGGTTCATTTCCATCCCTATTGTGGGGTGCCTCTTAGCCACATCTGGGAGTTTGACCCATGGCCCTGGTCCAAAGGATTGTGGAGGAGTTCCCTCGTCACACTAAAAAAAAAAAAGAAATTTGCTCATTAAACAAATTTCAAGCAACGTTCAGAAATATACCAAGAGCGACAAGTAAAGACATTTATTTCCATCTATTAATATGTCATCCTTTATCAAATCTGGGCCGACATTATTCTAACCCAGTACCAGGCCCAGTTATAAGCCAATTAACACACCCAACACTTAAAAGGCATCAAAGCAACAACACTTAACCAAAGTCTTTAAAAGAGCCCAGGCCATTAAAGCCATCAAAAGGCCCAAATCACTACTGACCCGCCGCAAAAGCCTCAACGGGAAAAGTCTTGGTAACCCCGGCGAGGCTCTTAAAATGAATTTTTCCGGTGGGAGGATCATCGACGACAATCTCATTCACCGGCGGCCACAACATGAGCTCCTTCGCCTTCACTCCCTTCAGCTTCTTAATCCGCTTCTTCTCGACGTATCCATATATCTCTGTATCGTAGCTCACTAGCTTTCCCGCCAGTTTAAAATTATGCTCGACCTTCTTCTGCTGAGCGATCCACATGTAGCCCGTGGGCCTAACGAAGCCCACCTCGATGACGTCGGCTAAAGGGAGAAGGCCCATCGGGAGTTCGAACTCTTCGAGGAGGGAAAGGGCGAACTTTGTGCCTTCTTCTCCTTTCTTCACCATGCCTCCTTCCTTTTGAGCCATAATATTTAAGTTTTGTGTTGTGATGGTGTTGGAGTTATGATGAGGTTAATATATATATATATATAGGTGAATGGAGAGGGTTGAGAACAAAATAGTAGCGGGGATTGTTATGTGGAGGAGAGCTTTGGGTTGATCTATATAAGTTTTTTTTTTTGTTTTGTTTTGTTTTTTGGGTTCTTGGGTAGTGTGGGATAGTTCTCCTTGGATTGTCGGTTTCTTTGAGATTCTTCGGCAATGATCAATATGCATGCGTCCAAAAAAAATTATAATATTGATAAAATTATATGAGAATACATATGGTGATCTAGATTTTGTTTTTTTAAACCCAGTTCAGAATCAAACTCAAGGCTGTAGGAGCTATAGTGGAACCTCCCAATTGTACGGGGAACCCGCTGCGGCTGGAAATCTGGAAATTTAGGTTCGATAACAAGCAATAATGGGCCGCATTTTAGGTCTGCTTTCAGATAAACTAGAAGTGGCTGGATTCACTTGAAAAATGCAACCAAAATAATTAATTGGATCCAAATTTGTGTTTTAGATTATCCAATATTCCTTTTTCCCTTCCCATCCTTCCTCATAGATGTTATTTCACTTTTAGGTAATACTAGTCAGGTCCAAAGATTACCAATATAAATTTTAAAACAAATTAATATTTAGAAAGAAAAGAGACAATTCCATAGAGCTAATTCACATGTAGATGCAATAAAAGATCAAATCTAATTTGAGGATTCATGTCCTGCATGATCTTAAAGAGTCAAAACATTTCAAATGGAGTCAGAACAGATTACTATACATCGGTAAGAAAATGTAGGTATACAATTCAGTCTTTTACAAATTCCCTGCTGCGTCATGATAAAGATCCTAAAGTTCTACTAAGCTAATAATGATCAATTTTCACCAAGAAAGAAATTAAACAAAAATAAAATAAAAAAAGAAAGCGCACTCTGCCTGAACATTTCGCAAATGGAATAACTTTGAAGACCTTATATCTTACAACAGCATAGATTACAGAGTTCATAATCCCCAGAGGACCTCAATAATCAATGGGAAAATAATTTATACCACACAAGTTTTGGACAAAAAGTCACAACCTTTGTATACCTCAAGACCTGGACCGTCAAGCTCCTTTTCTTCGATACATGCACATCGCTGGCTAGGTTTCCCAGTGATGGCACTTTCTAGAGGTCTCTTCACTAATCGTGGATAGCCTTCATCACACCATACCTTATAACATGATAAACATAAAGTTAGATAATATGTTTTTCATCACATAGAACAGAACTAAAATGAATGCTCCTACAATGTAAACAGCTCATGAAATCATATTGAAAGAGCAGAACCGAGATGACATCTACATAGTGAAAGCTTTTGGATGGAATTTCAATTTCATACAACACGCAGATACTACACTATTATTCCAAGAAACATAAAATATCATAATTTTTTCCCCAAATCTCGATACTTTTTAATCTATTCTGTGCTTCAAATGATCACGATGCAGTAGCAAAACTGTTTCTTTCAGAATATTGAACTAGGGAGCAGTGGCTTCTATTTGATAAAACCAACCACTTCATCCAAGTAAAGGAATGGTTTTAGTGTATAAAAAATCGGATGCTAACAATGACTTGGTTGTATATTTTATACCTCTTTACGAGCTACATAGAAGAAAACTTATTCTATAAAATATTTATCTAGTATATTAGACACCCTTCTCAAAATCTAGAGATTTCTAATTGCATCTAGAATTATTTCCAAAAGAAGTTCCCAAAGTGGAAATTTACTCATGGAAACAAATTTTAGAAGATAATAATAATAATAAATTACACATGGCAATCCATGCACATCATTTGTGAATAACTCTACCTTTCCACCATCTTGGTCACTCCATCTTGAATTGCAGCTTGGAATCTTTGCCTCTTCAATTTTCTGCTTTTCAAGTAGCTGAGCACCTCTTTTTGCCTTCGCCTCAGCTCCTTTCAAATATTTCGTGGGATTACCCTGGTCATCATAGTAACGACCAGCAAGTTTACCTACAAATCTGACATTTACAAAATGAGTTCGATATCAGGCAACACATCATTAAAAAAACAAAAAAAAGATGCAAGGTTAAACAGGGGCAATAGAAGAAATGAACACATATTGGAGATGCCATAAATGTCAAGAAATTGCTATGCAGTGTGCATCCAAATTGAGATGGTTGGACAGCATAAATGGGAAGGAAGAGTGATAATATTTGTTGACAGAAGAGATGGGAAGGATGAGATAATACAACAACAACATCATCAAAGCCTTTATCCCAAATGTTTGGGGTTAGCTACATGAATCCTATTCTTCCATTCCATTCTATTATGGGACATCTCCTCCATTAAGTTAATCATAATCATATCCTTCTTAATTGCTTCTAACCAGGAATGAAAATGAAAAATTGTGAAACAAAAACAAAATTGCAAAATGTGAAACAAAAACATGATAAATGTGCTGTTATTAGGAATAACCAAACGAGAAGGATCTATAAGAAAGTTCTAAATAGTACACGGAATTGAAGATACAATATGGTTTGGATCCATCATCTCTTTTCACCGGAATCAATGATCCCCGAAGGTTCAAGAGCATACTCCCTTGGATCATAAAAGCAGATGTCTTAACATAGTTTCAAGAGAGGTGGAAGGTTATGAGCTGCCTTTATGTGTTTCTTTTCTGTAATTGCAACACGGCAGTTGTAGACAACTGAAGCCAGCTGCAAAATGTACAAGATGTATGATTTTATCCTTTCCTATACAGATAACAACCTTCTGATGCCTACACATGTTCTTAATTCATACCGGCTCTCACATTCTGAACATGGACTTATTTTTGTTGGGAGAGATTAATATTATAATAGAAAAGTCTATCATAAACAAGAAACAATCGAACGGATCCTATGACAGAATAAGGTACTTACATGTATCTTTCATGGTAAAACTTCCGCCAGTCAACAATACTATTCACCTATAATGAAAGAAAACCATTTACAATGAGTTTCATATTCGCACAAACTGCACCAGTACACTTGGAATTTTGGGAAAATAAGAAATGACAAACCCCGCAAAATGTAAAAAAGAAGTGCAAGAATGAAATAATTTTCTTATTATTCAACTTTTGAAATGAGGAACTCCCGGATTGTATGATTATCCTTGGGAAAGAAACTTTGGATCTGATGTTGTGACAAATATTAGCATGGATGAACAACATGCAAAATTCTACTGATGCACCTTCAGATTTATAGGACATACTCTAAAGAGGAAACAGATGGAAAACATGTTAACCATAGTTCAAAATTTAACATGCAAACATCAAATTCCTTGTCAAATTCCATACCACTATTTGACTCATGCTTAGAAGAGATAAACGTAGAATGATTCCACATAGGCCATTCTATGAAAAGATGTATAGTCTGTATTGTATTAAGGGCCTAATCATTATTATTAAAGAGGAACTGAAGAGGATTATTGATTATATTATAAATTTGCAAAACATAATTTAATACACATGTAAAACTCACAGATTGGTCTCCACAAGGGGGCCCTAGTATGGGACACTTACACATACCCTGATGCTTGATACCAATGTGATATACCCAACACTAGTGATTGCATTCCAATGGACTTCTCTGACCATTACAATGTGGTTCATAGTTTGCCAATTTAATTTAGTCCCAAAGACAATTTGGGTCCGAGATAAACAAACACGATGGACATCTATGAAAAGGAGTTGCCAGGGCAGGCATGTACTGGTTTCTTCTTGTTGTTGTTTTTGTGTGTCTAGATGATGGTTTTTATGGATATTGGTCTGCTCCATTTGTGTGTGTGTGTGTGTGTGTTGGGGTACATGTGACTATACTGTTCTAGAAGTTATCCAAGAAAAATCACACACACATGTTAAAGCTCTTACTATGGATATAATAGAAATTAACAATGCCTTGAACAAGTTTATGTCGTACTTGATGTTCTAAAGAATTCCAATGTCAGGAAACCTGACAGGTTACAACTAAAAGAAAATGAGTGAAGTCTTAAATTTACCTCAGTACTTGTGAGACCACGCAATGAATCAGTTAATCCATCACCTGCGAGAAAGGAGAATGATGATAGCAAAAGCATGTGAGTGTAGTGAAGATAGTATAGAAAAACTAATATTTCTAATCTAAATATATACAAATATGAACATACTCATAAAATGAATAAAATAATGAGGTTTACAGTTTGGACTTGGTTTTACCAGCTTTTTTTTTTTTTTTTGTCAGTGAAATTATAATTCTAATGGAATAAAGCACTAGATTAGAGGTATAGGCCAGTAAGTAGCTTAAATCATCAGGTAATTGAAGTGTTCTATGGCTTGTCAATCCTCACCTAAAAGGAAAATTAAACTAAACAATTTTTAAGTTTACACACATAATCACAATAAATACAAGGAACTGCACAAATAAAACAAAAACAAAAAATTATGAAACTTACCTGTAAAATTTCCTGAAACAAATGCGCGTGATGCATCTCTGAAGTTCATGCAACAATCGTAAGTTAGCAACAAGGACACAGGAGAAAGCTATTCATGAATGATTAAATATAATATACGAAATGAAAATAAAAAAGCAACATAACACTCCTGCAGAAGTAAAAAATTGAGTGCCTCACAGTGAGGGCCAAGTTTTAGTCCATATACATATGCACACATACACATACTTAAATACATACATAGATATATATACACCATAGTATTTGTATTTATGTTCATTAGGGGCTTATTATCATTTTGATTGTTATTGCCCTAGTTGGACTACTATTTATGTACATTGTTGTTACAGTTTGTTTTCCTTGGTATTATTATAGGTGTTACTATTATTATGTTACATGAATGGGACTTTTGTTTACCGGTTACAAGCTATTCCACTCGTGTAGGGTAAGAGGAATTATCTTTGTTATTATTACAGTCAGTGAAAAATGCCTTCTCATTTTCCATATTTTCTCTTGAACACCTAGTCTTGACCACCAGATGGCAAGGTTCAAGTCCAACAATGAAAAATACCATCTTGCATTGACTCCTAGCTTATATGATGGGATAAATCGGGTCCTTCTAGTTGTTAAATGAGCCTTAAATAGAGGTTGAGAACTCAATTAAAGCTTAAGCTATTAGGTATTGGTCATAAATTTCTATTTAACTCAACCACTCTTTTCTAATTCTTCCAGTGTGGGGAGTAAGGATTCTATCAGAACACTCTATAGAAAGGGATGATCTATATCATTCATGGGTGGTTAAGAGGGTTAGTTTGGGAATTACAGCTCCTCTATTTATAGTGTAGATCACCTCATTCCTATACGGATTGTTCTGATAGGACCCGTACTGCAGTGTTGGGCTATACTCACACATGAAATTCCCAACATATTATATGTACCAAAATTTGACACAATTACAGGTGTGCAAAATACCCTTGCAGTTCACTAACAACAAAATTCTCCCTTTTTCATAAAGGAGTTGGGTCTAATACCCAAGATCTCAATTAAACCAACAACACCTTCAACCCAATAAGAGAAAACCCATTAATATATATGTATAAAAATTAGCTCAATTCTAAAATTCAAAAAATGCATAAAATTCAGACCAAAAAAATAAACCTGCCAGCAAAATGATGGTAGCCACCTCCAGGACCATAATGTGATCTTCCCTTAGTTACATCAAACACTGAACTGTTCAGTGTTCACAAATCACCCATCAATTACAAAAACAACAAATATTATTAAACGATATCCCAAAAAATAAAATATGTTAAAAAAAATTTAAGAACGAATAAAATACCCAAGAATCCCCAACAAAATAGGCAGTCTCTCATCAGTCCCATTATAAACAGCCAATTCCTCGGCAGTCCACAGCCTCTAATCGTTGCAAATTGCAGTTAAAAACGAGAAATTTTAGCGAATCTGAACAAAAATCGAAGGAAGTGAAAACTTACAGTTTGAGCTGGTCTCTTGTAGTAGAAATTGACGATGACGGCGGCGACGGCGACCAGAAACCCTAACCCTAACCCTAACCCTAGCCCTAGAAACGAACGATTCAGAGCTCTAGATGATGATGATGATAATGATGATTGATGCTCCATCGTCGCTTCTTCTTCCTTCATCCCTACGCGGTCGGTGAACGCTCAAAAGTGTCGTTTTTATATTTTTTTTTCAAAACGAAAATTTAACTTACTTATTAATAGTCAGCTCAAATTTTTGGTCTAAATTTTATTAATATAGCTACATAATTATGATTACCTAATTTGGTCAGCTAAACTTATTGAAAATTATGATTAGGCTTTGTTCTACCAAACATAGTAATAATACCAGGTTACTAATTAGTGGGGTTGCCAACCCCACTAATTAGACGCTAGTTTAATTACATGGGTTAATAGTCACGGTTGCTAACCTCGACTATTTAGAAGGTTAATTAACCAGGTTACTAATTAGTGGGGTTGCCAACCCCACTAATTAGACGCTAGTTTAATTACATGGGTTAATAGTCACGGTTGCTAACCTCGACTATTTAGAAGGTTAATTAACCAGGTTACTAATTAGTGGGGTTGCCAACCCCACTAATTAGACGCTAGTTTAATTACATGGGTTAATAGTCACGGTTGCTAACCTCGACTATTTAGAAGGTTAATTAACCAGGTTACTAATTAGTGGGGTTGCCAACCCCACTAATTAGACGCTAGTTTAATTACATGGGTTAATAGTCACGGTTGCTAACCTCGACTATTTAGAAGGTTAATTAACCAGGTTACTAATTAGTGGGGTTGCCAACCCCACTAATTAGACGCTAGTTTAATTACATGGGTTAATAGTCACGGTTGCTAACCTCGACTATTTAGAAGGTTAATTAACCAGGTTACTAATTAGTGGGGTTGCCAACCCCACTAATTAGACGCTAGTTTAATTACATGGGTTAATAGTCACGGTTGCTAACCTCGACTATTTAGAAGGTTAATTAACCAGGTTACTAATTAGTGGGGTTGCCAACCCCACTAATTAGACGCTAGTTTAATTACATGGGTTAATAGTCACGGTTGCTAACCTCGACTATTTAGAAGGTTAATTAACCAGGTTACTAATTAGTGGGGTTGCCAACCCCACTAATTAGACGCTAGTTTAATTACATGGGTTAATAGTCACGGTTGCTAACCTCGACTATTTAGAAGGTTAATTAACCAGGTTACTAATTAGTGGGGTTGCCAACCCCACTAATTAGACGCTAGTTTAATTACATGGGTTAATAGTCACGGTTGCTAACCTCGACTATTTAGAAGGTTAATTAACCAGGTTACTAATTAGTGGGGTTGCCAACCCCACTAATTAGACGCTAGTTTAATTACATGGGTTAATAGTCACGGTTGCTAACCTCGACTATTTAGAAGGTTAATTAACCAGGTTACTAATTAGTGGGGTTGCCAACCCCACTAATTAGACGCTAGTTTAATTACATGGGTTAATAGTCACGGTTGCTAACCTCGACTATTTAGAAGGTTAATTAACCAGGTTACTAATTAGTGGGGTTGCCAACCCCACTAATTAGACGCTAGTTTAATTACATGGGTTAATAGTCACGGTTGCTAACCTCGACTATTTAGAAGGTTAATTAACCAGGTTACTAATTAGTGGGGTTGCCAACCCCACTAATTAGACGCTAGTTTAATTACATGGGTTAATAGTCACGGTTGCTAACCTCGACTATTTAGAAGGTTAATTAACCAGGTTACTAATTAGTCGGGTTGACAACCCAAACTAATTAGAAAGAAATCTTTGACCTATTTATAACTGGGTCGATTTAAAAAAAATGCTTCTTTTTAATTAGTCGGGGTTGCCAACCCCGACTAATTAGACGCTAGTTTAATTACATGGGTTAATAGTCACGGTTGCTAACCTCGACTATTTAGAAGGTTAATTAACCAGGTTACTAATTAGTCGGGGTTGACAACCCAAACTAATTAGAAAGAAATCTTTTGACCTATTTATAACTGGGTCGATTTTTGTGAATATGTTTGAAATGAATTGATTTTTGTGAATAAAATTATAAATGGGTCCAACTTACTCTCTCACAAAAGTTTAGGTTTTTTATTTTATTTTATTTTATTTTAATGTATTATAGCTGTGGAAAAATCAAACTAATTATTTTGTGTTATGAAAGCAACTTCACGATCATCTTATTATCACTCGTTTTGGACCGTATTTCTGAAGGCCCGTTTTGGTATATTTCAGTAGAAACAAACTCCGACTGGACTCTGACACAGTAAGTAACAATGAAGGCCCATATTCCAAATTGCTTGAGTATATAAACAAGCCAGACCCCCGGTCTAACTTAAGAGGCCCATTTAGGAATTTGACGGTACTAGATAAACAACCTAAGCCTTGAGGCCTTGTGGCTAACTCTATGTTTGCACATTATCAAATTATTTTTTAAAAAAAATAGTGGTATATTAGATGTCCAAATGGTACTCCAATCGTAGCATATTACATCACGTAAATGAGAAAAGGACAGTCTGACAAAATTAGAGTCTAGAGTAAATTGACAAAATTAGAGTCAGCTACTTCGAGCTTTTTAAGTTGACCACGTAATCCAAGAAAACTTGGAAAAGTAACTATTTTGTGGGCTGGGCTTAAACAATTCAACATTTTAGGAACGGTAAAAAACAACATGTAGATGTTAAACAAGAGGCAGAACATGCATCTTCCAAATTCTTGAAGCCCACAAAGTACAAAAACAAAAATTATTTTATTGCTTTAGGAAAGCTAGTTAGATTAGCATATCCCCTTACTTTCTTTGAATAAACATAGTTGCACGCATATGCATACCTTTTAGATGTCATCGTGTACACAATCCTTTCATAATCAAATCTAAATAAATAAGTAGCCATATCTACATATTTAATTTCTGAAAAATATCATATATTTATTCTCTTTACGCGATTTGATCCTGTCCTTCTCTTATCCAGACAAAAATATCTGTGAATGTTCACAACAACTACCTCACTTTTTTTGATATTTTTTTTAAATAAATAAATTTGTAATAATATCTCTATACGCGTTCAGTGCCGACCCAACGTTGAGATCCCACAACGCGTCACTGACGCGGCTTGATGATCAACGATTCAAAATGCTTAATACTTGTTAGTTATGACAAAGACATAATTACTTAACTTGATAACTTAAAATTAAGTAGCCAACAGTGATTGGTGTTTGAGATATCAATGTTGCTTAATGCTTAATCTTTATTAATTAATCCCCATAATTTAGTAATCTAGGTGCACGAACAAGGAGCTGAACTTAAGCACGCACGCCGACGCGTCATAATGCCGTGAAATAGAATATAGTCACGGGTATACGTTGTTGATTAGTTATAATTTTTCTATGGGAAAAATCCTGAAGTTTGATTTTAACATATAGACCCCATGAGTATTAAAAAAGAAAAATAGCGGACATAATTCTTTGTAGAGCATCCATTGCACATCCAAGACATAGAACATTAATGTATTAAAGTATATAAACTAACCATTTGTCTTTTAGCTATTTGACTATGAGTATGTTTTTTATCAGAACCTCCCGCAACCTTCCGCACGGTGCGGGAGGTTCTGAGCCACAAATCCAAAAAACAGGACAGTGAAGTAACTTCACTGTCCTAATGAGTGGCTATGCGGGGTTCTGATAGGATTTGTATTCTTTGACTATCCATGGCACTTTTATTGATCCCAATATTGGGAAAGTTTCTTTAAAAAATTCTTCCAAGATTGATGGGGCCCTGGGCAGCCCAGCAACATTTAATGACACGTGGCAAAATCCGAGTCATATCCACATGAGTTGTCGGAGAACATGACTCCTTGGACCAAGCATGGACTCAACCATCAGGTCCATCACATGTGCCCTATTGAAGTTGCCTTTACTGATCACATCACATCAAAGCTCCAAATATGGTCCTCTGTAACTTTAACCCACCAAATGTAAAGACATGATATAAGCTAAACATAGAAAGATAATGCTATCTTGTTACAGCCTAACCAATGTCATGTTTTAGTGTGTCGTCACCTTTTACCTTAATCCAAAATTGGATAAAGCTCCGCAAAAAGAGGAACTGTATGGAGATGACATTTTTTTTAGAGTGCTTTGCAAGTAGGATAAATTGCACTTAAATACTATATTCTTTTCCCAAAAATCACTAATATACCTTAAGTTTCAAAATGGAAAAAAATACCCTAAGTTATTTGTCATGTGAATTTGCTTAACGACGTTAACTTTAACCTTAAAGATAGAAATATCATTCCGCCTAAATAACCCCAGATTAAAACCCCCAAAACTTTATGGTTACAACCAATTTTCTCAAAATTCAAAATTTTTCTCTCTCACCAACAAATTGTTGGTCCAGTGTATAAGGCAGTCCCAGGAATGGCTCTGCTTGCAGTGGCGAGTTCAGCCCAGGCGGCCTGTTGGGAGGGTCATGCGTCACGACGAGTTAGTCTCATCTCCAATTTGGGGTGGAGACACCTGTGGTTAAAGACCAAAATCTCTCTTTGTCCTAGTTCCACAATGAAAAACCAAAACCAAGACCAAGGTTTTTCATGTTTCTAAAATCTCTCTCCCATTCTCTCTCATAAAGTTCAGGTTGAGGAATACAGCGAGTTGCAACAAAGTGGTCCAAATTCTAGGGTTTTGAATCAGAGGAAAGTACACCGTTTTTTAAGGTTCAGTGCTCGGCAATTCGTTTCTGAAGGTAAAGTCACCTCCTTTTGATTGATTTTGACATAGCATGAAAGTTTAATTGGGGGGAAATGGGATTTGGGTTTCCATGGAAGAAGATGAAGAAGAAGGAGGAATGACATTTAATAAAAATAAAGGGGTTGATAAAAATGGTAATTAATATAATAACTGAGAGTAGCTCAAGTAAATTAAACACATGAAGCAGCACGTGAGAATATTCTCGAATATTGTCACAGCTAGTTGACAGAGGTAGCTAGCTACACTTTTTTTTACTGCTTGGGGTGCTTTTTAATTTGCTCCGTTTTAAAACTTGGGGTATATGTAAGTGCTTTTTTGGGAAACAATAACGTATTTAAATGCAATTTAGCCTTACTAGAATATGAAGAGTTTAATTCTTATTTCAAACTTCTTAATTGCTTTAATTTTAATCCAACTAGTATAGACAATATACACCAAATACAAGAAGATTAGGCTATCTGATAATATTTCAACAAATCTCATGATGCCTCGGAGTGGTCACCTTATTCCTAAATCTACACTCCCTAATTACATTTAGTAATAAAACTCCCTTCTAATATATCTAAGCTCCAAAATATAATGAGGAGTGTGGGCTATAATTTTAGAATACCAGCATTCTGCAACAGAATGAAAGCAAACTTGGTTTTATGCTGCGGTACTTTTCAATAAATTTACTGTTTTAAATGCATGCTTGATGAGATTCGAAGTACCTTAGCACTCTGATACAAAACAGAGCTCATTAACTTCACCGAAAATCTGAGATTATATTGAGAATCGAGGGTTATAATTTTATTCTCTTCCAATCATTTGACGAATGGTTATGATTTGCATGGAGTAAAAGGTGCAAGCGAGCGTGTTCACAGAAATATGATCCGTAATGAATTATAATTATTGCTATATAGATTCAAATTCCTAGCTACTTGACTTCCCTTATGATTCTTAGCATGCACCCAAGCTAATTGATTGGAGCTTCGCATGCATGTGAAAAAAGCAAGGATACCTGCGCACGTACTAAAAACCAAAGATGATATACCCTACAGTTGAGTAGCAGTTGTGGCAGTTAGAAGGGCACATCCGAGATAATATCATGTGACCTTCGCTTCCTTCACTTTTTCCCCAAATTGGGGGAGACCAACTGAAAATGCAATAAATGATGGGGGGCATTTTGATCAAATTGACTAGACAATCCTCATGGTGGACTCGTGAGCAGCTAGTGGTTGGGCCCACAGTCATGAAACCTAGAGCCTTGATAGAGGAGAGCTGGTTGAATGAAGAACATGCAACCATGTGGTGGTTAATTTTGTTACATTGACGGCATATATGCCTTTAATTACCATGGAAGGAAATTTTGTGTGACATTTTTACCATATTTAGTGTAGGTTTTAGATTCAATGTATGTGATTGGGTCATTTTCAACATCTCTTAAATTTTCTATCAATGTATATATAAATCACAATTTTCTTATCTTATCTTGTAATTATAAATTTAAGGGTCTAACACATAGGAGTAGGAGCTGCGAGTTAGTTGTTAAAGAATATTCGCCTCTTTGGAGAAGTTAGTTGAACCTTAAGAGTGTGTTTGCCAACTCCACACTAGTCTGATTAAAGATTTAATCGTGGGTGGTTTAAAGATAATCTAGTTAATTAAAGGCTTCTTTTTGAAAAAAGAATGGGCCTGATCGTGGACTAGTTTTTACCAAATCCATTTTAAGCTTTTAAGTTAGTTCCGCTAACTTGGTTGGAGGGAGAGTTGTCTAGCAGATCCCTAGAAATTTGTTTTTCTTAAAACTAATATATAATCCAAAAACTCAAACTATAGCTAATATAATATTTTATCTGATCTTAATCGTTTAATTAAGACTATCACTCTTATTTTTTGTCATTGAATTCTACTTTGCACGTGAATCGCGAACATCAGCCTCATATGTCACTCTACAATTACATAGCTGTCTTCTAGCATGAATCACCAGTCAAAAAAAAACCAGCTATATGCGCTCTATTTTCTACGTATGCTAAATTGTATTGTACACCAAGCTTTTATACACACGCAAAGCACAGAAGAATGATAACAACATCCATTAACAAAATTAAATTAAGTTGTACTTTCTACTCTTTATGGAAAAATATAATTATAATATTAATCTTATCCCAATCCAAATTTTTATACGTAAGAGATGATCTAGTAGAATGATAACAACATCCAATATTCACAATACCAACGGCATCCATTCCTCCCACGTGCGCAGCTCGTGACAAAGACGCAGACTTTCAACCTCCAAATTCTATGTAAATTTAACCACAATTAGTCACTTACTAACCGACAATACAGTTAGGCCGACACCCATCATTATATACTAATTAGCAATTAACTTAATTAATCCTATTCAAGATTCAACTAATTAGTTGCTTGCATACCGCGCGAAGAAGACTAAGATCATCGTCGTCGACTAAGCACCGACGAGGCATCTAGATGATTCTACGTGCCAAGGACGAGGATTGACTATGACGCAACGTTAACTATTTTTTAGACAAATTAGCCGTTAGTATTGACTATTTAATTCCACTAAGCAACTGTGTTCATTGGTGTAATTAGCAAAAAGTCATATGTCTCCTAAGTGGGATTAAAGAATTAATCAACGGGTAAACCTCCGCGTTCTTCGTTTAATCCGCTACTAATGACGTTGTGGTCATCGTGACAGTGTGTCGGCTAGACTATCAACTTTATAGAACTATAGAAATGGCTATAGTATGCAAAGACATGGACAAGGCAACGTGACGTGGATATAAAATGGTACGATTTTGGATTGACAAGAAAGTTTGATTGGCATGTTTATATATTTTTGTGGAATTTATGGACGGTAGTCAAATTCTGGTTTTAGAATCTCAAGATTTGATCTATCTTTGACTACTAAATCATACTTTAATTAATATGCCGACATATTCCGAACTAAGTACTTTCGAAGTTAAGTGGCAAAGAAGCACATTTTGATGAGACTTGAGACTCTTGACACAAATTGAGATGTTAGTTATAAAAAAAAAATCACTTGGGCTAGGTGAATGAGTTAAAGTGCTAGTCCTATTAGAACACCTCGCATTGCGAGATGTTATGAATCTAATAGAGGGGCAAGTAAATATTTAAACTATCACTTAACAGTCCGTGTTTAGGATTTAGATTTTCCCTTACAATGAATTATTCTTATAAAATTATTACGCTATGAGTTACATCCAGAAGTGGCCATATTTTAATAAAATATTTAAAACATTATATATATTTTTAATAAGAAAAACTATCCTCTATGCAAAATTTAAGTAATTAATTAATTCTATATTTTATTCGTTCAGATTATTTTTCACGAAAATGTTAGTTGATTGATAATTGTATTATATTGAATAAAATTTTGTCTCTTTAGTTGGTGCAAATGTCGACGTCAGCAGAGATTTCCACCTCGCGGGATCATATTAACTACCAACGGCACCTGCGGCCCACGTGTATCGATTCAAGCGGATCCTGTCGGCATCAGTGCCCTACTGGGCCCCACTTTAAACTGCCAACCGTCAACTGGGCCCCACTTATCCTACAGCTGCCATGTGCCTTGTCGACATATTTCCTGCCGCCCACGCAGTTCTCACCCACAAGATTGGCACCTACTAGTGGGTCCCGAAACTGACTGGTACGTTGTTGGGTGAACGTCGGTGCTAATAGGATTACGTGGACGCGGTCAATCCTAAGATTCTGGTGGGCCCAGCAAAGGTGAGAAAAATCCGGTGAAAGTATAATCCTTAGTTCTAATTAAATAATGGCTACCCTTAAATAATTTACCACATAATAATAACAGTAAATGGAATTTTTGGGCAAAGGACCGCCGATGATGGCGCTGTCTTTGCCATGTTATTAGTTTTAATATTTTGTAGGGAACACAAATTGTCCATATTAGATTATTTATCATAAAACTAGAGTTATTGAGTGAGAAATCCAAATTCTGATAATATTAAGAAAATTTTAGCTCTTTAAATATTTCTTTTATCATTTTTGTTTGGAAGATTGGATGATAAGTCGAATCGGAAAGTGTCTCCCCAACACACATCCCTCAGAAAAATAAAATAATACAAGAAGATAGGATTCCCGATGCAATATTTTGTTGGTGTGACAATAATTTCCATAAAAGTTTTAAATTAAACTTTTTTCAAAAGAAAATAAATAAGAAATTGTTTGATAATTTTTGGATCTTGCGGAATTCTCACGCTTGCCAAACAGAACCATGATGCTCTCATGGAATCTAGTATATTCCATGAAATAGACCGGTCCAAATTCGTCGTAGATTTTCACAAGGAATCATCGTCTCTCTCCCATGTGCTACTCTGGTTGGTGACCGTTCACCACAATTAAGAACACGTTGCTGCCTTTTCGTTTTGGGATTAGGAGCTCACATGAGACATGGGACTCGAAAATCTAAATAGTGTTTGTTGAGATTTGGTCACGATAATTAACAACACATGAAGTTATGCTCAATCCCGAATCCTGATTCCCTGGCAGATGGTTGGCTGCAACTCCAAGGATGTTCAATAATCTTCGGGGCTGTTTGGTAACTCCGTGAAACTGTACTAGGTTTGTTCTTGTTAGAATTAATATAAAACTATAATCATCTATCATCATCATAACTTCGGAGCTATTGTGTAAGGGTTAGAGGGACCTAATTTAAGATGATATTAGAGCAACCCAGATTCAAATCCCATCGGTCATGAATTTAAAGCGGATTTTCTAAAAAATGACGCCGCTGCATGGGTCCAGATTTCAACCATAAAAACGGGGGCTCAACCAACATGACATGTTAGAATTAATATAAAACTATAATATTCGATCATCACTATAATTTCGGAGCTTTAGTCTAATGGTTAGAGTGACTTAATTTAAGAGATCCAAGGACATGGGCATGTTAGAATTAATATAAAACTATAATCCTCGATCCTCATTATAACTTCAGAGCTATGATCTAATGGTTAGAGGGACTTAATTTAAGAGATCCAAGTTTCATTTTAAGAGAGAAAAACACTCGGAAAAAAAAAAGAATCAGCATTGACTCAGTTTTTCCTATGCCAAAAAATAATATCTAGATTAGGTTTGTCTGTTTTTTTTTTCTCTTTTTTGGATGTTCTTAGTTCTTTTATGAACCAATCCCTTTGATTTACATTTGATCCAATTTTAAATAAAACTAGACCATGATCAATTCTGGTCTTAGTTTTGTAAAGATTGCCAAACACTCTCTTTTACTCTCTTTTAATACTCTCTTTCAGTATCCAACTGATTAAGTAAAAGAAAAAATATCCGGAGATATACTCTTTTGCATCACCACAGTCCATATGTATCATATATACTGATACTGTTATCACATTAAAATTTTAGACCTACCATATATATTTTTTGCCCTCTAACATATGGAAATTTCGTGAAAATAAAAAATGCATATGATTTTTTTCCCCACATGCGTTTATACATGGTCGTAAATTTTATTTCATTAAGAAGAATATATAAGAAAATATCTGGGGAAACACGAACAAAACATTGAGAGTAGGGGATCAAAATAACGATAAGCTTCTTTATACCCCACAAAATTTTTTATTTAACTTTTACAAAAGGTTGTAGAATCTATAATACTTTTCTTTCAATGCAAGAAAGAATATTCTTTGGTGATCTCCTAGGTGTTCCTTGGGCCTTGGTAGTCATCATTCATCAGTGTAGCTTTCGGAAAAGGAAGGCGACGGGACAAACATATTATCTATCTATCCTCAGGATATGCTTTTTCTTTGTCAAGCTTCCTCAAAGTTCATAATAACAGCAATATTATCAGTATATATCTCTTTCAACACTCGAGCAAGCTGTCCAAATTAACTAGTGATTCCGATCTATGGTCCTAGTGATGTGCCTAAGGGTGTATTTGGCTATTAATTAAAATCGGCCATGCAGAGCAGGGTCTAGAGTCAAACCTAACCCAGTTTTAAAGAATTGTCAAACAAATCCCAAGGGATCATTACTGTGAACTATTGAAATGATTGTTAAGGCTGCTAACAATTTGGTAAATGGTCTTAGACTAGCTATCATTGAAAATGGGAGAGAATGAGTTCATAAAGAAAATATACAAAAGTATAAAGGGTTATTTGCGCATATACCCCTTAAATCATGAATATTTGCAAAAATATTCTCCATCTCAGTATTTGCAAAACTACCCCTCAAATTATCAATTTTAGAAAAAATTACCCCCAAAATAATTAATCAACTTTGATAAGCTGATTTGTAATCACAATGTAAAAATTATTAACAAAATAGTCAAAATTTTAGCACCAAATTGATGATTTGTTGATTTTAGGGGTATTTTTCACAAAGTTGATGGTTTGAGGGGTATTTTTGTAGGGATATTTTTGCAAATACCATGCAAATAACTCAATTATAAAATGGATAAATTTTCCAAAACATGTCTTGAAAAAAACATGAAACTGTATTTACCTGTCGACGCCCTGTTTAGTGAAAATTTGATATTACTTTTTTCTAATAAAAAAATTTACAGCTTATTTTGTGCGAAAAGTCCAAATTTCTTGGTAACTCAGTAAATATCTTAAATAAGATAAATTTCCTATAATTAGGGCTGTCCAAATGGGCCTTGAGCGGGACTTGGCCCAGCCGGACAGCCAGGGTTCAGGGCACAGGGCGCCTCAAGCCCGCCGGACCGGCCGGCCGTAAAATAGGTCGGTAGGGGCGAGTCCGGGCAGACCGGTGTGACCACAGCAAAACAAATTGGGCCGGTAGGAATGGCCCTACCGCTGGTCAAACGGTCACATTTGGTTGGGTTGATCGGGCTGACCCGGCCCGGCCCTGCCAAAACGGTCATAAATGTGACCGTTGGCCGGGCAGCCTGGTCCGCAGTCAATAGCGACCATTTTGGCCAAAATACCCTCAAAAGGTCAAAAATGGTCAAAATTTGAGGGTATTTTGGTCATTTGGCTAAGGGGCTGGTTCTATAAATGGAGGGGAGTTTTCATTTATTTTTCTCATCCAAAACTCATCTACTTCTCTCTAATACTCTCTAATTCTTGCTTTTACTCTCTAATACTACAATCAAATGGCTTCCTCCTCCGATTATGAAGCGCAAATGCCAACTCCCGATGTTGAAACGAGCCCAAATACTCCTACTACTGGAGCTACAGCTACTCATCCTACCGATGTTGATCCCGACTGCGGTGGCGATGATTCCGCCGTACCTAGAGCTCCTAAAAGGCTGAGATCCGATGTGTAGAACTTCTTTGAGAAGATAGACATCACAATGGATCAACACGGTAGGCTTCTCACCCAGAAGGCTAAGTGTGTGTTGTGCGGCCATATTTTCCAAGCTCATCATAAAAGCGGCACCAATCACCTCAAACGCCATTTAGATAAGCACAACAGAGGTCAGACAACGCCTCAAGGTGATATCCGACAAACTTTACTCTCCCAATCCTCATCCTCCGGTAGTCTCGGTAGTTCGAACTATGACACAATTAAAGCCAGAAAATACGTCATCAGGTTTATTATTCTTAAAAACATTTCTTTTAAATTAGTAGAAGATGATGAATTTGAAGATATGATTAGAGATGGTTTTTATCCCGCATTTAAAAAAATTTCTCGTCAATCTTGTCAACGTGATATTTGAAATATTATCACGGGGAACAAGCAAAAATAATTTTTTATTTTTAAAGTTTAAACTGTAAATTTTCTTTAACTTCTGATATTTGGACATCTAGAGCACAAACTAATTATTTATGTATCACAGCACACTGGATTGATGATAGTTGGCAAATATTTAAAAGAGTTATTTTTTATTGTATTTGAAGATTCACACACTGGTATTAATATTGCAAATTTAATAATAGAAGAACTTTCAAAATTAGAAATTCTGAAAAAATATTTTCTCTTTCACTAGATAATGCAAGTAATAATAATGTAGTAGATCATATCGGATCATCTTTGTTATTGCCATGTCATGGTGAGATTTTTCATATTAGATGTATGTGTCATATTTTAAATTTAATTGTTCGAGTGCATTTAATGAAATTAAACCCATGATAGAAAAGATTAGGGATGTAACGTTTGCTCTTAATGCTTCGAACAAAGACTTAAAAGATGGAAATAATTTTGTAAAAGAAAACATTTTAAACCAGTTAATTCCAAAGATGTTGATCATAGGTGGAATTCTACCTATGCAATGTTAAGCGTAGCAATAGAATATAAAAAATTATAAATGATTTTATTGCTTTTATACTTCTAGTTCTAGTTACGGTAGTATGTATGGAATAACTAAGGATGAATGGTTAGTTATATATAATGTAAAAGAGATGCTACAAGTTTTTATGATGCTACTATGCTATTATCCGGTTGTTATTATCCAACTATTATTCAAGTTGCTTTACAAGTTTTAAATATTCAAACTTTTTAAATAATTATCGTTATGGATGCTTATTTTGGAGATATGATTTTTAAATGGAAAGTAAATTTAATAAGTATTTTAGGCCTATTCCTATTATTTTTGGTTTTGGGGTTCTTATTGATCCATGTATGAAGGATATTGGCCTTCGAAATTTGTTAAATTCTTTGTATGGTAACATGATAATGGACACTGATGATGGTCAAACTATTACTGCTACTACTCATCATAATACTATTAGAAATTATTTTCAAAGATTATATGATGAGTATGCAGCTAGATATAGTGTAGCCACACATCAGCCTACAGCTTCTGCTTCTACAAGTTCAAGTCGGAGTCAGGGCAAAGGTACGAGTTTTGATAGGGAATTTTTGATAGCTCAGCTAACTGGTGGATCTGGATCTGCATCTGCATCATCAATGGAAGTTTCTGAAATTGATCAATATTTAACCGCATCTTTAGCTAAAAATCAAAATAATAGTTTTGATATTTTACAATGGTGGAGAGTATATGGAACAGTTTCATATCCTAACGGTCTTGAGTTTTGTGGTGCGCCGGTAGACATCGGGGCGTTTGATCGGCACCACGGACATCCGGATTAGTCACGTACGGTAATGTGCCTACAAGATTGGTGGAGAAACGAGAAGAGAACTCAAGGCATCGATCAGATGGCTAGCATTGAAGATAAACTTCAAGATTTGGGAATATGAGATAGAGATAAAGAGTAATTAATTTGTAATTTTTATTTTTTAGGTGAAAATTTGTAAATTATTTTGGAAAGAGTTGAAAATAATAGTGATATAGATAAACAGGTGCCAACCTAGTTGGGATGTATTCATCTATTGTGATGCGACAAATTCCAAAAACAATTTGTAATTGTTAGTGATTAACGATTATTAATAAAGAATTTATTTTTATCATTTTAATTTCTATGTTTTTGTATTTGTAAATTATATAATTAAAATGATTAATAATATGATTGATTTTTATCAAAATTTTGCCTAATTTATTGTTATTTATACTCTTGATTTTTTACAAAAAATAAAATAAAATTGTAAAAAAAAACAAAATAGGAGCCGTGGGCCGGTGCTCGCCCGCTCGGGCCCGGACCCGGACCTGGCCCGGCCTACCTGGGCCCGGGCCCCGGTTTTGCCCGGCCCGGACCCTGTTTTCTGGCCGGGCCGGCCCGTTTGGACAGCCCTACCTATAATTACCCATTATCAACCATGGTTATAAGCTTGGCCCCATAACACATGAAGAAATGGATCTATGGCTTGATCTATGACTTGTCTTTGTTTTAACCACGTGACTCCCAATGAGGGCACATTTTGTAGGGCCTAGTAGGCTTGAATGGAGATAGAAATGCACATGATCTCCTTCTTCCATAGTTTACTTTCCCCTTATGGCAATCAAAGACCCCTAAGGTTTTGAGTCCATGAATACATGTAGGCCCTTTTTGTCTTAGGTCCACAAAATGGTTAGACCTAACCAGCTCTGATCATTTGCTTTCAAGCGAAAAATTGATCTCCATCACTTACATTAGATGTTTCTTTAATGGTTTCTTATGATAATTGAGAAATATAGTTTGGGATCTTGTGACGCTGCGCGGAAGTTAAAATCTCGGAATCCACCGAGGGTTGATCTCCGAATCCACGAAGAGCTTCGAATCCACGAAGAAAATATAATAAACGAAATTTTATTGATGAAAAGATATCCCTCTAGGGCTTACAAGACTCTGTTTAAATAGAAAACAAATAAGAATCCTACAATGACTCGAACTCCTACTAAAAATAGAAATAAGAACTCTAATTGACCCGAACTTTGCCAAAAATAGAAATAAGAAAAGTATCCTCAAAAAAGACTCCCTACGATTAGGGAAGTAAATCGGTCAAATTTGGAATCAAACCGGATTTACTTCCTAATCCAAACAGACTCCTAAAACATTACTAAAAATAGTAAAAAATCGACGAAAACACGGATATCTCTCAATCCGGAAGGAATTTGGTGAAAATAACGGCGGGCAAACCGAACTTCGGTAGGTTTGGTTGGCTCCGTCTCAAAAAAATATGCGATTTAAAAAAAAATCGTCCAAATCCGACTTACGGATTGAAAGTTACGCCCCGTTCTTCGTTGCAACCTATTTTCCTCGACCGGGTCCGCGTTTGGGCTTGTTACGATCCCGTTTCTCCATGAAAGTATCCGCAATGTATTCTACATCAGTCTCCCCTGCTTGAAAAGAGATCGACCCCGAGCTTATACTCGCATGAAGAGATATTTCCTCTGGCGAATAATACTCAAACAAATCTGCAATATTGAAACTAGGAGAAATCCCCAAACCTGCAGGAAGGTCAACGACATAAGCATTGTCATTAATCTTCTTCAGTATTTTACACGGACCATACTTTTTATTCTTCAGCTTGTTGTAGGTGCCCATTGGAAAACGCTCCTTTCGCAGAAATACCATCACCATGTCTCCCTCTTCAAACACCTTATTCCTCCTGTGCTGATCAGCATCCGCCTTATATTTAGCATTAGACTTCTTTATCTTCTCTTTCACTTCTTGCTGGATAGCATGTATCTTTTCAACCATATGATCTGCAGCAATACTCTGTCCTGGAAGCTTAGGTAGTGGGGCTAGATCAAGATAATGGTTCGGAAGCCTTCCATACACAATCACAAAGGGAGCCTTACCCGTAGTTCGACTCTCCATACAGTTATAAACAAATTCAGCATGTGCTAGCGCAAGATCCCACTGTTTCGGACGATCACCAGAGATGGATCTAAGAAGGTTACCAAGAGTACGATTGACCACTTCAGTTTGTCCGTCCGTTTGTGTGTGATAGGCAGTACTGAATTTAAGTGAAGTATTGAATCGCTACCACAAAGTCTTCCAAAAGTGGGATAAGAACTTAGAATCACGATCAGATGTGATGGATTTTGGCACTCCATGAAGGCGAACTATCTCTTGAAAGAAAAGATTGGCAATGTTGCTAGCATCTGCAGTCTTCTTGCAAGGAATGAAGTGTGACATCTTTGAAAACCTGTCAACAACAACAAAAATAGAATCCATGCCTCGTTGGGTTCGAGGAAGTCCCAACACAAAATCCATCGAAATATCATGCCAGGGCGTATCAGGAACAGGTAAGGGTGTATACAATCCTGTATTTTGAGACTGTCCCTTACCAACTTGACAAACTGGACAACGCCGCACATATTTTTCTGTCCCCTTCTTCAGTTGAGGCCAATAATATCGCTCTTCAATGGAAGCAATCGTCTTATCACGCCCCAAGTGTCCTCCTAGTCCGCCAGCATGAAGGTCTCGTATTATCTGCTCTCTCAATGAACTATGGGGTATGCACAACTGATCTCCATGAAATAAATAGCCATCCTGGATATGAAAACCTCTGACTGATTAATTTTGTTGGCAGTCGTTCCAAACCTCCTTAAAGTCTTCATCTTCTGCATACAGCTCCTTCAAGTATTCAAATCCGGTCACCTCGCACGCAAAGTCACCAACAAACCAGCTCTCCGTGAGTGCATCGCAACTTTATTCTCATTGCCCCGACTTGTGCTTCAAAACAAAGGTGAAACGCAGAGAAACGCTATCCAACGAGCATGCATACGGTTGATGGTAGTCGACTATTGATGGACTTCAAAGCCCGATGATCAAGATAAGTAGAAACTCCCGAGATTAAATAGTGCTCCCAATGCTTCAAAGATCGAACTATGATATACAACTCCGGTTCATCGTAGTCCACTTCGTCGAGCTTGAGTTTCTCACTATAGAAAGCAAGCTGGGCGCCCTTCTTGAGATAGAACACCGCCAATTCCTACGATGGACGATCACAATCAACTTCAAACACCTTTTGAAAATGCGGAAGGGCAAGTACTGGTGCGGTGGATAATTTCTCCTTGATCAATGCAAAGCTACGGTCCGCACCTTCTCCCCAATTAAACTTTTCTTTCTTCATGCACTCGGTAATAGGTGCCACAATGCTGCTGAAATTTTTAACAAATCTCATGTAGAAAGTGGCTAGGCCATGAAAACTACGAACTTCGCTGACGGTCTTCGGTGTAGGCCAATCTCGAATAGCACGCACCTTCTCTTCATCAACATGGATGCCCTCTGCACTGACGACAAAGCCCAAAAATAATAGGCTACTAGTCATAAAGTTGCACTTCTTCAAATTGATGTACAACTTATTCTCCTGCAAAACTGTTAGTACCTCCCTCAAGTGGTCCAGGTGCACGGACTCGGTCTGGCTATAAATCAGGATATCATCGAAATAAACTACAACGAACTTGCCGATAAAGGGTTTTAATACCTGATTCATCAACCGCATGAAAGTGTTAGGAGCATTGGAAAGGCCAAAAGGCATGACCAACCATTCATACAGGCCTTCTTTTGTCTTGAATGCAGTCTTCCACTCATCTCCTTCTCTAATCCGAATCTGATGATAGCCACTCCTGAGATCAATTTTGGAGAATATTTTTGATCCAGATAACATATCCAGCATGTCATCTAGGCGCGGGATAGGAAATCGATACTTTATGGTAATCTTATTGATAGCTCTACTATCCACACACATGCGCCACTCTTCGTTCTTCTTTGGGACAAGTAACGCTAGCACGGCACACGGACTCATGCTATCTCGGATAAGGCCTTTCTGTATGAGTTCGTCCACTTGTTTTTGCAAGATCTCTCCTTCCTTCGGGCTCATCCGATAGTGTGGCAGGTTTGGTAAGCGGGATCCAGGGATGAAATCGATCTGATGTTGGACGTCTCGAAGCATTGGTAATTCAGAAGGAAGCTCGTCAGGCATAACCGTATCAAATTGTTGCAAAAGGGTCTGAACTTCAGGTGGAATTTCGGTGGAAGCAGAATCCTCTTTTCCTGAAACAACAAGAGCATAAATCTCATCAGACTGTTTCACATCTTTCATGAAATCTTCATTGTTAACCAAGAATGCCTTCTTTTCAGCAACATTTGTTTTGATTGACCCCTTCTCAGTAAGAGGCAAAAGCACAACTCGACGACCATCCTTCTTAAAGATATAAACATTGTCCTTTCCCCTGTGCGTGGCATCAACATCAAACTGCCATGGCCTGCCTAGCAGCATATGACAAGCGTCCATCTCAACTACATCGCACATCACCCCATCAACGTAATTACGACTAATGGAAAAAGACACCCAACACACCTCATCAACCTGCACGTCATTACCCTTACGAATCCAGCCAATCTTGTAAGGAGCGGGATGTTTCTCCGTCTTCAAACCTAATTTCTCCACCATACGCCGAGAGACAATATTCTCACTACTGTCACTATCAATGATGACATCACAAGTTCTGTTTCACCGTGCACCTTGTGCGAAAAATATTATGCCTCTGGGGTGGTTCTTCAGTCTTTGGAGCCAATAATAATCGTCGCACAACACATGAGAGTTGATCCCCATCATCAGCACCAACCCCTTCACGGTCATAGTCTTCAGCATCATCTTGATTTATATCCTCCTCTTCATGATCCACCATATTCACGGCATCTCGTTTAGGGCACTGATTGGATCGATGACCAGGTAGTCCGCATCTGTAGCACTTGATTGGATCGGGTTTGGCATATGGATTTGGTGGCGTGGTCTTCTTTGCTGCTGTCGTCGTCGGCCCTGTACCCTTTTCAGCTGTAGAATCTTGATCAGGAGCAATTTGTGACTGTTTATTCCCGCCACGATTGAAAATCATGCGCGACCCGTCAGAAGTTGCCCACGAGCCTCTATTATTTCGTCCAAGTTGCTGCTCTACCTTTTCGGCTAGGCTAACTGTGCCTGCCAAAGTGTACGTCTGCTGCAAAGACACACGATCTTGAATTGCTAACCTCAATCCCCCGGTGTAACGAGACATCTGTTGGGACTCGTTCTCGTTTAAATTATTGCGGGAGGACAGCCGATAAAACTCCTGCGTGTACTCATCAACCGTTCTTCCACCTTGCTTGCAATTCTGGTATTGTCCGAATAAGACCTGTTCATAGTCACCTGGTAGGAAACGGGCTTTCAGCAACTTCTTCATCTTCTCCCACCTATCGACCTTCGGCTTTCCTTGACGAGATCGATTCATGCATACTGATTCCCACCAAGCAGATGCTCCACCCTTAAGTCGGTAGGCCACCAATTTAACCTTTCGTTCATCTGGGATCTCCATATACTCGAAAAATCTCTCCACTTCTGCAATCCAGTCAAGAAATTCTTCAATATGATGTTGCCCATTGAAAGATGGCAGATACATCTTCATCTTGAATCCTCCAGCATCATAATTGTCCCGTCGACGGCGGTCTCTGCGATCATAACCGCGGCGTGGGGCTTCATAGTAATCGCTGTCGCTGTGAAAGTCATCTTGTGGAGTCGGATCACGTCGTTGGCGACCATCAACGCGATTTTGAACTCCTACCGTGTTCAGACGCTCCAGTGCCGACGCAAGTCGATCTACGGTAGTCTTAATCTGAAAAATATCGGTCTTCAACTCATCGAACTCAGTTCAAGAAATAGGGGCTTCATCACCTGCCATCGGATCGGAGGAACAAGTCTCTGATACCAATTGACGCAGCGCGGAAGTTAAAATCTCGGAATCCACCGAGGGTTGATCTCCGAATCCACGAAGAGCTTCGAATCCACGAAGAAAATATAATAAACAAAATTTTATTGATGAAAAGATATCCCTCTAGGGCTTACAAGACTCTGTTTAAATAGAAAACAAATAAGAATCCTACAATGACTCGAACTCCTACTAAAAATAGAAATAAAAACTCTAATTGACCCGAACATTGCCAAAAATAGAAATAAGAAAACTATCCTCAAAAAAGACTCCCTACGATTAGGGAAGTAAATCGGTCAAATTTGGAATCAAACCGGATTTGCTTCCTAATCTAAACAGACTCCTAAAACATTACTAAAAATAGTAAAAAATCGACAAAAACACGGATATCTCTCAATCCGGAAGGAATTTAGCGAAAAGAACGGCGGGCAAACCGAACTTCGGTAGGTTTGGTTGGCTCCGTCTCGAAAAAATATGCGATTTTAAAAAAAAAATCGTCCAAATCCGACTTACGGATTGAAAGTTACGCCCCGTTCTTCGTTGCAACCTATTTTCCTCGACCGGGTCCGCGTTTGGGCTTGTTACGATCCCGTTTCTCCATGAAAGTATCCGCAATGTGTTCTACATCATCTTGCGGATCCATTTTTTTTCCTATTTAAAGATCAACACTTTGTCTCTGTGTTTTCATGTCGAGAATTCTTTGTAGACGAAGATGCGTCAAAGGGGTTTATTACTTCCCAAATAAATCCTCCAACAGACAAAAGGGAAGTGGAACCATACACCGGGACTATAGGCCACCAAAATGAGCAAAACCGAACTTTCTATTTTTTGACTGGGATATTTACGGAATCCCCATGAATAGGATCAAACCTTCCATCATTTGAGCCTCCAACAATTATTCCAACAGTTACATATATGAATTTGACTGATCGACGAATATGCAAACATACGTTATTTTAGATCTTTTCCAAGGTTTCAGACAGAAGGGAAATGAAATATTTATTTAAATACCGTCCGTTAACCAATTTAGGAAAATTCTATTTCTGATAGTTGAACGACATTATAGGTACATTTAGAGAGTGCCCTCTTTCTTTCCTGTATCGACGTACTGGGCCAAAACTAAAAAAAAACAACTCCGATAGCGTTGTCTGTTGTGGAGAGATAAAGTAGAAGTGGTCGACCTGGACGGCTTACGAGAGCTTCGTCGCTAGGAATGCCAATCAGTCATCACACTACCTCGTAATATTACATGGAGATCTTTGCTAGTGCTTTTAGGTCCCTAACAAAAGGAAACTAAACAAACACAAAACAAGCAATCATCCAAATTCCAATGTCAGGGGGCGCATTTTATCTCCTTGCATGCTCTTCTCTTTAATTTGATGTTCTTTGTCAAGTTGAGAAACTTAGTACTAGGTAGTAGTGCACATGGTAGGTCTTTTTTGCATTATGACCATTTTTTTCCCTCATTATTATGTTTTCATGGGAGACAATTTCCCAGATACCCATGTGCTCTCATGAAAATTTTATGCATGCATGAGATGTTACACTCATGGCAACCGAATTTGATTTATTTGTTTCACTTTTGGAATTCTTACTCGTATTCTGTCTTTAATTTTCTACTCAATCTTTTATGTATTTAAATGGCCTATTTTCAGTAATTTTTACTATCAATACCACTTACTAATCAATCAAACTCAAGTTTAGCCATTGAATAAGCCAATTAAAGACGACAAATTGGACGGTTTTGACCAACTTTTTGTCCCGTTGGAAGTGCTCTAATAAGACCGGCCTAATAGTCTACCACTTCTCCTCGGAAAAGGCTAATATAAAAGCCAAATGGCCTTGAGTCCACATTACGAAGGACAAATTAAGGTAAGATGTGTAACCTAAGTAGAATTAGGATATTGTTGTTAAAGGATCTTTATCAGTCATTATATCTAGTCTATCCACTTAAAATGCTTCATAAATCCATTTTGTTTATCTAAACAAATAATGATAACAGCAACAACAACCACAACAACAACAACTGACCAATCCTATATATCAACCTAACTGTTGGGGATTATTGAGCTCATAAACAACTGCACGCAATAATAAGGAGTACAAGCACCAACACAACACAAAGAGCTCTTTACGTGGTTTGACTAAACATGCCTACATCCACGGTTCCCTTAGCAAGAAAATCCACTATCTTCATAAAACAATACAAGTGATATAATTGATACAAGTTTTAGACAGACGAACCCTAAAACCCTCACACATCTCAAGTAACCCACTGATCACTTAAGAGCTCCAAGAAGCCTATCATCACAGTACACAATTCAAAGGATCTGAAAACATCGATCACTCAAGAGTTCTAGAGGATCCTCTCTCCACAAGAGGATGGCTTTCTCAACATTAACACACACCCTTTTATAGCTCTTCCTTGGCTATTTCCAAGGACGAATTAATACTCTTGTCAATTCCAAGAGCAACCTTCGAACTTTCAATGCATGCACCCTTCAAGTTTCCATGGTCAATGCATACATTTTCCCCATTTAGAGATTTGGGAAGAATCCCAACACTAACCATATTCTTGTCATGTGAACTCCTGATGTGGAAAAGCACAATGAGGCTAGTTACCCATTATTAAGTGAAAAGTAAGACTAATTTTAAATTAATTACAAGAATACAAAATTATATCTCTTAATTCTCACTACAAATTCGAAATTTTGGTATAGTAGTAGGGTCCTTTAGACCAGCTTCATATCGAAGCATGCACGTCGACCAGACTGATTCACGGCATGAGGGGACACAATTACCAAATTGCCCCCCTGTTTTTCACAGGGAAGGGCTCAGAACCTCCCGCTCGTATGCGGGGGTTCTGATAGGATACATACTCGGTCTTTTACTATAATATATCTCTGATTCTTACAATTCACCCTTTTTAAAATATTTTGTAAAATGAGAGAAAAGAAAAAAGTCATAATAATAACTCAAAAATATCACATTATCTCATTTACGGTGAGATAAAAGAGGGTAAGAAGGGGAAAAGGGAAAAATAAAGGTGAGATTTTTGGACGAAAGAAAGTGAAGAAGAGACAAAAAGGGGGAGAAGTTCCGGGCACGAGGGGGTATTTAATCCCCTCAACCTCCCTCTATCCTCTTCATTCTATTCGCCTCCATTACTCCTCATTCAAACAAAGACACTATCCTGTTCTTCATTTATCTTCTCACTTACAATCTCAAATACCTTTGAAAAATATGAAGTACGTATTGGTAACTGGAGGTGTAGTAAGCGGGCTTGGCAAAGGAGTGACGGCGAGCAGTATCGGAGTTGTTCTCAAAGCTTGTGGGCTTAGAGTTACTTCCATCAAAATTGGTATTTTGAGCTATTTTCCTCTTAAAGATCCATTTTTTTGAAATGGGTCCTCATTGCTGAGGCTTTTAGGGTTTTGTTTGGTGTTTAAATTGATGCGGGTATGGTAAATTTTGGATCTTTTGGGTACCGCTTTGCTGTTCATTCCATTTTTTGTTTGTCTTTACACTAGATTTTTGGATTTTGGCACTTGATTTTCTTCTTTTTAATGGGAATTAGGATTTACATTTGTACAAATTTTACTGAATGAAAGTGGTTTTTGGATAGCTGTACAAAAAGGTAAGTAAACAGTGAAAGGTGATGGATTTGTAATTTTGTTTGCCATTCAGATGGAGAATCATGATATGTTCTTGATTTGGTTCTTACTTGGGGGCAATAATTGTACTTTTTTAATGTATATTTTAGCTTCTTACTACATTTTTTTTATTGAGAATGTACCTGACTTGCTATTTTATGTACTAAAGTTGTTTTTAGCTCAAGTAAAGGGGGAAAAAGCAGAGACAATGAAGAAGTTGGGTTCATGATTATTGTTCACTAGGTGGTTAGTTTGGTTATTTTGTACCATTATTTGCCAAAAGTTATCTTGCTGAACATAACTTGCAGTATCTTTGTTACATTATGATATTGATGGGTGCACATAATTAAAAAAGTTCTGCGTGTCTTGGCTATTGTTTTGATGTTTATATCTTCAGAAAGTGAACAAGTTCTCAATGCTCTTCCTCTTATTTCTCTCTTATCCTTATATTTTTTGTTTGTTAAAGCTTCAGTATTTCATCTTGAAGTGCTCCTTTTAGAACAAAATTGGGGCCGCTCACGAATTTGCACTGTCTAGTTTTATTGGTTCAGGATTGATGAAAAGTGTCCCCATTTTGGTGAACGAAAAATAATCATGTAATTCAAGAGAAACTAAAGTATTATAAGAATTTTGCTTGCTTTGGTTGGAACGTTGTGACCTTGAATCAAAGGTTCAAATTTTATGAAAACAGAAGAAGGCTTTGGTTTCTTTCTTTCAAGATTCTGGTATTTCAAAATTTAGATCATCTTCCATTGTTTTGACATTTATTTCATTGGAGTTAGTTGGCATTTCTTTTTCCTCTCTCTATTTTGACCATTAGATTTTTCTACTTTTACCCCTTTGTTTTGACAAAAGTTTTCTCCATTCAATAGTTTAGGCTTCATATAAAATTTAAGGATTTCAAAGATAATCTCTCTTTTATAGCTGTGAGAATAATTTTATCAAGAACAAGAGCAGAATAATGAATCTATAATTATTGGATACATTTCCTTCAATTTCTTCTCTATTTAGAGTGGAGACTATGATAGTGCTATTGTTGGTTCTTATATTTGGCCCACTTTGAGGATGAGAGAATAGAGCCCATCGTGTTTATGCTATTCAATTCGCTCAAACATAGATTGAAACAAACAAATGCTGATTTTTGATTAGTTGTTATATATTGATTTATCCATTTTCATTTTGGTTCTTTTACTGATATTCCTTGATGTCCTGTCTTGCTTCTTTCTTAGTATAGTTGTTTGGTCAATAGGGTTGCACTTAGAAATAACCGGCTCTATGATACCATATTGTCAATTTCGAAGACAGGGTTTTACTAAAATTTTTCACTTTACCTTTCAAAATTTTTTCCCCTTTCTTTTGTTATTTTTATCATGAAGATGATTCTTATTTGGCCCCATTGACAAATGCAGATCCATATCTGAACACTGATGCTGGAACTATGTCGCCATTTGAGCATGGAGAAGTTTTTGTTTTAGATGATGGTGGTGAGGTAAGAAAAACCCTCTATAAGCCTTCATGTTTATGTTTTGTGTCTGTAATTTTTTTTTACTGCAAATTTTTTTTGTCCATACACATTTGGATAATTATTTTTGACCAGTTACCCTCTTACTATTTTATGATTTAATGTTTGGCCTATTGTTCATTCTAGGGTCTAAACATTGTGCTTTACGTGTATCTTATTTTAGTGTTATGCTTAGTTCTTGACAAACTGCTTCTTCTTACTTAAGATTATCCAAACAGCCTTATGACGTTACAGGTTTTTTGTTCTTGACAAACTGCTTCTTCTTACTTAAGATTATCCAAACAGCCTAATGATGTTACAGGTTTTTTGACCATACATGGGAAAATCCAAGATATATGCTTTCATATTTTATAAAAAGTTCTCAAGTATATCCATGTATATAAAAATATTCTGTGTTTTGAAGGTGGACCTGGATCTCGGCAACTACGAAAGATTTCTGGACATTAAATTAACCCGTGATAACAACATTACTACGGGAAAGATTTATCAGGTATCACAGTAGTCCTTATCTGTATTGAATATATTAATTGAAATTCTTGCTTACGGTTATTATGCCTTAGTAATATGCTAATATGTGTTCCATTTGGTGATATGATTGATGATAGTCCGTCATTGATAAGGAGAGAAAAGGAGATTATCTGGGGAAAACAGTTCAGGTGTGTGATACAAAAATTTGGTCCTTTTTAGATGAATTGTACATAAAAAAAATGTTTTTATCCTAAACTTGTTTCATTATTTTTCTTTTAAAGGTCGTGCCACACATTACTGATGCAATACAAGAATGGATTGAACGAGTTGCCAAGATACCTGTGGATGGCAGAGAAGGACCTGCTGATGTTTGTGTTATAGAACTAGGAGGGACTATAGGTGATTATGATGGTTTCTATGTTTCTTATTATTATTATTTTTGAATAAATGGATAATTGTTACTCTGTATATTATTTTTGGAGCGAAAAAATTATCATGGTACTTCCCATAGTTGTCTAAGCATTTGGTGCAGGATCCACGATCCTTGCACGCCATAACAACACTGGAATTCTTGATGCAGGGGATATAGAATCAATGCCTTTTATTGAAGCATTGGGACAATTTTCCTACCGTGTAGGTGAGTAATCTCTCCACTTGCTATTTACTGAATTTATGTTCCCATGATTTGTAATTGTATGTAATTTTTTTTTCTGCTCTAGGTCCTGGTAATTTTTGCCTGGTTCATGTCAGCCTCGTGCCAGTTTTAAATGTAGTTGGAGAACAGGTACGTATCCGTAAAGTCTTCTTCTGTAAAATAATATTTAGTGAAAATTACAGAAACCCCCCTGAGGTTTACTGGAACAACAGATAATCCCCCTGAAATTATAAAACCAGCACTTTCACCCCATCCTTAAAGAAAAGAGATAGTAGCACTTTTGTCATCAGACGGCTCATATGATACCCCATGTGACCCTGTTTGATGGAAAAATAAAAAAGAGGACTGAAAGTGTCAGTTTTAAAACTTAAGGAGGATTTTCCGTCATCCATACAAACTTTAGGGGAACTTACTGCAATTTTTTTCCTAAAATTTATCTTTTGTTGAGCTTTTCAGTTTCCCAACGTGGTGCTCGGTTTAACTTAACATTTTTCACGCAGAAAACTAAGCCAACTCAGCATAGTGTTCGTGGCCTTAGAGGACTTGGGTTGACACCAAACATTCTGGCCTGCCGCAGTTCATCAGTCTCTATCTTTCCTTTCCCACTCAATTCTTTCTTTGCCTACTTCCTGATTAATTTAAATAAATTGCAGTTGCTTATGATATGTTTGTTTGAATTATGGCAACAGGCACTGGAGGAAAATGTAATGGAGAAACTCTCGAGGTTTTGCCATGTTTCGGTAATATAACCAAATTTCTTTCTTTCTTTTTTTTTTTTTTTTTGAGAAAAGATTTCTTTTCTTTTTTGAAAGTATATTTATTGTGCTATGTGTAATGCTAATCTGATACATTTAAATTTTGTAGGCTGACAACATCATTACTCTTTATGATGTCACAAATATCTGGCACATACCTTTGCTGCTAAAAGTAGGTTTCTTCCCCTCATAATACCTTTAGTTTCGAAACTTTACTTTTCTTAAATCAAGCATTTCTTTCCTATTGTGTTTGTTCCCTGTAGGAGCAGAAGGCACATGAATCAATATTAAAAGTACTGAACCTTCAAAGGTTTGTCTAAGAAAACTCTACTCTTTTATTTCCATCTCTTGAATCTAATATTGAGTAAAATTTGCTTTATTGTTTGCAGCATTGCTCGATATCTCGATTTGGACGGATGGACAGCTAGGGCAAAACTTTGTGATACACTGTGTGATCCTGTGGGTCTACTTCACTTGTTTTCATTGAAGTTTCCGTTTCATGATTTGCGCGCTGGGGACTTCAAATTAACTTGCTATGTAAATTTCAGGTGAGGATTGCTATGGTTGGAAAGTACACTGGCCTTTCCGATGCTTACCTATCTGTTTCAAAGGTGATTTCTTGACTCGTGCATGTTATTTAGTAGCATGTAACTGTAAGTTTTTTTATTTGTAATTTAACGGACTTATTACCAAAAGTTCTTGGTTCCAAATATTGCAATTATTGATTGGCTGGCGTATATGAACTATTTTTAGGCCCTTTTGCATGCTTCTGTCGCGTGCTATAGGAAACTTGTAGTGGATTGGATTCCTGCTTCTGACCTTGAAGATTCAACCAAAGAAGAGGTCCGTAAATTTATTGAATAATTTCCCATTATCGTATTGTATTTTCTTGTTCATTCTTGTATTAACGAATAAAAATTATATAATTTTATTAGTCACCCGATTCTTACAAAGCAGCATGGAATCTATTAAAGGTAAGAAGGATCTTTTTTGCTTTTGCACTGTAGATAAATTTTGATACCTCTTGTGATCGTATGATTTATTTTTTTTATTTTTTGATTCAGGGTGCAGATGGTGTACTAGTTCCTGGAGGTTTTGGTGATCGAGGGGTTCAGGGGAAAATACTTGCAGCAAAATATGCTAGAGAAAATAACATTCCATTTCTCGGCATTTGTCTTGGTATGCAAATTGCTGTCATTGAGTATGCTCGTTCAATGATGAATTTGGAAGATGCTAATAGCACTGAATTTGATCCGGATGCAAAGAATCCATGTGTTATATTTATGCCAGAGGTAGAATTTGCTCTTTTATCATCCTTCAAAAAGTTTTTTTGGCAATATCCTACTAAATAACTATTGTGTGAAATTTGCAGGGTTCGAAAACTCATATGGGGGCTACAATGAGACTGGGGGCTAGAAAAACATACTTCCAAGTTAAAGACTGCAAGTCTGCAAAATTGTAAGTACATTTTCATTGAACTTTTGGCATTTCAATTTTCAAAGTTCTCACGTTTGATTAAAAAACTTATCTCTATTCTCGAACTTTTGTTAGGTATGGGGGTGTCAAGTATGTAGATGAACGTCATCGACATAGATATGAGGTTGGTTGAGTTACAATTCTAGTTTATATCAAAAGGGGCGTTATATGTATCAGTTGAATTTTATACGGTTTTATATGATGATCTATATGTTAAATATCCTTTATAGGTAAATCCAGACATGGTATCAAAGCTGGAAAATGCTGGCCTCTCATTTGTTGGCAAAGATAAAAGTGGAAATCGCATGGAGGTAAACCTGCAAATTTTATGCTTTTTCCTTATATATTCTCCTTGATTTTGTGGGCAGGGCATTATAGTTGATTTTGTTTAATGTGTTGGAAGTAATATACTACTGTTTGATGCAGATTCTTGAGCTGCCTGGTCATCCTTATTATGTTGGAGTCCAATTTCATCCAGAGTTCAAATCAAGACCCGGAAAACCTTCACCACTTTTCTCTGGTAATGTCTCACTTACAGAAGTTTTGGGTTTTTTCCTGATATTTTGAAATTAGTCCCTCAAATCGATCTTTCATATTTGAAATTAGTCCTCCGAATCTTCATATTTTGCATGTGCATTCTCTATCTGCAGAGTGTTCTGTTTATTAACCCCCACTGTATTATATTTTTTACATATTGTGAACAGGTCTCATTAAGGCTTCATGTGGACAGTTGGATGCCTGGCTACAAAATAATCCCGCCCCTGTTGCTAACAAGTCCCCAGTGACAAGAACTATCAAACCAATACCCTATCCAAATGGCAATGCAAAAATCAGAATAAAAAATGGAAGCTACTATGCTAATAGTAACAGTGTTCATGTCTAACAAAAGCTTGCTTTGCTTTCTTGTTCAGTTTAGATTTTCAATAGGTTGAGGGAGTTTGCAGTGGTGGAGCTTGTTCCAGGTTTTTTTTTACTGAAAAGGAACAGCCTTCGTATTGTCTTTAAATTTGTAGTAGGACTTGGAGTTTTTACCTTTCACCCCTTCTTCCCTCTTGTTATGTTTTTTTGTTTTACTTGATAGGTATTAAGTGCTTGATTTTGTTGTAAGGGGACTTCAATACCTTGTAAAAAAATAATAACCTCTAGTAATGAAGTATGGCTTACTCTGGTGTTGTGTATTTATATGTCCTCTATTGATATACATATTTTGGTGATTATTAGCTGAAAATGGGTCTTTCATGTGGAGGTCTTTTGTTTTTCTTTGTTCTTGTTGGGGCTCTTTATAGCGAGAATGATGTTTACAGTGTTAGAATATAAAAATATAACCATTAGTATGTTACAGAAATTTTAAAATGATATCGAAGAATAATCGAGATTCAAGTCATACCGGCCACAAATTTCTAAAGCCGATTAAAAAAAACGAAACGAATACTCTTCCGTTATTCCAGGCTTTGGCCTATGACAAATCCTCAAAACAGTTATGGCACAGTGGTGACAAATTAAGGTACCGTGAATGAGAAAAGAGTAAATTTCACAAAACTACCTCGAAGTTTGGGCCATTTTAAGATATAAGCCCTCAATAAGTATGGAAATGTCACTTACCTTTTTTTAGGGATTTTTGAAAAAATTTAAGCCGAAGAGTAGGGTTGGGCATGGGCCGGTTCGAATCTCGGGCTGAACTAGCCCAGCCCGGTTTGGGTCTAAACCCAGCCTAGCTCACACCGGGCTGGGCTCAACTCGGCCCACATTGGTGGCGGTTCATACGCCCGGTTGGGTTTTGATCCAAATCCGGGATCAAAGAAGCGAGCCGACCCATCATCGACGGTAGGCCTACCCGCCCAGGCAGAGTTTAATTATAAATATTTACTTTGTTTAGCAAAATATAAATGGGCCTCAGGTAGTCAGGTATTCCTTCAAGTTTGATCCAAATCCGGGATCAAAGAAGCGAGCCGACCCATCATCGACCCGTGACTACTACTTAGGCAGAGTTTAATTATAAATATTTACTTTGTTTAGCAAAATATAAATGGGCCTCAGGCAGTCAGGTATTCCTTCAAAGTTCGAATTGGGTATATCTTTGTATTTACAATATTTTTCTATGTGATGTTTATATATATATATATATATATATATATATATATATATATATATATATATATATATATATATATATATATATATATCAAATCTCCTATAAATTTAAGTTTATAGGGAATAGTATACACCAACTTTTTATCTATTGATGTTGCCTTTAGATTTGTGCCATCAAGAGATGCACAAATCTCAATATGGGCTTCATATCTTTCATGGATCCCAATGCAACATCAATGGATAGAAAAGTTGGTGTATGGCTATTCCCTATAAACTTAAGTTTATAGGAGATTTGATATATATATATATATATATATATATATATATATATATATATATATATATATATATATATATATATATATATATATATATATATATATATATATATATGTGTGTGTGTGTGTGTGTGTGTGTGTGTGTGTGTGTGTGTGTGTGTGTGTGTGAGAAAAATGGGTATGCTTGGTACTTGGTGCTTAATAGTGAGGTGTATCAATCACATCCACTCCCTAACCCATGTGCATGGGGTCCCTATTTGAGTGAGTGTATGTGATTGATACACATCACTACCAAGCACCAAAAGTAGTGCTTGGTACCAAGCATACCCATTTCTCTCTCTCTCTCTCTATATATATATATATATATATATCAAATCTCCTATAAATTTAAGTTTATAGGGAATAGTATACACCAACTTTTTATCTATTGATGTTGCCTTTAGATTTGTGCCATCAAGAGATGCACAAATCTCAATATGGGCTTCATATCTTTCATGGATCCCAATGCAACATCAATGGATAGAAAAGTTGGTGTATGGCTATTCCCTATAAACTTAAGTTTATAGAGATTTGATATATATATATATATATATATATATATATATATATATATATATATATATATATATATATATATATATATATATATATATATATATATATATATATATATATGTGTGTGTGTGTGTGTGTGTGTGTGTGTGTGTGTGTGTGTGTGTGTGTGTGAGAAAAATGGGTATGCTTGGTACTTGGTGCTTAATAGTGAGGTGTATCAATCACATCCACTCCCTAACCCATGTGCATGGGGTCCCCTATTTGAGTGAGTGTATGTGATTGATACACATCACTACCAAGCACCAAAAGTAGTGCTTGGTACCAAGCATACCCATTTCTCTCTCTCTCTCTCTCTATATATATATATATATATATATATCAAATCTCCTATAAATTTAAGTTTATAGGGAATAGTATACACCAACTTTTTTATCTATTGATGTTGCCTTTAGATTTGTGCCATCAAGAGATGCACAAATCTCAATATGGGCTTCATATCTTTCATGGATCCCAATGCAACATCAATGGATAGAAAAGTTGGTGTATGGCTATTCCCTATAAACTTAAGTTTATAGGAGATTTGATATATATATATATATATATATATATATATATATATATATATATATATATATATATATATAAAGCTTGAAATAGGGAAAAATAAATTAAATATAATTTTACAAATATGAATACAAACTTAATATAGTTTAGAAGTAAAAAAGTTGAAAAAACTCATGGGTCAACCCGACCTATGAGTGGCTGCCCGTCATGCCTTCAGGCGAGATTGGTAGGCATTTGGATCTAATCCCGATTCGGTATCAAAAATGCAGCCCAACCCATGTTGACCTAGGTTAGACCTACCGGCCGTCACGTTCAAAACCCGGCGGGCCGGGTCACGTGCTTGACCCGGCGTGACCCACGCCCACCCCTAAAGTGGCATTTTTGTACTTGTTAACTATTATTCAAATTGCATCGAGCCTCTCCGAGTTTTTTTTTGTTGGGAGAGGGCTTTTTTTTTTTTTTAAACTTATCTAGGACTAGCACCTTGGGGATAAGGTGAATGAAGGAGAGGGTGAATGAAGGAGAGAGAAAGGGAGGGGAAAATGTTCACCTTGTTTGAGAGATTTTCTAAAGGGACTAGGGGTTGGGCGTGGAGGGGGTGGGGGTAAGGGGGTAGAGAGCGACACAATTCACTTTAATCAACAAATAAAAGATTTTGGACCATCATCACATTAATCGAACAGCGAAAACAATGATTCTTCTCCTTTCCCTTAAACTTTCAAAAATTAAAGTCACGAACATAGATATATTATATTTTCTCTTCCACGGTCCTATTTTTTACCTTTTATTTTTGGGATTCCGTTCCCATTCGTTAGTAAACTCCCAAATACAATATATGTTATTCATGAAACTCACATCAAAAGCCAAAAAAGAACCATCCACTAACACAAAGAAAGCACACAAGAAAATACAGACCGCCAAGACATCAAAAACCACATCATCTCCCGGAATTACAAACCATTACACACATAAAACAAGCAAGTATCTAGTTTCATAGATCATCATTAAGGCGATCATCATCCGGTGCCAGTGACTCCAAGGTCAGACTTCTTCCCTTCGTCCTTCCCCGCTCCGAACACGGGCCCGCCTTTTCCAGCGGCATCCTCAACCTTGTCCTGAAGCTTGTCGATCTGGATCATTCCGGCATCCTCGGTTGATCGGAGCTCGGTTCTGGTCTTGTTCTCGCCGCCGATTACCGATTCGTATGTCGTCGCCGTTCTTGATCCCTTCGGCTGAGCGCCTTGAGCTCCTGACATTATCAAAAGAAGTATATATCACTAACTATATGCTGCTGGTGTTGATGATTTTGAGCTTGCAGAGTTCTTTTTCTTTTAATGAGTTGATGAGCGAAGGGGAGGTTGAACTTATAATGCATGGGAGAAACCGTTGCATGTTGCTACGTGGATGTGAGAGGGAGGAGTGAGGAACACGTGTGCTGAATTCATGCACACGTGTTGTGTGCCCAACCAGCCAAGCTCAAGTGAGATGATAATGATTGGAAAAAAATTTGAAAACGAAAAATCCTATCGAAGGTCTTCTGTATAAAATAATGAAGAGCCCAATAAGAAAAGTTATCTGGGTTTTGGGCCTTACATGGATCAAGGAGGGTTAATAGCCAGTTTGAGACTAACTGACTAACATTTTCGGGCCCACAGTGAGTTGTTGTATTAGTTAGAGACGTATCTCCGGACCAACTAATTCATTAATAAAATCGCCAATACATAGTTAAATACTTAATTAATAGGGGATCCATGGTGATTAGTTGGCGGGCATTAGTTCAGATATTAGCTGTATTTTCATATTAAGACCTCATATTTCACTAATTGATAGTACTCCCCATGAGCATCTAACGAGAGAAATTAATGCGAATCACAAAGAGTTCACTTGCTGTTCATTTCTTTCTCTCTCTCATCCCCTAACGAGTCTCTCTTTGAATAAAAATCTCTAATCACTAGAATGCACTTTAACTTTTACTTTTTATACATTCACTTAGTTATTTAATTACATTCAATTAATAGTGATGTCTTCAATTAATCTGCTCTCAGATATAAATTCTACCACGATTCAATTTATTAGGGATACCATCATACCAATACATTCAATTAATCTACTCTTTCTAATGAATCTTTCCAAGCTCATCTCTGCTGACCTGTCTTCCTCTGCAATAATTTTGCAAATGACAGGGGTTTTTCTGTAATAATGCTCCAACCACTGTCTTCTTCGTCCCAATTGAGATCATCAGAAGGAAAAAAAGAAGGAAAAAGAAAAAGAAAAAGAGATCGAAAATGGGGATACCTCTCCCAATGGAAACCCTAACTCATCGAGCTAACTTACTACGAGAATCTCTCCACAAGAGCCAGACCATCACCGACAACACCGTGACCATCCTCGGATCCTTCGATCACCGCCTCTCGGCACTCGAGGCCGCCATGAGACCGACTCAGGTATTGAATCTCTCCTCCAATTGAAACCCTAGATCGACCTGATTCGCGTTCTGTTAGGGTTTGTTGAAGTGAATTAGGGTTTTTTGATTTTGGTGCAGGTTCGGACGCACGCGATTCGGAGGGCGCATGAGAATATTGATAAGACGCTTAAGTCGGCTGAGGTTATTCTCGGTCAGTTTGATCTCACGCGTCAGGTTCGTAGAATTCTTGCTTGAAATCTGAACATTAACCCTAGATTAGACGTTTTTTTTCAATGTGAAACTGGAATTTTCTTATGAATTTCATGCTGTACATGTTGTTTGTCATGTTGATTGGGTTTAATTATGTGGTGAATTTTGAAGTAGAGTTGTGGAGTGGAAAGTTCTCATTTTGATGAATGTGAGTTTATGTAGTGGGTTTTTTTAATATTTGCATTTATAATTTTAGGATTTTGAAAGATGTGGTTCATGAAGATATGGAAAGTTAGTTGCAAAAAATACTTGAAATTGAGGTCCTCAAGCATAGGTAAACAGTAGATCAGTGTGGGTTTGCGAAATTGGGCGACAACAACAACCACAACACAACAAAACCTTTATCCCAATCTTTTGGGTTCGTCTACACGAATCATTTCCTTTTAGTCAGTTCTATTATGAGTCATCTCTCTGTTAACTATTGTCATATTGTTCTTAAATTAACTGCTTCGAACCAAATTCTTCAGACCTAACTCTTGTCGTCTTTGCCTCATTAATTATAATGTAATAACTTCTCCTAACTGGTCCATTTAATGGCCTAATTGCTAAAACTCATGTTCTATATGGTGTTTGTCAGCTCAGTTAGGCTTATTTTTGTGTAAAGTATCAAGGTAGTGACTAGTTTGTTCTTGAATGTGTAGGCTGAGTCTAAGATTTTGAAGGGTCCACATGAGGATCTCGAAAGCTACTTGGAGGCAATCAATCAGTTGAGGGCCAATGTACGATTCTTTAACTCCAACAAAAGCTTGAAGAGCAGTGATGGGCTGCTTAATCATGCCAACAATTTGCTAGCGAAGGCCATACTGAAGCTTGAGGAAGAATTTAAGCAGCTTATTTCTTCTTACAGGTTTTCTTTATCTGCCCACCTTTTCTTCTTCCATACTACATAACTTCGAGAGAAAAAGTTGGATATTTCTCACATTTAACGAGCACTATCATTTAATGGATATTTTCAAAACTACTTACTGAAATGACATTACTTGTAGTTTGGATTTGGAACCATAATTCTGGATACTGGCTAGATCAAAAAATTATGTGCATTTTCATTTTGGTCCTTTTTACGTGGTCACTAGGGGTGCAAAACGGTCCGTATATCTGATCCGCAACCATATCCGAAATGGATGCGGATATAGTAGCCAAAAATTGAAACCGGTCAGATATGGATACGGTTTCGGATATGGTTTCAGATTTTTGGTCAGATACTGTTTCGAATATGGATATGGTTCAAATTTCAAATACGGTCCGGCTATCCGAATTCTGATATAGATTTTGATATAGACTCGTGTGGATTCAGGTATGAATTCGGATATGAATACGGATATGAATACGAATATGAACTTGGATGTGAATTCAAATGTAGTTTCGGATATGGATACAGATATGGATTCAGTTACGGATACAGATATGAATATTACTAAATTTTTGGTTTTCTTGATAACAATGCATGCGCTTTGGGTTGTGGTCATATGTTTCTGGGTTATTGAATTGTGCTCTTATTAAGGTAATCAATTGTGCTTTTTGGACTTATTTATGGTCAAATTTATATTATACTATAATTTAATTTAATTTATTATTGATGATTAAGAAAACTTTGCCTTTGAATTATATTTGGATTATGATCATTTTAGAATTGAATTATCTTGGTTGTATTAGATATTATGCACACATTACTTTTAAAATTGATAGTAGGCAATATATAACACTCTAAGTCATGTTTTATCTCTTTGGTGCAAATTAGAGCAATTAATATACGGATCTTCTCTTATATTCAAGGCATGCCCAATTACTAAGTATCCAATTCATATCCGCAACCATACAATATCCGTCTCTCCAATATTCGAACCGTAGCCGTTTTTGATTTTTACGGATATTGTTCTGACTTTTTCTTACCAAAGGAAAACTATATCTGAAAAAGGGGATATGGATATGGTAAGTGTAATATCCGAACCGTATCCGATCCGTTTGCACCCTAGTGGTCACACTTGTTGGCTAAAATTGGAGGAGATCCCATGAGCACTATTGGTCTAGCTCGCACTTACTCTATCTTCATTTACATATGCGGCAATCAAATTCTCTGGGGTTTTTTTGCTTCAATTCAAACACACGATATTTTATTGTTGAGATATGATTACTTTCATCTTATGCACATGAACTTAATGTTTGCAATGAACTCCGGAGTAATCAATTCATTCATGTCAGGATGTTCATGTTGAGATATTACGTACCAATCATTATCTTTTAGCAACTTTTGCTGCTCATCCTTCTCAGTTTTCCCATTTCAGCTATTAATTTTTTGATTTGATGTTTAGAATTGCCTAAACCTGTAGCCTGAATAGCATGACATATAGGACAGTCTATTCTAGAAGTGCACATGTAATTTACAGAAATGTCATATCTTTTACTCATGGATTTTAGAAAATGACTTAAATAATATACAGTCTAACCCCTTTGAAAAGTTATGGGAAGCTTATGCAACTGTCATTTGTCGTCCCCTTACGAACTGATACATGTAATGACGTATGATCTGACATTAGTGACCTAACCATGGGCCACAGCGAATCATCATCATAGTGGTCTTGAAAAGATCATATTTCGACCTCCTTATCATTTTCCAATATTCAACAAAAAATTGAATGAGAAAGAGATGTACCCATTTACATAAGAACTTCAAACATTGCTTATCCAAGTTTCCATATGGTCTTATGTCAGTTTTTTGAACTTTGGTCTTCTTTACTTTGTAAGTGCCCAAAGCTATAGAGCGCGGATGATTTTTTTAAATAATTTCTTCCTTGTTACATCATCTGGTTTTGTAACTAAGTACTCTGTTCGCTTAAGAAAAAACTAGTAGGATTCTATCTTTATTGGAGAAACTTCATTGTATCAGTATATATTATGACCACTATAGTTTCTTCAATAATTTGTTCTTTCTTTCTGTCTTTGGTTTCAGCAAGCCGGTGGAGCCTGATCACCTCTTTGATTGCCTTCCCAACTCTCTCCGTCCATCGCCTGAAAATGAAGGTGGTAAAAGTCCATCAAATACCAATCAATCAGACGACCAGATGAAAAGCTTAGAGACGGCTGTATACAAACCTCCAACTCTTATTCCTCCAAGGGTTTTGCCTCTGCTACATGACTTAGCTGAACAAATGGTTCAAGCAGGAAAGCAACAAAATTGCCTAAATATTTACAGGTATGATGTCAGTACATCCCTTTTAAGAGTGGTTATACATGTTGAGTGTGTGCAAGATTTGTTTTATTTGTTTTTTCTTTGGGAAACTACAGTTCACCTTGTTGACTATGACTCTTACAAGCAGTTTTTCAGCATACAGCAAATAATTTTATTCAAAAGAGGTAAAATCTCTTAATTATCTAACTGATTATGAATCTTAGGGACAGTTTTTTGGCGAGGATTTTTTTTTTGAAAGATTTGAAATAACTTGGGAAAATCTGGGCTTTTAGTTCTGGTTCGAACTTGGAACTGGATCCAGAAATCATGATTGAATCTTATATTTATCTTATCTGGAAAAAATCAAGCTGCATAGTGGAACGTACTTTTATGCACACGACTGGTGCAGTTGTATACGCAGCTATGTACACCGTGTTAGAACATTGAATTTCTTTTTTAGATGTATGGTCATCAGATATTACCACTGGTGACCGTTCATTGGATGACTGGTTATGGTAACTGGGAATAACCAAGTTGGCTGTCATTGGAACTGGAGACCAATCACATTCCGATAGGATATATATATATATATATATATATATATATATATATATATATATATATATATATATATATATATATATATATATATATATATATATATATATATATATATATATATATATATATATCCAATGCACATGAATTTATCATATAAGTTTTCTTATGTCATCCAGCGAAACCCGTGCTTCAGCTTTAGAACTGAGCCTTCGGAAACTGGGAGTGGAAAAGCTTAGCAAAGATGATGTGCAGAAGATGCAGTGGGAGGTCCTAGAGGCAAAAATTGGAAATTGGATTCATTTTATGCGAATTGCAGTAAGCATTCACTCAAATGTTTGCTATCAAGTGTGCCTTTTAGATCTAGTTATTTTATTGTGGTTGAAACAGGTTAAACTGCTATTTGCTGCGGAACGAAAAATTTGTGATCAGATTTTTGAAGGAATAAGTAATGCTCTTAAGGATCGATGTTTTGCTGAAGTAACTACAAACAGCGTGTTAATGCTTCTTAGTTTTGGAGAAGCAATTGCAAAAAGTAAAAGATCGCCAGAAAAGTTGTTTGTACTTCTAGACATGTATGAGATAATGCGTGAACTACAGCCTGAGGTATGCTGTATTCATTCCTTACTAGCTTTATTTATTATCGTTTGATGTCATGTTAGCTTTATTTAGTTGTCATTTGATCCACTATCAAGACATTGATCCTGCTGATTGGCTAACCATGGATTTTCCATAGGCTCTTAATAATTTGAAGTGTTAATTCCATTAACTTGGTGTGGACCTGTTTTATACACTGTTAGAGCAACCATATGTTTCCATGTATCGGCTTTAAAAGGAAGCCTCATTTTTTTAGAATATATGAATTATTACAACAATTTCTCTAGTGCCATATTTGGTCATATAGATGAACCAAGGTTCTGGAATTTGATTTTGGTCTAGTCATTTGATGATTTAGTTTCATGGTACTCATACTTTAGTTCTTATAGTTATGATAGCTTGCTAAAGTTGCTAGACTTTAAACTTGCCCAGAGTAATTTCTTACTTCGAGTTTTTTCAGGAAGTGGTGAGAACTAATCATGTTTTAGGTAATTACATATTAGAAGTCCCTTCGTTTGTCAGGTTCTTGTCAAGTTATTAATTTATATTTCTTATTTGCCCATATATATAGCCAATGAATATCGCGATTTTTAAAGAAAGAAACTTAATTGCCCTTGAGTCGAAACAAACGAAAATTGATAAAAATCGTAGGAAATTCACCAATTTTGAAAATTGATAACCCATGAAAATCGCGAATTTTAAAAAACTTATAATTAATTTTCATTTGGTCGAAATGATAAAAATTGACTAAAATCATGGGTTATAGACCATGAAAATTGCGAATTTTGAAGCACATTTAATTACTCGCTATTGAGCGAAACGAACAAAATTTGCCAAAATCGTGGGTGATAACCCATCAAATTCGCGAATTTGAAGTAGCCATAATTAATTGTTATTTGGTCGAATGTAGGATAATGGACAAAATTCGTGGGTTATGGCCTATGATTCATGAATGTTGAGAAGTTCGCACAATTAATTGCTATCGTGCAAGAATGAACAAAAATGGACAAAAATCATGAACTATAGTCCATAAAAATCATGAGATTTTAAAGTATGCATGCTTATTTTTCATTGGAGCAAAAAATAAAAATTAACAATAATCGTGGGAACCACGTAGTTCGGTGAAAGTTTAATTGCCATCTGGTTGGAACCAACAAAAATAAACTAAAATTGTGGGTTGTACCCCATTAAAATCGCGATTTTTTTAGTATGCATAATTAATTTGCATTAGGTCAAAACGAACAAAAATAAGCAAATATCGCGGGTTATATCCAATGAAATCGCGAATTTTGAAGTAGTCATAATTAATTGCTATCGTGCAAGAATGAACAAAATGGACAATTCGTGGGTTATAACGCATGAAATCGCGAGCATGTGAAATTGCGAATTTTGAATGCCGTTGGGTCAAAACGAAAAGATGGAAAAAATTGTGGGTTATAACCCATGAAAATCGTGAAGTTTTGGGTACACATACTTATTGCCATTAGATCAGAGAACGAAAAGCAAAAATTGCTAATTATAACCCTTGGAAATCACGATCTATAAAGAAAGATATTAATTACTATTGGGTCGAAACGAATGTATAATGATAAATATTGTGGAATATAGCCCATGAAATTTGAGAATCTTGAAAATTATAGGTGATAGCCTATGAAATCGCGATCTTTGAAATACACATAATTAATTCCCTTTGAGTCAAAAGTACATAAAAATTGACGAAAAATTGTGGGTTATAAACCATGAAAATTGCAAATTTTGAAGTACGTGCCATTGGGACGAAATGAACAAAATTGCCCAAATCATGGATTATATAAACCATTAAAATCACGAATTTTGAAGTAGTCATAATTAATTGCTATTGGGTCGAATGTATGGTAATGGAAAAAACTAATGGATTATAGCCCATGAAATCGCGAATTTGGAAATATTTTTAGTTAATTGCCATTGGATTGAAACAAACAAAAATGGATAAAAATCATGGGTTATAAGTTATAACCCATGAAATTGTGAATTTTGAAGTACACATATGTCATTGTGTCAAAGCGAACGAAAATTTAAAAAAACGTGGGTTGTAGCCTAAACTAACGGAGTAGTTTGATTAAAGAAAATTTAATTGCCATTTAGTCGGAACCAACATAACTAGACTAAAATCATGGGTTATATAACCTATTAAAATTGCAATATCTTTTGGTATGCATGATTAACTGGCATGTTGAAATGAACGAAAATAGGTTAATCTCGTGGGGTAGCATATGAAATTGCGAATTTTGAAATATTGTTAGTTATAGCCATTTGGTCGAAATGAATAAAAATGGATAAAATTCATGGGTTGTAACCCATGAAAATCGTGAATTTTAGAGTAACACATACTAATTTGACATTGGGTCAATGTAGACGCATAAAAACTTTCACGTCTCAACAACCACAATCTTAATTAATTAAAGAGCTAATACCATTTAATAGGCTTTGAAAGTGAAATCAATTTGAGGATGTCTACAGCTCATATAATCAACTTACACAAGTTAACTTGAAGGTAGACCCTCTATATTAATTAATTCAGAGAGTCATGCCTTCCCCTTTATATTTGTCAAATTTGATGAGTTCAACAAGTCTTATCAATAAAACCTAATGTGAGGATGATAATATCCCATATAAATCAAAACCAATGTGAGGATGACAACACCTCATGTAAATCAATTTGAGAATTAAGTTTGAGGGTACATGCATCTTCTTTATTAATCCAACACAGAGACAGATGCCTCTCTATTGCATGTCAATTTCAATATATTGATGACATCACGTGCTCATAGGTCTTTACAATAAAATTTAACTTGAGGATATTCACACTTCATACAAACAACAAACAAAATTATATTTCAACTTGAGGGTATATAGGCTCCTCATAAAGACTTATGATAAGAAGCACAAAAATAAATATGATAAGCACACCAAGTGCGAAAGGTAAAGAAGAATACGTTGCTTGCGATAAGCAGATGTAACAAGCTGTGCAATTGTGATACAGGAGTTACCAAAGATAGTTATAGTAACTCCCCCCACTAGTCTCTTCTTGACACCTGGCGACAAACTCCCTCTTACCTTCCCTGTAAATTGAGATCTCTTTTGTCATTCAGGGAGACACAGAAAAGATATAGAGAAAAGATTAAGAGAAATTAGAAAGAGAGACTTGAAGTGTGAAGGAGACAACGACAATGTTCTTTGCGTTTTTTTATTTTAAAAGGGAGGAGGGCTCTAGAACATAGTCTAAAGACGCAAGATCCCATCTCCTCCTTAAATTTTGTAATATACTAGAAAGATAATGAAATCAATAATTTTTTGCATATTATTTTTGATGTTCGTTTAATTCTTTATTTTCTACTAATCAGGGATTTCTTTTAATAAGAGTAATTAACAGGAAGAAATAAATTTCTGGAAGCATGCAACCCACCATTTTACAATTAAAGTGATACTAATATGTATATAAGGAGTAAATATTTAGGGATTGCTCTACTCTCCTTGAGATTGGTGACACGACTTGGTCAAGAAGAGATTAGCCTACCCAAATATGATATCTCCTCTGATGGATACTAGCACCACTTTGAATTTTCTTAAAAAAATATTCGTCAGACTTTCTGACGCTTACAGTCAAAGAACGAAAATTGACAAAAATTGTTGGTGCCCATGAAAATCACTATTTTAAAAGAAATAAAACCTAAATTACCACTAGGTCGAACAAATGAATATTGACAAAATTGTGGAATATAGCCTATGAAATTTGCGAATTTTGGAAATGTAGCCCATGAAAATAGCAAATTTGAAATACGCATAATTAATCGTCTGTGTCAAAACAAACAAAAATTGACAAAAGTCATGGATTATAAACCATGAAATTTGCGAATTTTGAAGTATGTTTAACTACTTGCCTTTAGGATGAAATGGACAAAATTTGTTAAAATCGCGAATTTTGAAGTAAACATAATTAATTGCTATTGGGTCAAATGATTGATAATTGACAAAATTGTGGGTTATAGCCCATGAAATCGTGAATTTTAAAATATTCTTAATCAATTGCCATTCGGTCCAAATGAACAAAAATGGACAAATTATGGGTTATAACCTATAAAAATTGTGGATTTTGAAGTACACATACTTATTCATTACTGAGTGAAGATGGACGGAAATTAACAAAATCGTGTGTTGTGGCCTGTAAAATCCGCATACTTTGGTGAAAGAAAATTTATTTGGCAGTTGATTAAAACCAACAAAATTAGACTAAATCGTGAGTTATGACCCATTACAATCTCGAGTTTTTGATACACATGATTAATTGTTGTTGGGTCGAAACAAACAAAAATAAACAAATATCATGGAGTGTAGTCCATGAAATTACAAATTTCGCAATTGTCTTAGTTAATTGTCATTAGGTCAAAACAAATCAAAATGGATAAAATTCATGGGTTATAACCCGCAAAAATCATGACTTTTAGGATACACATTTATTTGTCATTGGGTTAAAGAACGAAAATTGGCAAAAATAATTAAAGCCTATTAAAAATTGCGATTTTTAAGAAATAAAACTTAATTGTCATTGGGTCGAATCAAACAAATATTGAGAAAAATTGTGGGCTACAACTTATGAAATTTACAAATTTTGAAAATCATGGGTAATAGCCCATGAAAATCGCGATTTTTGAAATACGCATAATTAATTGCCATTGAATTGAAACAAACAAAAATCGAAAAAAAATCATGGGTTATATACCATAAAAATTGCAAATTTTAAAGTGGATGAAGTAAACAAAAATTACCAAAATCGTGGGTTATAATCCATCAAAATTGCGAATTTTAAAGTAGTCATAAATAATTGTCATTGGGTTGAATAAACGTTAATGGACAAAAATTGTGCGTTATAGCCCAAGAAATTGGGAATATTAAAATTCACCCAATTAGTTGCTAGAGTGGAAACAAATATAAATGAACAAAAATCATGGACTATGGCTTTTGAAAATCATGAATTTTGATGTGTGCGTACTTATTTTGCATTGGGTTGAAGAATGAAAATTAACAAAAATCATGGGTTACAACTCATAAAAATCACGTAGTTTGGTGAATGAAAATTTAATTTCTATTTGGTCGAGCAAAAATCGATTAAAATTGTGGGTTATAACCAATGAAAATCGCAAATTTTGTGGTATCTGTGATTAATTCTCATTGGATAAAAAATAAAGGAAATAGACATATCATGTGTTATAGCCCATGAAATCGTGAGTTTTAAAATATTTTTAGTTAATTACCATTTGGTAGAAGTAAAAAAATTAACAAAAATCGTAGGTTATATCCCATAAAAATCGCTTAGTTTAGTGAAAGAAAATTAAATCTCTTTTTAGTTGAAACTAATGAAATATAGTAAAATCATGGGTTATAACCAATTAAAATAGCAAATTTTTACACTCTAGTTTATCATTGGGGTTAAAACGGATGAAAATAAGCAAATATCATGGGTTATATAATCCATGATAATCGTTAATTTGAAGTATGCATACTTGTCATTTGGTCAAAATAAAAGAAAATTAACAAAAATCTTGGGTTATAGCCTATAAAATTGCGTATTTTAAAAGTAAGCATAATTTGATGCCATTGGGTCAAAACAAATGAAAATGTGCAAAAATTGTGGGTTATAAGCCGTGAAAATTGCAAATTTTGAATTGTATGCCCAATTAACTGCCATGAGGTCGAAACATAAAAAATGGACAAATTCGTGGGTTATAAGCTATGAAAATTGTGAACTTTGAAGTACGCATACTTATTTGTCAATGGGTCAAATCAAACAAATTAACAAAATTCGTGTATTCTAGCCTGGAAAAACTGCGTGCTTTGGTGAAAGAACATTTATTTGCCAGTTGATCATAACCAACGAAAATAGACATAACATTGTGGGTTATAACCTATTAAAAAATCACGGATTTTTTGGTACGCGTGATTAATTGTCATTGGGTCGAAAGGAACGAAAATAAGCAAATATCATGGAGTATAGCCCATGAAATCGCAAATTTTGCAATACTCTTAATTAATAGTCATGGGGTCGAAATGAATAAAAATAGACAAAATTCATGGGTTATAACCTACAAAAATCGTGAATTTTAGGGTATGCATACTTGTCATTGGGTCAAAGAACTAAACTTGGCAAAAATCGTTGATAATAGTCCATGAAAATCGTGACTTGAAAAAAAGCAAACTTAGAGCATGTTTGGGAACTTTAGATTGTAATCCACTTGGATTATAATCTAAGAGTGTTTGGTAAATTTAGTGGATCATAATCCATTTTTCAATAGTCGAGTTTGTGATCGAAGTGACCAAAAAGGAGATGAGGTTGGTGGTAAGTTAGATGAGACATTGAATTTTGTAAAATCACAAGGCATATACTTCTCTTTTACTTGGTCAAACCTCATGGCTTATAAGCCACAAAAAATAAGCTAGGATAACTTAGCTTATTTTTTGGTGGCTTATAAGCCAAAATAAGCTACTTGCCAAACATCTCATTGTAGCTTATAAACCACTTTGATAAATTGACAAAAAAACTCTTAATTATATAGGTCGAAACAAACATATGTTGGCAAAAATCGTGGGTTATTGCCCATCAAATTTGCAAATTATGAAAATCATGGGTAATAGCCAATGAAAATCGTGATTTTTGAAATACGCATAATTAATTGCCATTGGGTCGAAGAAAAAAAAAGAGGGTTATAATCCATGAAAATTGCGAATTTTGAAGTTTAATTACTTGTCATTGTGATGAAATGAACAAAAATTTCCAAAATCTTGGGTTATTACCTATCAAACTCGCGAATTTTGAAGTAGTCATAATTAATATTATTGGGTCCAATAACCGATAGTGGACCAAAATTGTGCATCATAGACCAAGAAATTGGGAATATTAAAATTTCCACAATTAATTGCTATGGGTAGAAACATGAAAAAATGGACATAAATTATGGACTATAGCCTTGAAAATCATGAATTTTAATGTATATGTACTTATTTTCCATTGGATAGAAGAACAAAAATTAACGAAAATCGTGGGTAAACACCCTTAAAATCACGTAGTTTGGTGAATGAAAATTTAATTTCTTGTTGATCGAACAAAAACCAATCAAAATCGTGGGTTACCAATGAAAATCGCGAATTTTTGGTATCCGTGATTGATTCTCTTTGGGTTGAAAAGAACAAAAATAGGCATATTATGTGTCATAGCCCATGAAATCGCGAATTTTGAAATATTTTTAGTTAATTGCCATTAGATAGAAAAATTAACAAAAATCGTGAGTTATAGTCCATAAAAATTGATTAGTTTAGTGAAAGAAAATTAAATTGCTATTTGGTCAAAACTAACAGAAATAGACTTAAATCATTGGTTATAATTCATTAAAATCGTAAATTCTTTTTTGTGCATGATTAATTATCATTGGGTCAAAACGATCAGAAATTGGCAAATATCATGGGTTATATGATCCATGATAATCGTGAATTTTGAAGTATGCATGCTTATCTGTCATTGGGCCAAAATGAAAAAAAATTAACAAAAACCTTGGGTTATAGCCTATAAAAATCGAGTATTTTGAAGTAAGCATAATTTATTGCCATTGGGTCTAAACAAATGAAAATGCGCAAAAATCGTGAGTTCTAAGCCATGAAAACTGCAAATTTTAAATTGTATGCCCAATTGGTTGCCATGAGGTCGAAACATAAAAAATGGAGAAAATCGTGGGTTATTTAACCCGTGAAAATTGTGAATTTTAAAGTACGCATACTTATTTATTACTGGGTCAAAACAAATGAAAATGCGCAAAAATCGTGAGTTATAGTCCATAAAAATTGATTAGTTTAGTGAAAGAAAATTTAGTTGATCGAAACTGATGAAAATAGACTAACATCATAGGTTATAACTAATTAAAATCACGAATTTTTTGGTACGCATGATTAATAATTATTGGGTTGAAATGAACGAAAATAAAAAAATATCGTGCAACATAGCCAATAAAATTGCAAATTTTGCAATATTCTTAGTTCGTTGTCATTGGGTCAAAACGAATAAAAATGGACAAAATTCATGGGTTATATAACCCACAATAATCGTGAATTTTAGGGTGTGTTTAGCAAGTTGTATAAATTGGGCCAGGACCAGTCCTAGGCCAATTTTATATTAAACTGGTTCTATTTTGAATCATGGGGGAAGTGGTTCAAAATAGAACCAGGTTAGTGGCCTATTTTTTGCCTAAGAAAAACTGGGCCAGCTTTGGCCCGGGTTTTCCCAATTAGAATTCTCCTCAAAATTGGACCAGGTTTAAACTTGGTCGAATTTTGAGAGAGAGCCAAACATGCCCTTAAGATACACATACTTATTTGTCATTGGGTCAAAGTTAAAAAATTAGCAAAAATCATTGATAATAGGCCCATGGAAATTGCGATTTTGAAGAAAGAAAGCTTAGTTATCATTAGGTCGAAACGAACATATATTGACAAAAATCATAGGTTATAGCCCATGGGATTTGCGAATTTTGAAAATCATGGCTAATAGCCGATGAAAGTCACGATTTTCGAAATACACATTATTAATTATCATTGGGTTGAAATAAATAAAACTTGAGAAAAAACCATGGGTTAAAGACCATGAAAATTGCAAATTTTAAACTACGTTTCATTAGTTGCCATTAAGAAAAAATAAACAAAAATTATCAAAATCGTTGGTTATAACTTATAACCCATCAAAAGCTCGAATTTTGATGTAATAATTAATTGTCATTGGATTGAATGAACAATAAGGGACAAAAATTGTGCCTTATAGCGCAAGAATTTAGAAATATTAAAATTCGCACAATTAATTTCTATTGGGTGGAAACAAACAAAAATGAACAAGAATCATGGACTATAACCTATAAAAATCATGATTTGTGATATATGCCTACTTATTTTCCATTGGGTTGAGGAACAAAAACTAACAAATATCGCGGGTAACCCATAAAAATCACGTAGTTTGGTGACTGAAAATTTTATTTCCATTTGGTCGAGCAAAAATCGATTGAAATCGTGGGTTATAACCAATAAAAATCGCAAATTTTTTTAGGATCCATGATTAATTCTCATTAGGTTGAAAAGAACAAAAATAGGCATGTTATGTCTCATAGCCCATGAAATCGCGAATTTTAAAATATTTTTTTAATTGCCTTTAGGTAGAAGCACAGTTTTAAAAAGTCTCCGCCTAGTCCGCCTAGGCCTAGGCGGTACCTAAGCCACCTAACTAGCGCCTAGTGCCTGGGCGGTACCTAGGCTGCCCACCTAGATTTTGAGAGTGTTTAGGGGAGCATTGTTTGCTTACTTGGACTGCACTCTTTAGGCCTTGATCGTGATTCTGTGTTGCAGCTTTCACGTCCTCCAACCTCCTTCAAGCTCCTTTAACCTCCAAATATGAACACCTCCACAACCTCCTCCGACCTTCAACAAAATCTCTTTGACCACCACTTAAATGAAAAAAGAAATCCGTCTAGACACCAGTCCGGCAACTAAGCTTTCTATAACATTGACATTTACTATCATTTATTGTAACTAAAAAATTAAAAAAGAATATAAAAGAATATCTCCTAGGCTCTAGGCGTCGAGTTCAACGCCTAGGCCTCCTAGCGCTTTCTATAACATTGTTAGTTATTATTTTGGCTATTTAGTATTTAAGTATGCATGGTTTATTGTGGATCTAAGATTGCTATCTATTTTTTTTTGTAAATTTATATGAATTTAATACATATTTTTATCAATTATTATAATTAAATAATTTAAAAAATAGCCAAACACCTAGGAGCCGCCTAGGCGCTAGGCGCTGGCTCAAACGCCTAGTCCGTCTTGCGCCTTCTGTAACATTGGGTAGAAGTAGGGGTTGTTCCGTTCAACCAACTGAACCGATCGATTTTCGGTGGTTCACTTTGGTTTTAGAAAACTTCGGTTTAGTTTTAGAAAAATTTCAGTTCGGTTCAGTTCTAAAATATTTGAAACCGAAATAACCAAATTGGCCGTTGTTGACATAATTACTAAAACTTATGCTTGTTCAAGGTGAATGGATAATTTATACTAATATTTTTATATATCTTAATTGGTAAATATTTGATTTTAGTTTGTAAAGCCGTTGATTTGACGAGTTTCTCTTTAATTTGGGATATGAGATGAGTGAACGGTTTGAAGGAGTAATAGTCTTGTCTTTTAGCTAAAAATTCTCTAACTTTACATGTCTAAGTCAAACCGAACCGAACTGATTCAATACGTTTCGGTTCGGTTTTAAATCTAGCTCGGTCCGGTTTGGTTTGACAAAAAATAGTCAAAACCAACCAAACCGACCATAGTTGCATGGAACTCGGCTCGTTCCCGTTCACGGGACGGGAACGGGAGCGTGGTACACCACTTATTTGGAATAAGGTACAAGGGGATAGGCTTATATGGTACGCTAGGGAACGTGGTATCTTTATGTTCAATTTTTAAATATAGAAACATGAGTGTCTTAATGTACAATTTTCTTCCAGAGTCAAATTCAAGGATCAACAATGATAAAATAATTCTCAAGTTGCAATTAAGGTACACTTTTTGTTGTTTATATTCCCGAAAATGTTTTCTTTCAAATATTAACTAATATGAATTCTAAGTCCAATCGCCGAAGTTAGCGAACTGGATCGCATGGGAACGCGACGCAATTCGCTAGTGTACCGCATTACGGGATGATTGAACCTTGGTCGTGGTTCGCTATAGTGTCCCACATTCCCGACATCTATGGAACCGACAGTTTGTTCACCCTAAGGTAGAAGGAAGAAAATTAACCAAAATCGTGGTTTATTAGGCCATAAAAATCGCTTAGTTTAGTGAAAGAAAACAAATTTCTGTTTCGTCGAAACTAACGAAATAGGCAAATATCATGGGTAATATGATCCATGATAATCTTATATTTTGAAGTATGAACGCTTATTTGTCATTGGGTCAAAATGAAAAAAAACAAAAATCGTGGGTTATAAAAATCGAGTATTTTGAAGTAAGCATAATTTATTGCCATTGTGTCAAAACAAATGAAAATGCACAATAATCATGGGTTTTAAGCCATGAAAATTGCAAATTTTGAATTATGCATGATTAATTGCCATGATGTTGAAACATAAAAATGGACAAAATTCATGGGTTATAACCCATAAAAATCGCTTAGTTTAGTGAAAGAAAACAAATTTGTTTCGTCGAAACTAACGAAATAGGCAAATATCATGGGTAATATGATCCATGATAATCTTATATTTTGAAGTATGAACGCTTATTTGTCATTGGGTCAAAATGAAAAAAACAAAAATCGTGGGTTATAAAAATCGAGTATTTTGAAGTAAGCATAATTTATTGCCATTGTGTCAAAACAAATGAAAATGCACAATAATCATGGGTTTTAAGCCATGAAAATTGCAAATTTTGAATTATGCATGATTAATTGCCATGATGTTGAAACATAAAAATGGACAAAATTCATGGGTTATAACCCATAAAAATCGTGAATTTTAGGGATTGCATACTTATTTGTCAATAAGTCAAAACAAACAATTTAACAAAATTAGTGCATTGTAGCCTAGAAAAGCTGCGTGCTTTGGTGAAAGAAAATTTATTTGCCTGCTGATCATAACCAACGAAAATAGACTTAACATTGTGGATTATAACCTATTAAAGTCGTGAATTTTTAGCACGCATGATTAATTGTCATTGGATCGAAGGAACGAAAATAAGCAAGTATCGGGAGTATAGCTCATGAAATCGTGAATTTTGTAATATTCTTAGTTAATTGTTATTGGGTCGAAACGAATAAAATGGACAAATTTGTGGGTTATAACATGTGAAAATTGTGAATTTTAAAGTCTGCGTACTTATTTGTCAATAAGTCAAAACAAACAATTTAACAAAATTAGTGCATTGTAGCCTAGAAAAGCTGCGTGCTTTGGTGAAAGAAAATTTATTTGCTGTTGATCATAACCAACGAAAATAGACTTAACATTGTGGATTATAACCTATTAAAGTCGTGAATTTTTAGCACGCATGATTAATTGCCATGATGTTGAAACATAAAAAATGGACAAATTTGTGGGTTATAACATGTGAAAATTGTGAATTTTAAAGTACGCGTACTTATTTGTCAATAAGTCAAAACAAACAATTTAACAAAATTCGTGCATTGTAGCCTAGAAAAACTGCGTGCTTTGGTGAAAGAAAATTTATTTGCCTGTTGATCATAACCAACGAAAATAGACTTAACATTGTGGATTATAACCTATTAAAGTCGTGAATTTTTTAGTACGCATGATTAATTGTCATTGGATCGAAAGGAACGAAAATAAGCAAGTATCAGGGAGTATAGCTCATGAAATCGTGAATTTTGTAATATTCTTAGTTAATTGTTATTGGGTCGAAACGAATAAAATGGACAAAATTCATGGGTTATAACCCATAAAAATCGTGAATTTTAGGGATTGCATACTTATTTGTCATTGGGTCAAAATGAAAAAAACAAAAATCGTGGGTTATAAAAATCGAGTATTTTGAAGTAAGCATAATTTATTGCCATTGTGTCAAAACAAATGAAAATGCACAATAATCATGGGTTTTAAGCCATGAAAATTGCAAATTTTGAATTATGCATGATTAATTGTCATTGGATCGAAAGGAACGAAAATAAGCAAGTATCGGGAGTATAGCTCATGAAATCGTGAATTTTGTAATATTCTTAGTTAATTGTTATTGGGTCGAAACGAATAAAAATGGACAAAATTCATGGGTTATAACCCATAAAAATCGTGAATTTTAGGGATTGCATACTTATTTGTCATTGGGTCAAAATGAAAAAAACAAAAATCGTGGGTTATAAAAATCGAGTATTTTGAAGTAAGCATAATTTATTGCCATTGTGTCAAAACAAATGAAAATGCACAATAATCATGGGTTTTAAGCCATGAAAATTGCAAATTTTGAATTATGCATGATTAATTGCCATGATGTTGAAACATAAAAATGGACAAAATTCATGGGTTATAACCCATAAAAATCGTGAATTTTAGGGATTGCATACTTATTTGTCAATAAGTCAAAACAAACAATTTAACAAAATTCGGCATTGTAGCCTAGAAAAGCTGCGTGCTTTGGTGAAAGAAAATTTATTTGCTGTTGATCATAACCAACGAAAATAGACTTAACATTGTGGATTATAACCTATTAAAGTCGTGAATTTTTTAGTACGCATGATTAATTGTCATTGGATCGAAAGGAACGAAAATAAGCAAGTATCAGGGAGTATAGCTCATGAAATCGTGAATTTTGTAATATTCTTAGTTAATTGTTATTGGGTCGAAACGAATAAAAATGGACAAAATTCATGGGTTATAACCCATAAAAATCGTGAATTTTAGGGATTGCATACTTATTTGTCATTGGGTAAAGATAAAAAAGGGGCAAAAATCGTTGATAATAGCCCATGAAAATCGCGTATTTTAAAGAAAGAAAACTAAATTATCATTGGGTCCAAACAAACAAATATTGGCAATTTTCGTGGGTTATAGCTTATGAAATTTGCGAATTTTGAAAATCATGGACCCATGAAGATCACGATTTTTGAAATACGCATAATTAATTGTCCTTGGGTTGAAATAAACAAAAACGGAAAAAGCCATGGGTTATATAGACTGAAAATTGTGAATTTTGAAGTATGTTTTATTACTAGCTATTAGGACGAAATGAACTAAAATTACCAAAATCGTGGGTTATAACCCAATTTTTTTTTAATTTTGAAGTAGTCATAATTAATTGTCATTGGGTCGAATAAACGATAATGGACAAAAATGGTGCTTTATAGCCCAAGAAATTGGGAACATTAAAATTCGCACAATTAATTGCTATTGGGTGGAAACAAACAAAAATGGACTATAGCCCTTGAAATCACGAAATTTGATGTACTTGTACTTGTTTTCCATTGGGTTGAAGAAGGAAAATCAACAAAAATAGTGGGTTATAACCCTTAAAAATCATCTAGTTTGGTGAATGAAAATTTAATTTCCATTTGGTTGAGCAAAAATTGATTAAAATTGTGGATTATAACCAATCAAAATCACGAATTTTTTGGCATCCGTGATTAATTCTCATTGGGTCGAAAAGAATAAAAATAGGCAGAACATGTGTCAGCCCATGAAATTGCAAAATTTAAAATATTTTAAGTTAATTGCCATTAGGTAGAAGTAAGTTAAAAAAAAGTGTAGGTTATAGCCCATAAAAATCGCTTAGTTTAGTGAAAGAAAATTAAATCGCTATTTGGTCGAAACTAATGAAAATAGGGTAAAATTGTTTGTTATAACCGATTAAAATTGCAAAATTTTTTACACGTGATTAATTATTATTGTGTCAAAACGATTGAAAATAGGCAAATATCATGGGTTATATAAGTATATAACCCATGATAATCGTAAGTTTTGAAGTATATGCATATTTATTTGTCATTGAGACAAGGAAAGAAAATTATCAAAAATCATGGGTTACAACTCCATAAAAATCGCATAATTTGAAGTAAGCATAGTTTGTTGCTATTGGGTCGAAATAAATGAAAATGCACAAAAATTGTGGGTTACAAGCTATGAAATTGCCAATTTTGAATTGTACACGTAATTAATTCCCATGAGGTCGAAACATAAAAAATATAAAAATCATGGGTGCCTATGAAAATTGTTAATTTTAAGGTATGCATACCGAATTGCTATTGGGTCAACGAACGAAAATTGAAAAAAATCCTAGGTTGTGGCCCTTGAAAATCGCGAATTTTGATATGTAAATAATGAAAATTGATAAAAATCTTAGGTGGCCCATGAAAATTGCAAATTTGGAAGTTCGTATAATTAATTGTCATTTAGTTCAAACGAGCTAAAATTAACAATGATCGTAGACTATAGCCCATGAAAATCATGAATTTGAAAGTGCATATATTTGCCATTGGGCAAAAGGAACCAAAATTGTCAAAACCATGGGTTATAACCCATCAAAATCCGAATTTTGAAGTAGTTCTAATTAATTGCTATTGGGTCAAATGAACGATAATGAAAGTCATGGCTTACAGCCCAAGAAATCACGAATATTGAAATTCACACGATTAATTGCTATTGGGTCGAAATGAACAAAAATCATGATTTATGGACTAAAATCGTAACTTTTTAAGTCATAAATATTGCGAATTTTTTGGTACACATGGTTAATTGCTTTGGATCAAAATGAACGAAAATGAACAAATATCATGAAATCATGAATTTGGAAATATATTTAGTGAAGTGGGCATTAGGTCAAAACAAACCAAATCGTAGGCTATAAACCAATGAAAATCATGAATTATGAAGAAATTTGATGTATACATAATTATTTATCATTAGGTCAAAAGAAATCAAAAAGCATAAAAATCGTGGGTTAAAGCCCATGAAAGTCATGAAATTTAAGGTACATACTTATTTGCCATTGGATCTAAGAAGGAAAATTGTGAAAAATCATTGGTTATAGTCCATGAAAATCCTAATTTTTTAAAGAAATTAAACTTGACCGCCATTGGGTTGAAACAAACGAAAATTTACAAAAATTGTGGTTATTGCTCATGAATTTTACGAATTTTGAAAATCTTGGGTAATATAGGCCATGAAAATCACAAATTTTAATGTAAGCATAATTAATTGGTATTGGGTCGTAACAAATGAAAATTCATAAAAAAAACGTGGGTTATAACCCATGAAAATCACAAATTTTTAAGTACGTTTAATTACTTGGTAATGGGACGAAACGAACAAAAAATGCCAAAATCATAAGTTGTAATGCATCAAAATCACAAATTTAAAATAGCCATAATTAATTGCCATTGGTTCGATTTAACAATAATGGACAAAAATTACGAGTTATAGCCCGTGTTTCGTGAATGTTAAAAGTTCACACAATTAGTTGTTGTGTTGAAATGAACTAAAACCATGGATCATTGCTTATGAAAATCACGAATTTTGAAGTGTGTGTACTTATTTTCCATTGGGTAAAAGAAAGTAAAATTGATAAAATATTATGGGTTATAACCCACGAAAATCTCGAATTTTTTTGTACGTGATTAATTGATATTGGGTCGAAACAGATGAAATCATGAAAATAAACAAACAACATAGGTTATAGCTCTTAAAATCTCGAATTTTATATTATGCTTAGTTAATTGCTATTAGGTCATAAGAAAAAAAATGGACAAAAATCGTGGGACATAACCATGACGATTGTGAAATTTGAAGTATATTTACTTATTTGTTATTGGGTCAAAATGAACGAAATTTAATAAAGATAGTTTGATATAACCCATAAAAATCGCTAATTTTGAAGTATGCATTTATGAAAATGTACTAAATCATGAGTATAACCCATGAAAATTGTGAATTTTGAAGTGTATGCTTAATTATTTGCCATTAGGTCGAAACAGAAAAATATGGACAAAATTTGTGGCTTAAGACCATGAAAATCGTGAACTTTAAGGTACACATACTTACTTGCTATTGACTCAAGAACAAAAATTGACAAAAATCATTGTTTATAGCCCATGAAAATCGCGATTTTTTTAAAAAAGAAAACTTAATTGCCTATGGGTCGTAACAAACGAAAATTGACAAAAATCGTGGTTATAACCCATGAATTTCGTGACTTTTGAAAATAGCGAGTAATAGCCCATGAAAATCATGAATTTTGAAGTACGCATAATTAGTTGCCATTAGGTCATGACAAAAATAGTGATTATAGCCATGAAAATCGCGAAGTTTGAAGTATGTTTATTTGTCATTGGGTCGAAATGAACCAAAATTGCCAAAATCGTGTGTTATAACCCATCAGAATCGTGAACTTTGAAATAGTCATACTTGCTATTGGGTTGAATGAACGATAATGGACAAAAATCATGGGTATAGTCCATGAAATCGTGAATATTAAAGTTCGCACAATTAATTACTATTGGTTTAAAATGAACAAAAATGGACAAAAATCATAGACTTTTCACTCATGAAAATCTCGAATTTTGAAGTAAGCATATTTATTGTCCATTTGGTTGAATAACGAAAATTGTCAAAAATCGTGAGTGCTCATGACAATCGCAATTTTGATGAAAGAAAATTTAATTGTCATTGGGTCGAAACTAATGAAAAAGATTAAAATAATGGGTATAACTCATGAAAAATCGCGAACTTTTTGGTATGCATAATTAGTTGCTATTGGGTCAATTCAAACAAAAATGTGCGAACATCGTGGGTGCCCATTTAATTGCGAGTTTGAAATGTTTTTAGTTAATTGTCATTGGGTGGAAATGAACAAAAATGGATAAAAATCGTGAGTTATAACTTATGATAATTGTGAATTTTGAAGTGCGCATACTTATTTGCCCTAGGCAAAATTAAAAGAAAATAACAAAACTTGTGGGTTATAGCCCATAAAAATCGAGAATTTTGAAGTATGCATAATTTGTTGTAACTGGGTCGAATAAAATGAAAAGGCCCAAAAATCGTGAGTTATATCCCATGAAAATTGCGAATTCGGAAGTGTATGACTAGTTAATTATCATTAGGTTGAAACAATACAATAATGGACAAAATTTGTGGGTTAAAACTCATGTAAATCATGAATTTTAAGGCACACATTTTCTGTCATTTGGTCAAAAAATCAAAATTGATAAAAACCGTTTGTTATAGGGTCGAAACAAAGGAATAATTTCAAAAATCTTGGGTTGTAGCCTTTGAAATTTGCGATTTTTGAACACGTATAATATCATATGAAAATCCGGAATTTTGAGGTACACAATTAATTCTCATTGGCTCGAAATGAATGAAAATAGAAAAAATCACGGGTTATGTAGCCCACAAAAATCACAAATTTTGAAGTGTATATAATTACTTTTCATTGGGACTAAACGAACAAAAATTATCAAAATTATGTGATTTTTAAATTAGTTATAACAAACAAAAATCGTGGGTTGTAGCCCATGAAAATCGTGAATATTGAAGTTTGCACCATTAATTGCTGTTAGGTCTGAATACACAAAATTGGAGAACAATAATAGTCTGGTCCATGAAAATAATAAATTTTTAAGTATGCATGCCTATCAAAATTGTGAATTTTTAAAGTAGTTATAATTAATTGTTGTTGGGTCGATCGAATGATAACAGACAAAAATCATGGGTTATAGCCTATGAAAATTGTGAATATTGAAGTTTGCACAATTAATTGCTATTAGGTTTGAACAGACAAAATTGGAGAAAAATCATGGACTAGCCCATGAAAATAATAAATTTTTTAGTATGCATACTTATTTTCCATTAGGCCGAAGAATGAAAATTGACAAAAGTCATGGATTATAGCCCATGAAATTCGCGATTTTTGAATAAAAAAAATTAATTTCTATTGGGTCGAAACTAACGAAAATAGACTAAAATCGTGGGTTTCAACCCATGAAAATCGTCATTTTTTTGGTATACGACTAATCACCATGGGATCGAAACGAATGAGCAAATACTATGGATCCTAGTCCATGAAATCACGAATTTTGAAATTTACTTTATTGCCACTGGGCCCAAATGAAGAAAATTGACAAAAATCATGGGTTATAATTCATGAAAATCATGAATTTTAAAGTATGCATACTTATTTGCATTGCGTCAAAACGAACGAAAACTGACAAAAATTGTGGGTTTTAAGCCCATAAAAATCGCAAATTTTTTAAGTACACATAATTAGTTGGCATAGGGTCGAAACAAATGAAAATGCACAAAAATCGTGGGTTGTAATCCCCTGAAAATTGTGAATTTCGAAGTGTACGCTTAATGAATGTCTATTAGGTCGAAACAGACAAAAGAGGTTAAAGCCTATGAAAATCATGAACGGTAAGATGCACATACTTATTTACATTGGTCAAAGAACGAAAATTGACAAATTGTTGGTTATACTCCATGAAAATTGCGTTTTTTGAAAAAAAAAACTTAATTGCCATTGGTTGTAACGAATGAAATTGAAAAAATTGTGGGTTAGCCCATGAATTTCGCGAATTTTGAAAATTGATAAAAAATCGTGGGTTATAAACCATTGAAAATCGCAAGGTTTAAAGTACGTATAGTTAGTTATCATTGGGTCGAAATGAATGAAAATTGATAAAAATCGTGGGTTATAATCCATGAAAATCGTGAATTTTAAAGTACGTATAATTACTTCTCATTAGAAAGAAAGGTACCTTAATTTCTAATATCGTGAGTTATATATATTTGATCAAAATCGCGAATTTTGAAGTAGTCATAATTATATGCTATTAGGTCGAATGAACGATAATGGACGTGAGTTATGGCCCATGAAATTGCTAATTTTGAATCTCATATAATTAATTGCTATTGGGCAAAATGGACAAAAATCATGGATTATAACCCATGAAAATCACAAAGAGAAATACGCATACCTATTAGCCATTGGGTTGAATAACAAACATTGACAAAAATCGTGGGGTGTAGCCTTTGAAAATCGCGATTCAATGAAAGAAAATTTAATTATCATAGGACCAAAACCAACGAACATAGGTTAAAACTGTGGGTTATAATCCCTAGTAACCGTGTATTTTTTGGGACGCATGATTAATTGTCATTGAGACGAAAAGAATGAAAATGAGCAAATATCATAGATTATAAGCTCATAAAATGTCGAATTTTGAAATATACTTAGTTAATTGTTATTAGGTGAAATGAATAAAATGAACAAAAATCATTGGTTATAACAAACGAAATTAACAAAAATTATTAACATTGAAGTACACATACTTATTTGCCATTGGGTCAAAACAAATAAAATTAACAAAAATCATGGGTTATAGCCCGTAAAAATCACAAAATTTGAAATATGCATAATTAGTTGTCATTGGGTCAAAACAAATGATAATGCACAAAAATTATGGGTTATAACCCATGAGAATTGTAAATTTTGATGTGTGCATCGACTTAATTGTCATTAGGTTGAAACAGACAATAATGGACAAAATTCCTGGGTTAAAGTCGATGAAAATAGTGATACGCATTCTTCTTTACCATTGGGGAAAGAATGAAATTTGACAAAAATCGTTTGTTAGGTAGAAACAAAAGAAAAGTAACAAAAAATTTGGGTTATAGCATATGAAATTTGTGAATTTTGAAAATTCTGAGTAATGGCCATGAAAATTGCGAATTTTGAAGTACACAAGTTATTTGCCACTAGATCGAAACAAACGAAAATTGACAAAATTCATGGGTTATAGCCTATGAAAATTGTGAATTTTGAAGTATGTATAACTACTTGCAATTAGGACGAAACGAACAAAAATTATCTAAATCGTGGGTTAATCAATCGAAATTGGAAATTCTTAGGTAATGCCACTGGGTCGAATGAACGATAATGGATAAAAATCGTGGATTATAGTGCATGAAAATCGTGAATATTGAAGTTCGCACAATTAATTGATATTTGGTCAAAACAAACAAAAGTAGACAAAAATCATGGATTATAGTTCATGAAAATCACGAATTTTGAAGTACGCATATTTTTTGCCACAGGGTCGAAAAAAGAAAATTGATAAAAGTTGTTCCCATGAAAATCATGAAATTTGATAAATGCTCTGAGATATTACTCATGGACAAATCTTTTAATCTTTTTCCTGAAACAATTCATCAGATTGAAGCAATTTTTGAGGGCAAAGCCTGTGCGGATATGCGTGAAGCTTCACTTAGTTTGACCAGGCGCTTAGCCCAGACTGCCCAAGAGACATTTGGTGATTTTGAAGAAGCAGTTGAAAAGGATGCTACAAAAACGTCTGTGCAAGATGGAACCGTGCACCCTCTGACTAGCTATGTTATAAATTATGTGAAGTTTCTTTTTGAGTAAGTACATGCGTAGCTCTGTTTTCTTACCCAGTCTTCAAAATCTTCTTGCTTTCTACACAGCAGTCTTATGTTTCTTTGATTCTCCTGAATAGAAGCTAATATTTACTTTCTTACACTGCTAGTTAAGTTATTATTGTTTCGTCCTGTCTATATAGTTATAACTTGTCGTTCTTCTCTGTGCATTGTTTTATGACTGATATGATTATAGATTCTTGTTGAAGTTATACATCTCTCAAAGGAAGTGCCTCAAGTACATCTATTTCTTCCACCCAAACAGTGTTCCTAATAGTGGCGATGTAGTATGCACAGTAGCTACTGTCATGGTTTGGGGTGCATGCCATTACAGTACCTAGCGACACTAGGGAAAACTATATTCTACAATAAGAGCCAATGCAATCTGCTATAGAAGCCACTAGCCAATGCACTGTAAAAGTAGGATCCGGAATCTAGTTATAAGTTTATTGTTAATCTCAAAATTAGACCAAGTTTAAGCTGAACATTCTTTATGTACAAGCAAAATGATCATGTACTCTTAAATCTGATCCCTTCACTTGTTGTGTCAGCCAAATTAAAGTTGGTTATTTTGTTATGTCTTCAATAATATATGTGGTTGTTCCTTTATAAGTTATAACATTCGCATTAACTTATATGGCTCTCATGATACCCTTTTCCTGAATAGATGTTTTATAGCTGAATAGAAACTAATATTAATTCATATATGCATTAACTCGATTACTCGAATAGTTGTTTGTTTCAAACAGAATGAAGTATGTAGTAATACCTGCTTCTGCATTCTAGTTCAATATTCTTGTTCACTTACAAATTATGAAACTATTGCATCCTGTAGTTGTTATCTATGATAGTTGATTTTTTAAGCAGGCCAATTAGTAGGCTTAATTATCTTAACAAGGTATGTATCATTTATGTACAGCTACCAGTCCACACTGAAGCAGTTGTTCCAGGAGTTCGAAACTGAGGAAAATTCAAATTCTCAGCTGGCAATTGTTACCATGCGCATTATGCAAGCTCTTCAGAGTAACCTGGACGGAAAATCTAAGCAATATAGGGATCCTGCTCTAACTCATCTGTTCCTTATGAATAACATCCACTATATGGTTAGATCGGTTCGAAGGTACGCTTATATAATGTTAGAAAAATAAGACATCCAAAGTACGAGGGAAACTAAGCAATCTCTTTCCTTGTTTTCAGATCTGAAGCAAAGGATCTTTTGGGCGATGACTGGGTTCAAAGACATCGAAGGGTTGTGCAGCAAAATGCAAATCAATATAAGAGGGTTGCTTGGGCTAAGGTTTTGATATGACAAACTAAACTTCATATGGATTAATCTTTCTTTTAATAGCGTAGACCCTTCACGCAATATGGATCTTTTTCTTGGAACTTATTAAAAAAAAAATCTTTTTTTCCCTATCTACTTTTTCTACAGATTTTGCAGAGCCTTTCTGCTCAAGGTTTGACTTCATCAGGTGGAGGCAGTGCTGTGGGAGGTGATGGAAGTAGTAGCAGTGGAGTCTCCCGATCAGCAATAAAAGAGAGGTCACCAACCATCATAATGAATTGTCAAAATTGACTCCTGTACATATATTTTCATAAAGAACTGTCAAAGCTGACTCTTACTTTGCTTCATCAGGTTCAAGTCTTTCAATATGCAGTTTGAGGAACTTCATCAAAGACAGACCCAATGGACAGTACCAGACCCAGAGTTGCGTGAGTCTCTGAGGCTTGCCGTTGCTGAAGTTCTATTACCAGCATATAGATCTTTCATAAAACGTTTTGGGTTAGTTTCCCTGTAACTTCAAACTTTTAAGGCAATCGTACAATTATGCTTTGCTAATGGTTAGTTTTATGAAGAAAATTTCGTTAATCAGAGACAGTCAAGGGAAGTATCTATGTTTACTGCTGCTCGGAATCACGATGTTCCAGCACAGAATTAATCATAATTTTTTCCCTTTATATCCGTATGCTCTTGTGATCAGAGTAATGTTTTTAAGCATACTTTCAAAACCATCAATGGTTTATGCCTAATAGATTCAGCATTACCCGCATCAATGATATATGCGTATTAGTTTTTGGCAATGCCTACACCATGCTTGTGATGATGCCAATTAATATCATTGTTATCTAAATAGAGCATTTGGAGGCTTACATCAAACGTGCACTGGAAATTTTGTTGATAGGTTCTATGGCAAGTAAAAATGTGTCAAAGAATTCTTAGATAATATGTTTACCAATCCCTGACAATTTTTTTCTCAAAGGCAGATTTTTTGTGGTCGAAAAATATAAAGTTTATGCTGTAGTTGACCTGCTCCCATGTTATTATAGATTTGTGATTGCCTGTTACTATGTTTTGGCTTCCTAACTATTTTATGTCAAATATTCCTTTCATTGTAATACCTCTGAACTCATCTTTGTTATTTATTCAGGCCACTTGTTGAGGGCGGGAAGAATCCACAGAAATATATCAAATACACTGCAGAGGATCTCGACAGAATGCTAGGCGAGTTTTTCGAAGGAAGGGCTACTGGAGCCTGAACTCCTCAAGTATGAAACCCCTTTTTGTGTGTAAATTTTTATGTTTTGATCTTATGTACTACTACTGTATGTAAATAAGAACTGTTTGTGGTTTCATTGTATTTTATTTGTCCTTTATGAGAAAACTTCGGAGGTTAGTAGTGGGAGGTTTGGGCTTGTTTCATTGATGTCTTCTTTCCTTATCATTTTTTTTTAAATAACAAATAAAGCAAATGGAGAATATGTACTCTAAGCAGTTATTTTCAACCTATCATTCCATTGATATTTGTATGTTGTTGACTATTGGTGGTGTTAATTTTGTTTCTTCTGCAAAGGAAATACGTACATAATTTGTTTTAAATCTTGTATAATAATAGTTATATGTGGCCTTAGAAAAAAGTGTAAATGCAAAGAAATGCTTTGTCAAACTATATGTTTTTGAGAATTTACAGGATCAGAAAAAGAACCAAGACTTGTTGAGAGCAGGAAGAATCCACAGAGATATATAAAAAAGAATAAGATATTACGTAAACTCTGATTGTGTGCACGAAACCAAAAAGAATAAGGAAAAATTTACGGTCTGCGTGAATCATGATCCTCTAGAATTTATACAGTCGTGTTATTGAAATAAAACTATTAACTCATAACCCAGTAGGTTTGAAAAGAGGCTTCAAGCACGGACGAGCCTATATGAATAAATGATGCATATTACGTTTCCCCGAGGGATTTGACTTTGCAACTCAGGGAACTAACATAAAATCCTGATCCATCATTTTTTACAAGTTATAAATAAAGCTTGCAATATTAGTATTCACTATTAAAATAGTACGTCGAAGGGGGAAAAAAGGGCATATTTGCAGTAGATGACAAGCTCAGATCAAATTTTATCAAGGTAGGGATGAAATATGGCAGATCCAAATTCTATTTCATAATAAATCCACACGGCAAGCTCTATCGAAGAGTAAAACTACTTACTAAATTGCATGATTACGTATCACAAGATGAATTAAGTGCTAAAATTATCAATAGACGTAAATAAACAAGTTTGTCTAAAATAGAACCAAATCCTGTTTCAAGAATTTAGCTCATTGAGACACAAAAGCTCCTCCAATTAATCAGTGACTCTCAATCACACAATAATTTGTTTTCAGCAATCCCATCAAGTCAAACCTGCAGCAAACAATGTAATCAACACAAAGCCAACATAAAAAATATTAGGAAGGAGCAGAATGCGCTCAAATGCTAAGATTATCACAAAGCTAAGTGATCACAATGAAAACCTCTTTGTTTAGAGTCTTGCTTTAAGCTCTGCAGCAACTGCATCAATAAACTCCTCGGTATTTAGATACTGGTCACGGGACACCCTGTAACACACAACAAATTTTATCAGTTTCTAAATTAAAGTAAGGAGTTTGATTTTTTTTAAAAAAAAACAGTAGCTAAGAAGGCAAGTTGGGGTACTTGGATCCATGAATCAGAAGTGCAAGATCTTTGGTCATCTTCCCAGACTCAACAGTTCCAATGCAAGCAGCTTCAAGTTTTTCCGTGAAATCAAGCAATCTAGCATTTTCATCTAGCTTTGCTCTGTCAAGATATAGCAAACAACAAATGATGATATAGTTGCTGTTCTATGTATTTGATGGCGGCAATTTCAGGATATGTAACAAAACAAATAAAATAATACAAAATTTGTGCAGAAATTATTGGACCTACAGCTTTAAAAAAAGATGTAATAAAACATGATATAATTTCATCCCAAGTAAATCAGTGAAAGCAGAACGTTTCTGTACCTGTGCGCAAGTCCTCGAGACCAAGCAAAGATTGAGGCAATGCTATTTGTACTAGTCTCGCCTCCTTTTTGGTGGACCCTGTAGTGTCGGGTTACAGTTCCATGAGCTGCTTCAGCTTCAATTGTTTTTCCATCAGGACAAACCTGAAACAGATAAAAAATAAAAAATAAAATCAGAGGTGAATATTAACCTGACTACAAAAGGAAAAGTGCAGGAAAACTAAGCGGTTTCTTACTATAGCAACTCAGAATCAAGTTACAGGCACGATAGGGTAAAGGCACTCCAAAATGATATAATTCTAACATTCCATTCTCTTATAGATTTGGGAAATTCAAAGGAGGAACCAATTCTTAAGCTGTCAATTTTGACTAATCCTAATCATTATTGTACAATCATCTAGATTAGGAGAAAAGAGGCCAAGACCTTTTGCCAAGATCTTCTTTCTAATACAGAAGGATTCTTTGCGACAACTACTCTCTTGGTCAAATTAATGACCCCTGGTGGACTTAATGTGATCCAACCAAATTCTTTCAAATGTAATGCGAAGTTTATTTACATAAAAGATCCATTATAAGTTATAGTATTCGGTGGTTAGGCCTTGTAACATAAAACACAGCGACACACTAGTTATAGGCATAACATTCCATGTGCAAGAGTGTAGAACGTGTCAACAATTCAAAAGCAACACCAACATCTACTCTTAATTCCATTTTAAAAATCGTCTAATAGATGCTTATTGTGCATTACATTTCAGATGCTCGATTTTACAGCTCGTTTCTACAAAGAATCATGTTAATATTGCACTTACCAGTACTGACGTCATCAGACCTAGAGATCCAAAACCTGAAGAAACACACAAAGTCATATTAGTGGAGAAGAAATAAGATGCTAGAATTCAAATAAATTTAAGAGTGCTCAATAAGCTAGAAGAATGAAGTGTAGACCTTGAGCTAAGAAATCACTCTGGACGTCTCCATCATAGTTCTTGCAAGCCCAAACATAACCACCCTCACTTTTCAATGCATATGCAACCATATCATCAATGAGACGATGTTCATACCTGAGATTCACCAAAGCCATTAGATCAATGCGAATTGCTAAAAAGATTTGCGTGCATCAACATTAAGTCATACTCACCATATTCCAGCAGCCTCAAACTTGGATTTCCATCCAGCCTCATAAACTTCTTGAAATATATCCTTGAACCTGCAGGACGCAAAAGCCATTTGAAAAGTCGAGTATTGGAGGGGTGTGGGTGGGTGGCAGTGATGGAATTAAAGTAGGTTGTTCCAGTAAACAGCTATATGAGATTTACCTTCCGTCATACTTCTTCAGGATCGTGTTTTTTGTGCTCAGATAGAGGGGCCACTTCTTCTGGTAGGCTGTGTTCATCGAAGCCTCAGCAAAAGCACGGATAGACTGTAACAATTGAACAATGGTGCATTAAAATTAGCATGAAGGACAAGAACTTCAATTACAGTCAGGGAAAAGATTGAGCACCTCGTCAGTGTTGTACATTGATAAAGCTACTCCTCCAGCACCAGTGAAGTTAAAAACCTCTAATTGCACGTCCTCTTCTTTTCCCTCTGTGAAACACAAGCTAAAGATGTAAGAACTTCTGAAAAATAAATACCGACTAGTGAACCGAAAGGAAGCAATGAAATTATATACCTATAAATTGAATAAACAAAAAGTATAAATTTGTTTCCGCGTTATAAAGGAATAATGCAACATGAATAACAACTTATACCAAACACTAGTTTGAGCTTGCCAGGTCCTTTGACAACCATATCAGTTGCTCTATACTGATCACCAAATGCATGCCTTCCAATGCATATGGGCTTTGTCCATCCTGAACAAATGAAGATCAAAACTTCATAGGAAAACTGCAGCATTTTATCCAAAGTTGCTAGTTTAAACATGACTGTTTAAATACCTGGTATAAGACGGGGGACATTTTTGCAGATAATTGGCTCTCTGAATACAGTACCTGCAGAAAGAATTCGCACAATTACATAGTTAGTGTTTTCCTGAAAAACAAAAATACACTTGGCATGCATGATTAACTTTTGTCACTCAAGCAGGATAAATTATCACACCGTTCAATATATTCCTGATTGTTCCATTAGGACTCTTCCACATGGACTTTAGGTTGAATTCCTTCATGCGAGCTTCATCTGTATGGAAAAAGTTGCACAAAGATAAACAAAAATAAAATTCAATTAGCATTAAGAATTTAATAAAATATTTTCTTCTACTCTAGCAGGATATTCACAAAAAGGAACCACATGAGTAAAATAAGGTGAACTTTACCGGGAGTAATTGTCGCGCATTTGATTGCCACATTATACCTGCAAAAGCGTCATATTAGTTTGACCATTTTCTTTTAAGCCAAACTTTTTCTAATTTAAACAAATAGAACAAACTCGCCAAAGCTAAAACATATACCAGTCGATATCTTTGAAAGAGAAAAGAAAACAACAAGACCAGTAGATCATTCACGATAAATTACTGAAGTTGCCTTTAATTTTTACATGGCTAGATGAATAAATTGAAAAAAAAAACCCATAGGAATAACAGCTTCTAAAAGACAATGCTTACTTAAGAGTAGCTTCTGCACTTTCTACTGTAACCTTATCATCCGTGGCATCACGGTGAGGAAGACCTAGGTCAAAATACTTTATATCCAACTCCAGAAAAGGAAAAATAAGCTGCAGAGTAAATCAAAACATCAACTTAGTTATCACTGAATGGAAAGAAATACGGCGTCCAAATTTATATTATCGAAACAGCGCTCTCGTTACCTTATCTTTAATTGATTTCCAAAATACTCGGGTCATTTCATCCCCTGCATGATAGAATAATATACAGACAGTTGCAAAACTTGCTTCAGTTTATAAGTTAAAGAAATATGGTTCCTTTCTATTAAAAGAAAATTCTTTGCTCCTTGACCAACAAAATGCTAATCTTTTATAAGCCATAAGATTAAACAATTATATCATGTTCTTCTTCAGAGAAATATAAAGAACATTCTTGATAAAGAAATTATACGCAATATAACATTTGCAAACGAAATTAAACTAACTTGCTACTAGATTGAATACAAAGTCATGTTTGTAACAGGTAGCCAATTTTTCACAAGGTAGCTACTTTTATGCAAATTACAATTGCAGTTTCAGCAACAATTTCTAGTATTTGCCACGTCTAGGGTTTAAAAATAATAATTGAGACATAAAGCATGCGATTTCTACTTCGAAACTCGCAAATCGTGACCTAGAACTAATCTCAGGTCAAAATGGGTCAATAATTAAGTTAAAATATCTAAATCATCATTAAAAAAAAAAAAAAGAACAAGAAACAGAACGGATCTAGGATCGGAGTGATCGGATCAAAAGAGATCTCACCGTCCATCTCGACGATGGGATTCGCGACCTTGATCTTCTGAAACGCCATTTTCGAGATGAGAACGGAGGAATGAGCACGCCACCGGTGGGCTGCGAGGGTTTAAATAGTGACGATGAGGATATTTGGGCGACTGGCAGGCGTCGGTTTTGGTTGTGAGAGAAAGGGGGACGGGTTACCGGGACTCAGGGGTAGTTTTGTAATTTGGATGATAGCAGGCTTGAAATCCACATTGGGCCGAAGATGGGCCCGTGGTAAATATCTTACTCGTCAACGTAGCGGTGCAATGACTGTACACCCACGATCGTTTGATGAAGTTCGGACAAGAGAGTATCAAAGGGGCCTCGTACATTAGATATTAAATGTACATCAAATAGTTGTCAATTTTTGAATACATATACGAATTTGATGTTCATGAACTGAGAATCATTTGATAATTTTTCAGTTTATACGGTCATGATAAAATTCATAGAGGTTGGTTTTCGTTGTACTTTCATTTTCTTTGCTTTTTCAATTCTTAAATGTGGGCCTCTGGCAGACAAACGATCATTTGAACGCTTGTTGTGCGTATTCTATCTTTCTCATTTAATATTTTTTTTTCAATTTCTATTTTTTTATTACTTGAGACTATACTTGGTTTAATTGTTCATTCTTTATCGGGTTGTGTTTGGTAACAAGAACATGCCTAAACTCAGGCTGGAAATATTAAGGATGTGTTTGGCAACCATCATAAAACTAGGTCAGGATCAGTCTTAGCCCAGTTTTATTCTAAACGCCCAGTTTAGAATAAAACTGGTTTAAGTTCAAGCAAAAAGAGTTTGTTCAAAAAAGAACCAATTTAAGGCCATTTCTTTGCCTAAGAAAAACCGAGCCAATCTTGGAGCCAATCTTAGCTCAGTTTTATCTAAACACTATTTTTCTCAAAATGAGACTAGGTTTGAGGAGTTGTCAAGCATGCCCCAAGAGTCCAAGAATAGTATCCATGTTTTCAATAGTACATGCATGAAAGGGAAAGAAACATGCTTGCAATAGATGACAAGTTCAGATCAACTTGTTAAGGTTGGGATGAAAATATGCAAGCACTACAATCATCAATTGAATTCTCCTGGGGAGAAGGGGAAAAAATAAAAACTCATCAATTGACAGAAATCAGTAAGTCTATCTGAAGTAATACAAAATCCTTGAAAGTATTTCAAGAGTTCAACTCAAATAATGATCAGGCACAGAAGCTCCTCTAATATGTGCATCTTAGTCACAAGGCAAGATTATTACAAGCTAAGTGATCCATATGAAGACCTCTTCGCTTGGAGTCTCGCTTTAGGCTCTGCAGCAATTGCATCAATGAGATACTGGTCTCCCCTCTAACATTGATCAAATGTTAGGGAAAATATTAGGAAAGGGCGGAATAGGCTCAAAAGCTAAAGGGTTTTAGATATTAGTCTCTCAAATATTCTATAATTCCATATTAGTCCCTCAAAACTTTGGAATTGCTCATATGTCCCTCAAAAATTCAAAGGGGTCTTGCAATTTGTCCTTCAATGGCCAAAATATCACCCAGATATTGTTTTTTTTTGTTTGAACAAGAGGGATTTTAGAGGGAAAAGTACATCAAAATTCACAATTATCATAAGCTAATCCATGATTTTTGTCAATTTTGGTTCGTTTCGAATGAAAATAAATAAATTATATGTGCATCAAAATTGACAATTCTCATGTGCGCCCATGATTTTTTTTGCCAATTTTGATTCGTTTGAATGAAAGTAAATTTATGATGTGTACATCAAAATTTAATTTTTATGAGCTATAACCCATAATTTTTAATTTTAGTTCATTTTGAACAAAAGTAAATTCATTATGTAATACATCAAAATTTATAATTTTTATGGTCCTATGATTGTTGATAATTTTGGGTTATTTTAAACGAGTACAAATAAATTATGTGTACATCAAAACTTACAATTTTCATGAGCTATAGCCCATGACTTTTGTCAATTTCGATATGTTTAGAATTATATGTACATCAAAATTTAATTTTCATGAGTCATAACCCACAAAATTTTTAATTTTGGTTCATTTTGAACGAATGTAAATAAATTATGTGTACATCAAAATTCGTGATTTTCATGAACCCTACGGATTTTATCAATTTTGGTTCATTTTGGATGAAAGTAAATTTATTATGTGTATATAAAAATTCACGATTTTCAAGGATATAACTCACAAGATTTGACAATTTTGATTCATTTTGAACGAATGTAAATAAATTATGTGTACATCAAAATTTTTATTTTCATGACCTATAACCCATGATTTTTACCAATTTTGGTTCATTTTGAATGAAGGTAAATTTATTATGAATATATCAAAATTTAGAATTTTCATGAGCTATAAACCACAAAATTTTTAATTTTGGTTTGTTTTGCACAAAAGTAAGTTTATTATGTGTACATCAAAATTTGTAATTTTTATGAATTATAACCAACAAAATTTTTAATTTTATTTATTTCAAAAAAGAAATTTATTATGTGTACATTAAAATTTATGATTTGCATGGGCTAGAACCCACGATGTTTGATAATTTTGGCTTATTTTGAATGAATATAAATAGTTAATGTGTACATCAAAATCATGATTTTCATGAGCTATAACCCACAAAATTTTTTTCAATTTTGATTCGTTTCGAACAAAAGTAAATTCATTATGTAATACATCAAAATTTACAATTTTCATAGCTATAACCAAAGATTTTTGATAAATTTTATTCTTTTGAATGAATCTAAATAAAATTCCATGCATATAAAAATTGCAATTTTAAGGCTACAACCCACGATTTTTAAGTTTTGTTTGTTTCAAATGAAAGTAAATTTATTATATCTATATCAAAACTTACGATTTTCATGAGCTATAACCCGCGAATTTTCATCAATTTTGGTTTGTTTTGAATGAATCTAAATTAATTATGTGTAAATTAAAATTTATAATTTTCATGGGCTATAACCCATGATTTTTGTCATTTTGATTCATTTTGAATGAAAACAAATTTAATATGCGAAATCAAAATTTTAGATTTTCAAGGGTCGTAATCCATGATTTTTTAATATTTTTATTCATTTTGAATGAATGTAGATAACTTATGTATACATCATAATTCACGATTTTCATGAGCACCCATGATTTTGATCAATTTTGGTTCGCTTCAATTGAAAGTAAATATATTTTATGTACATTAAAGTTTACGATTTTACAGATCAGAACCCATGATTTTTACCATCTTGGTTTATTTTGGTTCATTTCAACGAATATAAATGAATTATGTGTACATCAAAATATGTAATTTTCATGAGCTATAACCTATGATTATTGTCAATTTTTGTTCATTTCAAAGGAATGTAAATTTATGTGCACTTAAAATTGTGTAGTTTTCATGGGATATAACCCATGATTTTTAAGAATTTTGGTTGTTTTGAGTGAATACAAATAAATTATATGTATATAAAAATTCACGATTTTCATGAGCTATAATTTTGGTTGTTTTGAGTGAATATATATAAATTACATGTATATAAAAATTTGGGATTTTTATGAGCTATAACCCACAACTTTTGTTAATTTTGGATCATTTCTAACAAAAGTAAATTTATTATGTATATCAAAATTTGCGATTGTCATGGGGCTATAACCGACAAAATTTGGGATTTTCATAAGCTATAACCCACGAATTTTGCCCATTTTGGTTTGATTTGAATAAAAGTATTATTATGTGTATATCAATTTTTATGAGCTATAACTCACAGATTTTTGTCAATTTAGTTCATTTTGAACAAATATAAATTAATTATGTGTATCAAAATTCACGATTTTGATGACCTAACCCATGAATTTATTATGTATACATCAAAATTTACGATTTTCATGAGCTATAACCCATGATTTTGATCAATTTTGGTTCATTTTGAATGAAAGTAAACTTATTATGTGTATATCAAAATTTATGATTTTAATGAGGTATAACGCAAAGTTTTTTTGCCAATTTTAGTTCATTTCAAATGAATGTAACTTAATTATGTGCATCCAAATTCATGCTTTTCATGAGCTATAACCCACAAAATTTTTTTCAATTTTGATTCGTTTCAACAAAAGTAAATTTATTATGTATACATCAAAATTTATGATTTTAATGAGGTATAACGCAAAGTTTTTTTGCCAATTTTGGGTCATTTCAAATAAAAGTAAATTTATTATGTGTACCTCAAAACTTGTGATGTTCTATAACCTATAATTTTTGACATATCTTAGTTCATTTTGAATGAATAAAAATAAGTTATGTGTACATCAAATTCTAGATTATCATTAGTTATAACCTATGAAATTTACAATTTTCATGAGCTATAACCTATGATTATTGTCAATTTTTGTTCATTTCAAAGGAATGTAAATTTATGTGCACTTAAAATTTGTGATTTTCATGGGCTATATAATCCATTATTTTTATGCTTGTTTTGAAAGAATATATAAATAAATTATGGGTTATCAAAATTTGTGATTTTCATGAGCTATAATCCATGATTTTTTAATATTTTTATTCATTTTGAATGAAAATAATTTTATTATATGTAAATCAAAATTTTAGATTTTCAAGGGTCGTAATCCATGATTTTTTAATATTTTTATTCATTTTGAATGAATGTAGATAACTTATGTATACATCATAATTCACGATTTTCATGAGCTAACCCACGATTTTTAAGTTTTTGTTTGTTTCAAATGAAAGTAAATTTATTATGTGTACATCAAAATTTAATTTTCATGAGTTATAACCCATGATTTTTACCATCTTGGTTTATTTTGGTTCATTTCGAACGAATATAAATGAATTATGTGTACATCAAAATATGTAATTTTCATGAGCTATAACCTATGATTATTGTCAATTTTTGTTCATTTCAAAGGAATGTAAATTTATGTGCACTTAAAATTGTGTAGTTTTCATGGGATATAACCCATGATTTTTAAGAATTTTGGTTGTTTTGAGTGAATACAAATAAATTATATGTATATAAAAATTCACGATTTTCATGAGCTATAATTTTGGTTGTTTTGAGTGAATATATATAAATTACATGTATATAAAAATTTGGGATTTTTATGAGCTATAACCCACAACTTTTGTTAATTTTGGATCATTTCTAACAAAAGTAAATTTATTATGTGTATATCAAAATTTGCGATTGTCATGGGGCTATAACCGACAAAATTTGGGATTTTCATAAGCTATAACCCACGAATTTTGCCCATTTTGGTTTAATTTGAATAAAAGTATTATTATGTGTATATCAATTTTTTATGAGCTATAACTCACAGATTTTTGTCAATTTAGTTCATTTTGAACAAATATAAATTAATTATGTGTATCAAAATTCACGATTTTGATGACCTAACCCACGAATTTATTATGTATACATCAAAATTTGTGATTTTCATGAGCTATAACCCATGATTTTTACCATCTTGGTTTATTTTGAATGAAAGTAAACTTATTATGTGTATATCAAAATTTATGATTTTAATGAGGTATAACGCAAAGTTTTTTTTGCCAATTTTAGTTCATTTCAAATGAATGTAACTTAATTATGTGCATCCAAATTCATGCTTTTCATGAGCTAACCCACGATTTTTGTTAACTTTGATTCATTTAAATAAAAATAAATCTATTATATGTACACCAAAATTTATAATTTTCATGAGCTATAACCTACGAATTTTGCCAATTTTGGGTCATTTCAAATAAAAGTAAATTTATTATGTGTACCTCAAAACTTGTGATGTTCTATAACCTATAATTTTTGACATATCTTAGTTCATTTTGAATGAATAAAAATAAGTTATGTGTACATCAAATTCTAGATTATCATTAGTTATAACCTATGAAATTTAGCAATTTTCATTCGTTTCAACGAATGTGAATTTAGTATGTGCACTTAAAATTTGTGATTTTCATGGGCTATATAATCCATGATTTTTATGCTTGTTTTGAAAGAATATATAAATAAATTATGGGTTATCAAAATTTGTGATTTTCATGAGCTATATCCAAGATTTTTGTTAATTTTAGTTCGTTTTGAATGAAAATAATTTTATTATATGTAAATCAAAATTTGTGATTTTCATGAGCTATAACTGTCATATTGTTGTCAATTTTTCTTTATTTTGAACAAGTATAAATTAATTATGTGTACATCAAAATTCATGATTTCAAGAGCTAAGCCACAATTTTAAGCAATTTTGGTTTGTTCCTAACGAAAATAAATTTATTATGTGTTCATCAAACTTTGCGATTTTGGTGAGCTATAACCCACAATTTTACCAATTTGGTTTGTTTTAAATGAAAGTGAATTTATTATATGTATATCAAAATTTGTGATTTTCTTGAGCTACAACCCACAAATTTTTATCAATTTTGGTTCATTTTGAATAAATATAAATTAATTACGTGTACCAAAATTCACGATTTTCATGTGCTAACCCATTATTTTTATCAATTTTGGCTCGTTTCTAATGAAAATAAATCTATTTTGGCTCGTTTCCAATGAAAATAAATCTATTATATGTACATCAAAATTTATGATTTTCATGAGCTATAACTGACAAAATTTTCCAATTTTGGTTTATTTTGAATGAAAGTAAATATATTATGTGAATCGCAAAATTTTGATTTCGAGGCTTATAACTCATGATTTTTGACAGTCTTGATTTGGTTTGATTGAATATAAATAAATTATGAAAAATTTTCATAAGTTATGACCTATGATTTTTATTAATTTTCATTCATTTCGAGTGAATGTAAATTTATTATTTGTACTTAAAATTTATAATTTTTATGGGCTATAACACACAATTTTAAGACAATTTTGGTTCCTTTTGAACAAATACAAATTATTTATGTGTATATCGAAATTTGGGATTTTAATGAGCTATAATCCAAGATTTTTGTCAATTTTGGTTCATTTCGAACGAAAGTAAATTTATTATGTATACATCAAACTTTGCGATTTTCATGAGCTATAACCCTCAAATTCTTATCAATTTTGGTTCATTCAAATTAATTATGTATACATCAAAATTTGCGATTTGTCATGAGCTAACCCATGATTTTAATCAATTTTGTTTTGTTTTGAATGAACAGAAATTTATTATGTATATATCAAAATTTATAATTTTCATGAGTTATAACCGATGAATTTCGCCAATTTTATTTCATTTTGAAAGAAAGTATTTATTATGTATATCAAAATCTGCAGCTTTTATGAGCTATTACCCACAAATTTTGTAAATTTGGGTTCGTTTTATATGAAAATAAATCTACTATGTATACTTGGAAATTTATGTTTAATGAACTATACCTTCAAATTTTGTCAATTTTGGTTCGTCTAAATTAAAAGTAAGTTTATTATGTACACATCAAAATTTGTGATTTTGATGGGAGCCACAAATTTTTAATTTTGGGTCATTTCAAAAAGTAAATTTATAATGCATCAAAATTTATAGTTTTCATGGGCCCATGATTTTTGACAATTTGGGTCATTTAGAACGTATATAAATAAATTATTTGTACATTAAAATTTAAAATTTTTATGAGCTAAGCCCACTGCTTTTGCTATTGATGTTTATTTTAACGAAAGTAAATTTATTATGGATATATCAAACTCTGCGATTTTCATAAGCTATAACCCATAATTTTAAATTTTAGTTCATTATGAATCAATATAAATAGATAATGTGTACATCAAAATTCTAATTTTTCATGGGCTACAAATCATGAGTTTCATCAATTTTGTTTTGTTTTGAAAGAAAGTAAATTTCTTTTGTGTAAATCAAAATTTACGATTTCCATGAACTATAACCCACGGATTTTCATGAATTTTGTGTATGATGAATATAAATTAATTGTCTATTCTTCAAAATTTACAATTTTCATGAGCTATAACCTATGATTTTTATCAATTTTGGTTCATTTTGAATGTACATAAATTTATTAAGTGCACATCAAAATTTGAGATTTTCATGGCTATAAGCCCTTGATTTTTGATATTTTTGTTCATTTTAATGTGTAAATAAATTACATATACATACACACGCACGAACGCACACAAACACACACCCATTAATTTTATTCATTTCGATTTTTTTGATGATATTTGACATTTTTGGTTCATTTCGAACAAATATAATAAAATATGTGTACATAAAAATTCGTGATTATATGAGCTATAATCCATGAATTTTTAATTTTGGTTCATTTGCACCGAAAGTAAATGAATTACGTGTATACTAAAATTTATGATTTTCATGTGATGTTAGGCACAAATTTCACCAATTTTGGTTCGTCTAGAGCAAAAGTAATTTTATGTATAACATCAAAAATTGTGATTTTGATGAGCTGTAACTCGTGGCCTTTTTAAATTTTGGTTCATTTCAACCGAGAGTAAATTTATAATGCATAAATATTTGCAATTCTCACAGGCCCATGATTTTTGACAATTTTGGGTCATTCTGAACAAGTATAAATAAATATGTGTGCATGCAATTTTCATAAGCTATAACGCACAATTTATTCTAATGATGTTCGTTTCTAACGATAGTAGATTTATGATAGGTACATCAAATGATTTATGTGTATATCAAAATTAATGATTTTCATAAGCTATAACCCATGATTTTTGACAATTTTGGGTCATTTAGAACGTATATAAATAAATTATGTGTACATCAAAATTTACGATTTTCATAGGTTATAACCCACAATTTTTGATAATTTTGGTTCATTTCGAACAAATATAAATAAATTATGTATACATCAAAATTCACGATTTCATGAGCTATAACCCATAATTTTTTATCAATTTTGGTTCATTTTGAATGAATGTAAATAAATTATGTATACATCAAAATTTACGATTTTCATAGGTTATAACCCACAATTTTTGATAATTTTGGTTCATTTGCACCAAAGTAAATGAATTACGTGTATACTAAAATTTATGATTTTTATGAGCTATAACCCATAATTTTTTATCAATTTTGGTTCATTTTGAATGAAAGTAAATTTATTATATATACATGAAAATTTACGATTTTCATAGGTTATAACCCACAATTTTTGATAATTTTGGTTCATTTTGAATGAAAGTAAATTTATTATGTGTACATCAAAATTAGCGATTTTCATGAATTTTGTGTATGATGAATATAAATTAATTGTCTATTCTTCAAATTTTACAATTTTCATGAGCTATAATCCATGAATTTTTAATTTTGGTTCATTTCGAACAAATATAAATAAATATGTGTGCATGCAATTTTCATAAGCTATAACGCACAATTTATTCTAATGATGTTCGCTTCTAACGATAGTAGATTTATGATAGGTACATCAAATGATTTATGTGTATATCAAAATTAATGATTTTCATAAACCGTGAATCGATTTAATTTTGTCAATTCGGCTCCTTTAAGATGAAAATAAATTATTATTTGTACATTAAAAGTTGTGATTTTCATGGGCTATAACTCACGATTATTGATAATTTTGATTTGTTTTGAATGAATGTAAATAAATTATGTATACATCAAAATTTACGATTTTCATGCTATATCCTATGATTTTTTTGCCAATATTGGTTAATTTTTAGCAAAATTAAATTTATTATCATTACACTAAATTTACAATTTTCATGAGCTATAGGCCATAAAATTTTCAATTTTGGTTTGTTACCAACTAAAATAAAGTTATTATGTGTACATCAAACTTTATAATTTTCAAGAGCTATAACCAACAAAACTTCAGTTTTGGTTTGTTTTCGAAGAAAGTAAATTTATTATATATACATGAAAATTTACGATTTTCATAGGTTATAACCCACAATTTTTGATAATTTTGGTTCATTTTGAAAGAATGTAAATAAATTACATGTACATCAAAATTAGCGATTTTCATGAATTATAACCCACGATTTTTATAAATTTTGGTTCGTTTCAACAAACGTAAATATTTCAAGATATATAAAATATTCAATTTTCATGAGCTATAACCAATGATTTTTAAAAAGTTTTTTATTTTGAAAGAATATAAATAAATTATGTGTACATCAAAATTTTAAAATTTTCCGGGCAACAAAGACACGATTTTTGTCAATTTTATTTGTTTCCAAGGAAAGGAAATTTCTTATGCATACATCAAAATTTATGATTTTTATGAGCTATAACCCATGAGATATTCTTTAATTTTATCTTTAATGAATGAAATTAATTATCTATACATTAAAGTTTCATGAGCTATAACCCATAATTTTTATCAATTTTGGTTCATTACAAACAAAATGAATTTATTATGTGCATATCAAAATTTAATATTTTCATGGGCTATAACCCATTATTTTTTTACCATTTTGGTTCATTTTGAATGAATGTAAATAAATTATATATACATCAAAATTTATGATTTTCATGGGCTATAATCTACAAATTTTATTAATTTTGGTTCATTTAGAATGAAAGTAAATTTATTATGTTCACATCAAATTTTGTGATTTTCATGTTTTATAACCCATGATTTTGATCAATTTTGGTTCATTTTGAAAGAATATAAATAAATTATGTGTACATCAAAATTTATGATTTTTATGAGCTATAACTCATAATTTTTAATTTTGGTTTATTTTGAATGAAATTAAATTTATTATGTATACACCAAAATTTATGATTTTCATGGGATGTAACCCATAAATTTTGTTGATTTTGGTGTGTCTGGAACAAAAGTAAATTTACTATGTATACATAAAAAATTATGATTTGCGTGAGTTTTTTCGACCTATTGGCATATAATTTCTCGAAGGACAAAATTCACGAATTCATGAGCTATGACGCTCGATTTTTAGCGATTCTTAGTCACTTCGACCCATTAGTAAATAATTTTACGGACTCCAAAACAAATAATTTTATGAGTTATAACCCACGACTATTTTCCAATTTTAGTCATTTTGACCCACGTGTATAATTGCATGGAGTCCAAATTCATGATTTCATGAGCTATAACTCATAATTTTTTAATTATTTTTAGCCGTTTCGTCCGATTGGCAAATAATTTTACAGTAGAAAAAATTCATGATTTCGTGAGCCATACACATGACTTTGTTAACATTTTTAGTCATTTTTACCTATTGGACAAATAATATTGCGATGGCCAAAATTCACAATTTCATGAGCTATAACCAATAATTTTCGACCAAATTTTACAATTTCATGAGCTTAACCCACGATTTTCGACCATTTTTAACCTTTTCGACATATTGGCAAATAATTTTTATTATATGTAAATCAAAATTTGTGATTCGCATGAGCTATATCCAAGATTTTTGTTAATTTTGGATCATTTCTAACAAAAGTAAATTTATTATGTGTATATCAAAATTTGTGATTTTCATGAGCTATAACCTATAATTTTTGACATATCTTAGTTCATTTTGAACAAATATAAATTAATTATGTGTAAATTAAAATTTATAATTTTCATGAGCTATAACCCATGATTTTTAAGAATTTTGGTTGTTTTGAGTGAATATATATAAATTACATGTATATAAAAATTTGGGATTTTCATAAGCTATAACCCACGATTTTTAAGTTTTTGTTTGTTTCAAATGAAAGTAAATTTATTATGTGTATATCAAAATTTGTGATTCGCATGAGCTATATCCAAGATTTTTGTTAATTTTGGATCATTTCTAACAAAAGTAAATTTATTATGTGTACATCAAAATATGTAATTTTCATGAGCTATAACCCATAATTTTTATTATTTTTAGTCATTTTGACCAATTTGCAAATAATTTTGAGGAGTATAAAATTAATGATTTTACGAGCTATAACCCATAATTTTTATTATTTTTAGTCATTTCACCAATTGGCAAATAATTTTGTGGAGGCTAAAATCACTTTTAGACCCATTGGCAAATAATTTTGTGGAGGCTAAAAATCACTTTTAGACCCATTGGCAAATAATTTTGTGGAGGCTAAAAATCACTTTTAGACCCATTGGCAAATAATATCGTGGAGTTCAAATTTCACGGTTTTATGAGCTATAATCCATAATTTTGGATCATTTTACTTGTTTTGACCCATTGGCAAATAATATCGTGGAGTTCAAATTTCACGGTTTTATGAGCTATAACCCACGATTATTTGCCAAAATTCATGATTTAGTGAGCTATAACCCATAATTATTGGCCATTTTAAGTCATTTTAATCCGTTGGCAAATAATTTTGAGACCAAAATTTAAGAATTCATAAGCTATAACCCACGATTATTTGCCAAAATTCATGATTTCATGAGCTATAACCCACGATTATTTGCCAAAATTCATGATTTCGTGTTGCTATTATAGCCCATGATTTTTTACCATTTTAGTCATTTCACCAATTGGCAAATAATTTTGTGGAGGCTAAAATCACTTTTAGACCCATTGGCAAATAATATCGTGGAGTTCAAATTTCACGGTTTTATGAGCTATAACCCATGATTTTTGGTCATTTTAGTCATTTCACCAATTGGCAAATAATTTTGCAAAGACCAAAATTCACGATTTCATGAGCTATAACTCACAATTTTTGCTATTTTTAGTCATTTTGACCAATTTGCAAATAATTTTGCAAAGACCAAAATTCACGATTTCATGAGCTATAACCCATGATTTTTGGCCATTTATAGTCGTTACAACCCATTGGCAAATAATATCGTGGAGTTCAAATTTCACGGTTTTATGAGCTATAATCCATGTTTTTGGCCATTTATAGTCGTTACAACCCATTGGCAAATAATTTTGAGGAGTATAAAATTAATGATTTTACGAGCTATAACCCACGATTATTTGCCAAAATTCATGATTTCATGAGCTATAACCCATGATTTTTGGTCATTTTTAGTCATTTCACCAATTGGCAAATAATTTTGCAAAGACCAAAATTCACGAATTCATGAGCTATAATCCATGTTTTTGGCCATTTATAGTCGTTACAACCCATTGGCAAATAATATCGTGGAGTTCAAATTTCACGGTTTTATGAGCTATAACCCACGATTATTTGCCAAAATTCATGATTTAGTGAGCTATAACCCATGATTTTTGTCATTGTTAGTTTGTGATTAGGGTCCATGGGTGCATCTCGCTAGTTTGCACCCAAGAAGCCATACTTAAAGCACATCCAATGTGTATTTTCTCCGAGACATGAAGATCCCCTTAGTAGACTCGGCTATCTCAATGCCCAAAAATAGTGAAGATCCCCAAGTCTTTCATTTGAAGCAACTGTATGAATTTCTTCAAAGCACGATCCTCGATGCATCATCACCCGTGATAACAATGTCATCAAAGATAAACCACCAAAGATAATTTTTTCCCCGCTGATTGTGAAAGAATGTCGCTTTGGCTGCCGGAGGCCAAACTCTGTACAGTAGCGAACTTGCCAAACCATGCTGAAGGAATTTAAGGCCATATAATGCTCTCGGTGTGGACTTCTTGGGACTCCCCGGTAACAAACCCAGGAGGTTGCTCCATATATACCTCCTCCTCGAGCATCCCATGCAAGAATGAATTTTTCACATCAAGCTGATAGAGAGGCCATGCATAGTGAGCAGCAAGGGAGATGAGAAGGCGCACTGAAGTCATCTTTGCAACAGGCGAGAACGTCTCTACGTAGTCGATGCCATAAGTTTGAGAGTATCATTTGGCCACCGGACGGGCTTTGAGACGAGAGTGAGCCATCCGATTCAGCTTTGATCAGAAGACCCATTTGCATCCAACTATCTTCTTTCGAGGAGGGAGAGCCACAAGCTCCCAGGTCTGATTGTCTTTCAGGGCTTGCATTTCTTCCTGCATCGCTGCCTTCCAACCTGGATGAGACAGAGCTTCTGACCAAGATTTGGGAATTTGGTGAGAATCCATGGATGTAACAAAGGTGCGATAAGAAGAAGATAAATGTGAGAGTGTGACATAATTGGCAATAGGGTGTCGTGTACAGCTACGAGTACTCTTGCGAAGGATAATAGGAAGATCATTAGATGAAGGAGACGTACCAGGAGTTGGAACGGCAGCAGTTATTAGCACTGGGAGAGTAGGCTGGGGTAGTAGCTGCTTGGGACGTCGAGTGTAGACTTTCAGCTGAGTGTCAGTAGTAGGTAGTTGTTCTGAAGTCACTCTATTAGATGGGTTTTCATCACTAGTAGATGAAGAGGTTATGGGTACAAGAAATGTATCATCATCATCATCATCATTTGTCTCAGTGTTCGAAATATATTCCTTATTTTGAGTGGAGAAGTATGAAGTGTTGTCAAAAAATGTTACATCTGCTGACACAAACATTTTTCGTGTAAGGGGACAGTAACACTTATATCCTTTTTGTGTTCGAGAATATCCTAGAAATACACATTTTATGGCACGAGGATCAAGTTTAGATTTCTGTGGATGGTTATTATGCACAAAACACACACAGCCAAAAATGTGAATTGGAAGTGGAAAGGCTGGTTTGGATGGATGAAGCACGGAGATGGGGGTTTTACCATCCAAAATAGTAGAAGGTGTGCGATTAATTAGATGACAAGCAGTTAGGACTGCATCCCCCCAATACTGTTTAGGCATGCTCATGTGAATTAGTAGAGTGCAAGCAATTTCTAATAAGTGTTAATTTTTACGTTCTGCGACTCCATTTTATTGAGGTGTGTAATTACATGATGACTGATGAATAATACCGTGGGTGGTAAAAAATTGATCAAACTCATGATTAAAGTATTCTTTTGCATTGTCAGATCTAAAAGTTTTTATTTGCAAACCAAATTGAGTATGAATTTCAGAGCAAAAATATTTGAAATGTAGAAAAACTTCTGATCTTTCTTTCATTAAATAAATCCATGTAGCACGTGAGTAGTCATCAATAAATAAAATATAGTACCGAAAACCAAACAGAGAATCTGTGGAACAAGGTCCCCATACATCAGAATGCACAAGATCAAACAAATGACTAGACCGATTATTGACTCTAGATGGATAAGGCATTCTGTGATGCTTTCCCATCTGACATGACTCACACTCTAAACTACTCAGACTTAAATTAGGAACTAACTTTCATAAAGACTCTAATGATGGATGGCCTAGCTTACAGTACATTTCAAAAATAGTACTTCTACCGCTGACACATGCCGTAGGTCCATGCTGGCCATCCAAGTAGTACAAACCACCTGCCTCACTCCCTGTGCCAATCGTCCGTTGGGTTCCAAGTTTCTGAAAGACACATCGATCAGGAAAGAATGTTACTAAGCAATGTAAAGCTTTAGTAATTCTACTAATGGACAGCAGATTACATGAAAATTTTAGAACATGTAAGACAGAAGATAATGAAAAGAGTGATGAAGCTTGTGTAGTGCCGACACCACAAACTTTAGATTTTGATCCATCAGCTATAGTGATATCTGGAAATGAGCTAATGAGTTTTATAGATATCAAGATACATGAATTTCCATTTATGTGGTCAGTAGCACCTGAATCGATAATCCAAGTAGTAGGAGATGATGTTGAAGAAAGACAAGTGAAGAAATTACCTGAATTGGCGATTGTGGCAGTTGGAGTGGTCGATATCAAGGATGAGTTCTGCAATTGAAGGAACATCTGGTATCGTGCATACTCATCGTCGGATATAGTAACTCGAGCTAGGTATTTGAGTCGAAGAAAGGCTGAATTGTGCTCACGGGGTGGCAACATGGTGAAGGCTTGGCGACCTGCGATAACGGACGGTTGTACTTGGTGTGACCCTCCTTTTGCAAGATCGATAATAGATGGGTCCCACTGCGCTCGATATAAGACCCTCAGTCGGCTCTGCTGCGCCCTCCTCTCCGACTCACGCGACACGGAAAGCCTCCGCGCGTCCGGGGTGAGTGTAAGCTAAGGGATCGGTCGAGAATGGCGGGGCGGTGAGAACCATCTCAAAGGACCGCTGACAAACGTAGGTCTGGCGAGAGAGTTAGCGATAACTCCCAAGTATCTGTGGCCGATCCAAGAGAACTCTGTGGGACTCCACCCAAGTCTGGGCCGATCATCTGCTCTCTCTGTAGCTGCATCTGCTGAACATCATTGGTAATAGGGAATAGTGTATTCCACTCCTCATGCAACCGTCGAAACTCAGAATAGAAATCTTTCCAAGTGCGGTCCCCCTTCTGGACCCGGGTCATCTCTAGGTGGACGTTATAAGCTCTAGAGAGATTACCCTTTCCAGAGTAGAAGACTGTAAGGTAGTCCCAGAGCTCCTTTACAGTCTTGGTGTGAAGCACCATATCTTGAATATTGGTCTCCATGACTTTGAGAAGGCTGGAGATATAAGCGTCATCTCCTTCCGGTCCTCGTGGGGTGGTGTGGTGTCCCAAAGATGTGGTGCTTCTTCCTCCTACCCTTCAAACTCATCTCGATAATGGTCTCCATTGCATGTAGTTGTTTCCATCCAACTTACGATCTGTAAGTTTAGATGAAACAACTTCCTGAACACCGAAAGTGGGTTTGGTATCATCCGAACTAGCCATATCAACAGACAAACCATCTCAAAATACACACCCGAATAACAAATCCCCAAAAAACTTCTCACAAATCCCCAAATACCACCAAGATACCAAACCCCACAAACAAATCAAATAGAAATAAATGCTAAATTATCATACTAAGGGAGTGCAGAGACTCCAGATGAGTGCAGAGACTCGAGAGGGAGTGCAGGGACTCCAGATGAGTGCAGAGACTCGAGAGGGAGTGCAGGGACTCCAGATGAGTGCAGGGACTCCAGATGAGTGCAGAGACTCGAGAGGAAGTGCAGGGACTGCAGATGAGTACAGAGACTCGAGAGGGAGTGCAGAGACTCCAGATGGGAGGGGATCGATGAGATCTAGGGCTTGATGAACAGTATTTACTCGGTGAACAGTAGCCTCGTTGAACAGTAACCGTGGGTTTCTTGATGAACAGTAACCTCGTTGTGGCGGTAAATAGTGGTTTCGGCGGTGAACAGTAATAACAATGAACAGTGCTTCGGCGGTGAACAGTAGATGAACAGTGCATCTAGGGTTTCGGTGGCCAGTTTTTTTTTGTGGCTAGGGTTTTGGAGGCTCTGATACCATGTTGAAAGAAGTAATCAGAGAGGATACCTAGTTCCCTCTCTTAGATATTATTTATAATATCACAAATACAAAGAGGTTTGTCCCTAACCAATGTGGGACTAAACATACATAAAAAAATAACTCTCAACAGTTTGTTACCAACTAAAATAAATTTATTATGTGTACATCAAACTTTATAATTTTCAAGAGCTATAACCAACAAAACTTCAGTTTTGGTTTGTTTTCAAAGAAAGTAAATTTATTATATATACATCAAAATTTACGATTTTCATAGGTTATAACCCACAATTTTTGATAATTTTGGTTCATTTTGAAAGAATGTAAATAAATTACATGTACATCAAAATTAGCGATTTTCATGAATTATAACCCACGATTTTTATAAATTTTGGTTCGCTTCAACAAAAGTAAATATTTTAGTGTATATAATAATATTTTATTTTCATGAGCTATAACCAATAATTTTTGTAAGTTTTTTATTTTGAAAGAATATAAATAAATTATGTGTACATCAAAATTTAATATTTTCATGGGCTATAACCCATGATTTTTATCAATTTTATTTGTTTCCAAGGAAAGGAAATTTCTTATGCATACATCAAAATTTATGATTTTTATGAGCTATAACCCACAGATATTCTTTAATTTTATCTTTAATGAATGAAATTAATTATCTATACATTAAAGTTTCATGAGCTATAACCCATAATTTTTTATCAATTTTGGTTCATTACAAACAAAATGAATTTATTATGTGCATATCAAAATTTAATATTTTCATGGGCTATAACCCATTATTTTTTTACCATTTTGGTTCATTTTGAATGAATGTAAATAAATTATATATACATCAAAATTTATGATTTTCATGGGCTATAATCTACAAATTTTATTAATTTTGGTTCATTTAGAATGAAAGTAAATTTATTATGTTCACATCAAATTTTGTGATTTTCATGTTTTATAACCCATGATTTTTATCAATTTTGGTTCATTTTGAATAAATATAAATAAATTATGTGTACATCAAAATTTTTGATTTTCATGTTTTATAACCCATGATTTTTATCAATTTTGGTTCATTTTGAATAAATATAAATAAATTATGTATACATCAAAATTCACGATTTCATAGGCTACAACCCATAATTTTTGATAATTTTGGTTCGTTTTGAAAGAATGTAAATAAATTACATGTACATCAAAATTTATGATTTTTATGAGCTATAACCCATAATTTTTATTAATTTTGGTTCATTTAGAATGAAAGTAAATTTATTATGTATACATCAAAATTCATGATTTCGTGAGTTTTTTCGACCTATTGGCATATAATTTCTCAAAGGCCAAAATTCACGAATTCATGAGCTATGACGATTTTTAGCGATTCTTAGTCACTTGACCCATTAGTAAATAATTTTACGGACTCCAAAACAAATAATTTTATGAGTTATAACCCACGACTATTTTCCAATTTTAGTCATTTCACCCACTAGTGTATAATTGCATGGAGTCCAAATTCATGATTTCATGAGCTATAACTCATAATTTTACTATTTTTAGTCGTTTCATCCAATTGGCAAATAATTTTGCAAAGACCAAAATTCATGATTTCGTGAGCCATACACATGACTTTGTTAACATTTTTAGTCATTTTACCTATTGGACAAATAATATTGCGATGGCCAAAATTCACAATTTCATGAGCTATAACCAATAATTTTTGTAAGTTTTTTATTTTTAAAGAATATAAATAAATTATGTGTACATCAAAATTTAATATTTTCATGGGCTATAACCCATGATTTTTATCAATTTTATTTGTTTCCAAGGAAAGTAGATTTCTTATGCATACATCAAAATTTATGAGTTTTATGAGCTATAACCCACAGATATTCTTTAATTTTATCTTGAATGAATGTGAATTAATTATCTATACATTAAAGTTTCATGAGCTATAGCCCATAATTTTTATTAATTTTGGTTCATTACAAACGAAAATGAATTTATTATGTGCATATCAAAATTTAATATTTTCATGGGCTATAACCAATTATTTTTTGACCATTTTGGTTCATTTTGAATAAATATAAATAAATTATGTATACATCAAAATTCATGATGTTCATGGGCTATAATCCATAAATTTTATTAATTTTGGTTCATTTAGAATGAAAGTAAATTTGTTATGTTCACATCAAAATTTTTGATTTTCATGTTTTATAACCCATGATTTTTGACAATCGTAGTTCGCTCAAAAATATAAATATATTATGAGTACATTAAAGTTCGTGATTTTATGCTAGAACTTGCAAATTTTTCAATTTTGGTTTATTTTGAATGAAATTAAATTTATTATGTACACCAAATTTTATGATTTTCATGAAATGTAACCCATAATTTTATTAATTTTGGTTCATTTAGAATGAAAGTAAATTTATTATGTGCATATCAAAATTTAATATTTTCATGGGCTATAATTCAAAATTTTTAGTCATTTCGACCAATTGGCATATAATTTCTCAAAGGCCAAAATTCACGAATTCATGAGCTATAACCCCCGATTTTTGACGATTCTTAGTCGCTTCAACCCATTGGTAAATAATTTTACGGTGTCCAAAATAAATGATTTCATGAGTTATAACCCACGACTATGTGCCAATTTTTGTCATTTCGACCCACTAGTGTATAATTGCATGGAGTCCAAATTCATGATTTCATGAGTTATAACTCATAATTTTTACTATTTTTAGTCGTTTCATCCAATTGGCAAATAATTTTATAGTGGAAAAAATTCATGATTTTGTGAGCCATACCCATGACTTTGTTACCATTTTTAGTCATTTTCACCTATTGGACAAATAATATTGCGATGGCCAAATTCACAATTTGATGAGCTATAACCCGTGATTTTCGACCAAATTTTATAATTTCATGAGCTATAACCCATAATTTTTGACCATTTTTAGTTTTTTCGACACATTGGCAAATAATTTCGCAAATGCCAAAATTCACGATTTCATGAGCTATAACCCAAGATTTTTGACTACTTTTAGTCATTTCGACCAATTGGATAAATAATTTTGTTGTGGATAAAATTTATGATTTTGTAAGCTATAATCCATGATTTTTGGCCATTTTAAGTTGTTTTGACCCACTGGAAAATAATTTCATTGCAGCTAAAAATTTCGATTTTATGAGCTATAATCCATTATTTTGGACCATTTTAGTTGTTTAGACCCATTGGAAAATAATTTTGCAGTGGCCAAAATTCACGATTTTTAGAGATATATCCCACGATTTTAGTAATTTTTAGTCGTTTCGACCCATTGGTAAAATATTTTGTGGTCGCCAAAATTCTTATTTTCATAAGCTATAACCCACGATTATTGGCCACTTTGAGTTATTTTGACTCATTGACAAATAATTTTGCGGTGGTCAAAATTCATGCTTTCATGAGCTATAATCCATTATTTTGGACCATTTTAGTTGTTTAGACCCATTGGAAAATAATTTTGCAGTGGCCAAAATTCACGATTTCATGAGCTATAACCCATAATTTTTATTATTTTTAGTCATTTCGACCCATTGGCAATTAATTCCACAAAGACCAAAATTCATGATTTCATGAGCTATAACCCATGATTTTTGGCCATTTTAAGTTATTTTGATCCATTGGCAAATAATTTTGTGGAGGTCAAAATTCACGATTTCATGAGCTATAACCCATGATTTTTACCATTTTTAGTCATTTCGACCAATTGGATAAATAATTTTGCGGAGACTAAAATTCACTATTTAATTAGGTACAATCCACGATTATTTACAGTTTTTAGTGGTTTTGATACATTGGAAAATAGTTTTGTGAGGGTCAAAATTCACAAATTCATGAGCTATAACTCACAATTTTTTGGCTATTTTTAGTCGTTTTGACCAATTTGCAAATAATTTTGAGACCAAAATTTAAGAATTCATAAGCTATAACCCATGATTTTTGGTCATTTTTAGTCATTTCAACCCATCGACAAATAATTTTGAGGAGTATAAAATTAATGATTTCACGAGCTATAACCCACGATTATTTGCCAAAATTCATGTTTTCATTGGCTATAATTGAAATTTTGTCCAAATTTCAAGTTTTTAAGGGCTATAATTCAAAATTTTTAGTCATTTTATTCATTTAGGCTCATTGATAAATAATTATGAGGAGGCCAAATTCATGATTTAGTGAGCTATAACCCACAATTTTACGCAATTTTTAGTCGTTCTGACCCATTGGAAAATAATTTCACGAAGATCATGAGCCATAACCCATAAATTTTTTTCTATTTTTATTTATTTTAATTCAAGAAATTTTTTTTGAGGTAAAAATTCAAAATTTCATAAAAAACTACGATTTTTTGGCAATTTTTAGTTGTTTCAACCAACTGTCAAATAATTTCGCGGTGCCTAAAATTCATGATTTCGTGTTGCTATTATAGCCCATGATTTTTTTTTACCATTTTTAGTCATTTCGACCAATTGGATAAATAATTTTGCGGTGGATAAAATTTATGATTTCGTAAGTTATATAACCCATGATTTTTGGCCATTTATAGTCGTTACAACCCATTGACTATTAAAGTTTTGGATTGCATGTGTGTTGGTATTTAGTGTTTATGCATCTTTGATTGACTATTAAAGTTTTGGATTGCATGTGTGTTGGTATTTAGTGTTTATGCATCTTTGATTGACTATTAAAGTTTTGGATTGCATGTGTGTTGGTATTTAGTGTTTATGCATCTTTGATTGACTATTAAAGTTTTGGATTGCATGTGTGTTGGTATTTAGTGTTTATGCATCTTTGATTGACTATTAAAGTTTTGGATTGCATGTGTGTTGGTATTTAGTGTTTATGCATCTTTGATTGACTATTAAAGTTTTGGATTGCATGTGTGTTGGTATTTAGTGTTTATGCATCTTTGATTGACTATTAAAGTTTTGGATTGCATGTGTGTTGGTATTTAGTGTTTATGCATCTTTGATTGACTATTAAAGTTTTGGATTGCATGTGTGTTGGTATTTAGTGTTTATGCATCTTTGATTGACTATTAAAGTTTTGGATTGCATGTGTGTTGGTATTTAGTGTTTATGCATCTTTGATTGACTATTAAAGTTTTGGATTGCATGTGTGTTGGTATTTAGTGTTTATGCATCTTTGATTGACTATTAAAGTTTTGGATTGCATGTGTGTTGGTATTTAGTGTTTATGCATCTTTGATTGACTATTAAAGTTTTGGATTGCATGTGTGTTGGTATTTAGTGTTTATGCATCTTTGATTGACTATTAAAGTTTTGGATTGCATGTGTGTTGGTATTTAGTGTTTATGCATCTTTGATTGACTATTAAAGTTTTGGATTGCATGTGTGTTGGTATTTAGTGTTTATGCATCTTTGATTGACTATTAAAGTTTTGGATTGCATGTGTGTTGGTATTTAGTGTTTATGCATCTTTGATTGACTATTAAAGTTTTGGATTGCATGTGTGTTGGTATTTAGTGTTTATGCATCTTTGATTGACTATTAAAGTTTTGGATTGCATGTGTGTTGGTATTTAGTGTTTATGCATCTTTGATTGACTATTAAAGTTTTGGATTGCATGTGTGTTGGTATTTAGTGTTTATGCATCTTTGATTGACTATTAAAGTTTTGGATTGCATGTGTGTTGGTATTTAGTGTTTATGCATCTTTGATTGACTATTAAAGTTTTGGATTGCATGTGTGTTGGTATTTAGTGTTTATGCATCTTTGATTGACTATTAAAGTTTTGGATTGCATGTGTGTTGGTATTTAGTGTTTATGCATCTTTGATTGACTATTAAAGTTTTGGATTGCATGTGTGTTGGTATTTAGTGTTTATGCATCTTTGATTGACTATTAAAGTTTTGGATTGCATGTGTGTTGGTATTTAGTGTTTATGCATCTTTGATTGACTATTAAAGTTTTGGATTGCATGTGTGTTGGTATTTAGTGTTTATGCATCTTTGATTGACTATTAAAGTTTTGGATTGCATGTGTGTTGGTATTTAGTGTTTATGCATCTTTGATTGACTATTAAAGTTTTGGATTGCATGTGTGTTGGTATTTAGTGTTTATGCATCTTTGATTGACTATTAAAGTTTTGGATTGCATGTGTGTTGGTATTTAGTGTTTATGCATCTTTGATTGACTATTAAAGTTTTGGATTGCATGTGTGTTGGTATTTAGTGTTTATGCATCTTTGATTGACTATTAAAGTTTTGGATTGCATGTGTGTTGGTATTTAGTGTTTATGCATCTTTGATTGACTATTAAAGTTTTGGATTGCATGTGTGTTGGTATTTAGTGTTTATGCATCTTTGATTGACTATTAAAGTTTTGGATTGCATGTGTGTTGGTATTTAGTGTTTATGCATCTTTGATTGACTATTAAAGTTTTGGATTGCATGTGTGTTGGTATTTAGTGTTTATGCATCTTTGATTGACTATTAAAGTTTTGGATTGCATGTGTGTTGGTATTTAGTGTTTATGCATCTTTGATTGACTATTAAAGTTTTGGATTGCATGTGTGTTGGTATTTAGTGTTTATGCATCTTTGATTGACTATTAAAGTTTTGGATTGCATGTGTGTTGGTATTTAGTGTTTATGCATCTTTGATTGACTATTAAAGTTTTGGATTGCATGTGTGTTGGTATTTAGTGTTTATGCATCTTTGATTGACTATTAAAGTTTTGGATTGCATGTGTGTTGGTATTTAGTGTTTATGCATCTTTGATTGACTATTAAAGTTTTGGATTGCATGTGTGTTGGTATTTAGTGTTTATGCATCTTTGATTGACTATTAAAGTTTTGGATTGCATGTGTGTTGGTATTTAGTGTTTATGCATCTTTGATTGACTATTAAAGTTTTGGATTGCATGTGTGTTGGTATTTAGTGTTTATGCATCTTTGATTGACTATTAAAGTTTTGGATTGCATGTGTGTTGGTATTTAGTGTTTATGCATCTTTGATTGACTATTAAAGTTTTGGATTGCATGTGTGTTGGTATTTAGTGTTTATGCATCTTTGATTGACTATTAAAGTTTTGGATTGCATGTGTGTTGGTATTTAGTGTTTATGCATCTTTGATTGACTATTAAAGTTTTGGATTGCATGTGTGTTGGTATTTAGTGTTTATGCATCTTTGATTGACTATTAAAGTTTTGGATTGCATGTGTGTTGGTATTTAGTGTTTATGCATCTTTGATTGACTATTAAAGTTTTGGATTGCATGTGTGTTGGTATTTAGTGTTTATGCATCTTTGATTGACTATTAAAGTTTTGGATTGCATGTGTGTTGGTATTTAGTGTTTATGCATCTTTGATTGACTATTAAAGTTTTGGATTGCATGTGTGTTGGTATTTAGTGTTTATGCATCTTTGATTGACTATTAAAGTTTTGGATTGCATGTGTGTTGGTATTTAGTGTTTATGCATCTTTGATTGACTATTAAAGTTTTGGATTGCATGTGTGTTGGTATTTAGTGTTTATGCATCTTTGATTGACTATTAAAGTTTTGGATTGCATGTGTGTTGGTATTTAGTGTTTATGCATCTTTGATTGACTATTAAAGTTTTGGATTGCATGTGTGTTGGTATTTAGTGTTTATGCATCTTTGATTGACTATTAAAGTTTTGGATTGCATGTGTGTTGGTATTTAGTGTTTATGCATCTTTGATTGACTATTAAAGTTTTGGATTGCATGTGTGTTGGTATTTAGTGTTTATGCATCTTTGATTGACTATTAAAGTTTTGGATTGCATGTGTGTTGGTATTTAGTGTTTATGCATCTTTGATTGACTATTAAAGTTTTGGATTGCATGTGTGTTGGTATTTAGTGTTTATGCATCTTTGATTGACTATTAAAGTTTTGGATTGCATGTGTGTTGGTATTTAGTGTTTATGCATCTTTGATTGACTATTAAAGTTTTGGATTGCATGTGTGTTGGTATTTAGTGTTTATGCATCTTTGATTGACTATTAAAGTTTTGGATTGCATGTGTGTTGGTATTTAGTGTTTATGCATCTTTGATTGACTATTAAAGTTTTGGATTGCATGTGTGTTGGTATTTAGTGTTTATGCATCTTTGATTGACTATTAAAGTTTTGGATTGCATGTGTGTTGGTATTTAGTGTTTATGCATCTTTGATTGAGTATATATATATATATATATATATATATATATATATATATATATATATATATATATATATATATATATATATATATATATATATATATATATATATATACTTGAAGATGACAATTAAAAAATAAAAGAAAACCGCCCGAAAGCTTAGGCACCTAGGCTGGCTGGTCCGGCCTAGAGGCGCTCAACGTTTAATGTAACATTGTAGTGAGATATAACTCACGATCATGGGTCATTTTTAGTCATTTCGATCAATTTTAAAATAATTTCATGGAGCTTGAAATTCATGTTTTCATGAGCTATAGACCATGATTTTTTCAATTTTTGTTTATTTTGGCTCAAGTGAAAAAACTTGGTAGAGATAAAAAGTCATGATTCATTAGCTATAACCCACAATTTAAGGCTATTTTTAGCCGTTTCCACCCATTGGCAAATAATTTAACAGAGTCAAAAATTTAAGATTTCGTGAGCTATAACCCTTGATTTTTGACCATTTTAAGTCATTTCAAACAAATTGTAAATAATTTCGTGGAGTCCAAAATTTAAGATTTCGTGAGCTATAACCCACGATTTTTGGACATTTTCAGTCATTTCGACCCATTGGCAAATAATTTCGCGGTGGTTAAAATTCACGATTTCATGAGTTATAACCTATAATTTTTTGCCATTTTTAGTCATTTTGACCCATTAGTAAATAATTTCATGGAGTCCAAAATTCACGATTTTATGAGATATAACCGATAAATTTTTTGCCATTTTTAATCGTTTGGACACATTTGTAAATAATTTCGTGGATGCTTAAATTCACGATTTTATGAGATACAACCGGTGATTTTTGGCCATTTTAAGTCGTTTCAACTACCAATTGGCAAATGATTTCAAGGAGATAAAATTTACAAATGCATGAGCTATAACTCATGATTTTTACCATTTTTATCATTTTGGCCCATTAGAGAATTTCACGGTGGCCAAATTTCACGATTTAATGAGCTATGACCCACGGCTTTTGAGAATTTTTGTCATTTCGACCCATTAGCAAATAATTTTGTGGTTGCCAAAATTCATGATTTTTGAGTTATAACCCACGATTTTGGCCATTTTAGTCGTTTCGACCCATATGCAAATGATTTCACGTTGTCCAAAATTAATGATTTAATGTGTTATAACCTACGATTATTAGCCATTTTAAATTGTTTCACCCATTGATAAATAATTTAATGGTGGCCAAAATTCATATTTTCAAGAGTCATAACCAACCATTTTTATCTATTTTCGCTCATTGTTTTGCCATTTTTATTCGTTTGGACACATTTGTAAATAATTTCGTGGATGCTTAAATTCACGATTTTATGAGATACAACCGGTGATTTTGGCCATTTTAAGTCGTTTCAACTACCAATTGGCAAATAATTTCATGGTGATCGAAATTCACGAATTCATAAGCTATAACTCATGATTTTTACCATTTTTATCATTTTGGCCCATTAGAGAATTTCACGGTGGCCAAATTTCACGATTTAATGAGCTATGACCCACGGCTTTTGAGAATTTTTTGTCATTTCGACCCATTAGCAAATAATTTTGTGGTTGCCAAAATTCATGATTTTCTGAGTTATAACCCACGATTTTTGGCCATTTTTAATCGTTTCGACCCATAGCAAAATAATTTCACGTTGTCCAAAATTAATGATTTAATGTGTTATAACCTACGATTATTAGCCATTTTAAATTGTTTCGACCCATTGATAAATAATTTAATGGTGGCCAAAATTCATATTTTCAAGAGTCATAACCAACCATTTTTATCTATTTTCGCTCATTGTTTTGCCATTTTTAGTGTTTTAACACATTGACAAATAATTTTGCGGAGGCCAAAATTCACGATTTCATGAGATATAATTCATGATTTGGGACCATTTTTAGTCATTTCGACCAATTTGTAAATAATTTCACGGAGATAAAAATTTACAAATGCATGAGCTATAACCCATAATTTTTGGCTATTTTTAGTCGTTTCAACCCATTAGCAAATAATTTCCGTAGTACATAATTAATGACATCATGAGCTATAACCCATGATTATTTGCCAAAATTCACGTTTTCATGGGCCATATAATTCACGGTTGTTGGCCAAGTGGGCTATAATTCATAATTTTTAGCTTTTTATTCGTTTAGACCCATTGGCAAATAATTCTGAGGTAGCCAAAATTTATGATTTAGTAAGCTATAACTCACGATTTTGCGCCATTTTAGTCATTTCGACCCATTGAAAAATAATTGCGCAGAGGTCAAAATTCACGAATTCATGAGCTATATAACCCATAATTTTGGCTATTTTTAGTCGTTTCTACCCATTGGCAAAAATTTCACAGAGGCTAAAATTCATGATTTTATGAGCTATAACCCACGATTATTTGCCAAAATTCACGTTTACATGGGCTATAATTCATGATTTTTGGCCAAAATTCAAGTTTTTATGAGCTAAAATTCACAATTTTAGCCATTTTTATTTGTTTAGACCCATTGGCAAAAATTTCACAGAGGCTAAAATTCATGATTTTTGGCCAAAATTCATGATTTCATGAGCTACAACCCATTATTTTTGGCCAATTTTAGTCGTTTCGATCCATTGAAAAATGATTGCGCGGAGCTCAAAATTAATGAATTCATGAGCTATATAAACCTAATTTTTGGCCATTTTTAGTCATTTCGACCTATTAGCAAATAATTTCACGGAGTGAAAAATAAAATATTTCATGAGTTATAAAACATGACTATTTGTCAATTTTAGCCGTTTCGACCTACTTGTGAATAATTGTGTAGAGTCCAAATTCATGATTTCATGAACTATAACCCACAATCTTTTACTATTTGTAGTCATTTCGACCAATTGGCAAATACTTTAGCAGTGGAAAAATTCACGATTTGAGGAGCTATACCCATATTTTTACCATTTTAGTCATTTGACTAATTGGATAAATAATTTTGCGGTGGCCAAAATTCACGATTACATGAGCTATAACCCATAATTTTTGGCCATTTTTAGTCTTTCAGACACAATGGGAAATAATTTCACGAAGCCCAAAATTCACAATTTCATGAGCTATATAACCCGCGATTTTCGGCCATTTTTAGTCATTTTAGTCATTTCACCAATTGGCAAATAATTTCACGGTGACCAAAATTCACAATTTCATGAGCTATAAACCATAATTTTTGATCATTTTAGTCATTTTGACCCATTGGCAAAGAATTTCGCGGTGCCCAAAATTCATGATTTCGGGAGCTATGACCCATGACTTTTGGCAATTTTAATCGTTTAGACCCATTAGTAAATAATTTCACTGTGGCCAAAGTTCTTATTTTTATGAGCTACAACCCATTATTTTTGGCCAATTTTAGTCGTTTCGGCCTATTGACAAATAATTTCACGGTGACCAAAATTAACGATTTAAGGATCTATATTCGATGATTATTGGCCATTCTAAGTCGTTTTGATCAATTAGCAAATAATTTTGCGATGACCAAAATTTATATTTTCATGAGTTACAACCCACAATTTTTGTCCATTTTTATTTAATAAAACCCAAGGAAAAAACTTTGCAGAGTCCAAAATTCATGATTTCATGAACTATAATCCATGATTATTTGCCAAAATTCACATTTACATGGGCTATAATTCACGATTTTCGACCAAAATTCAAGTTTTCATGGGATAATTCACAATTCTTAGACATTTATATTCATTTAGACCCATTGGCAAATAATTCCCGATTCATGAGCTATAACCTACGATTTTCATTTAGCCATTTATATTTGTTTAGAACCATTAGCAAATATTCGTTTAGCCATTTATATTCATTTAAAATGGCTAAAATTCACAATTTTATGAGCTATAACCTACAATTTTCAGTCATTTTTAGTCATTTCCTTCTAATGGCAAATTATTTCACGGAGGGTAAAATTCATGATTTTGTAAGCTATAACCAATGATTTTTTTGGCCATTTTAAGTTATTTTGATCCATTGATAAATAATTTTCTAGAGGCCAAAATTCATAATTTTATGAGCTCTAACCCACTATTTTTAGCCATTTTATTCATTTTGACTCATTGGCAAATAATTTCACGGTGACCAAAATTCATGATTTTATGAGCTCTAACCCACTATTTTTAGCCATTTTTATTTGTTTAGACCCATTGGCAAATAATTTCGTGTGACCAAAATTCACGATTTAATGAGCTATAACCCATGATTTTTGGCCATTTTAAGTTATTTTGATCCATTGGCAAATAATTTCGTGTGACCAAAATTTATATTTTCATGAGCTATAACCCACGATTTTTAGTCATTTTAGTCATTTTGACCCATTGGCAAATTAATTGTGTGACCAAAATTCATGATTTTTGGCCAAAATTAATGATTTCATTAGCTATAACTCATGATTATTTGCCAAAATTCACGTTTACATGGGCTATAATTCATGATTTTTGGCCAAAATTCAAGTTTTCATCGGATAATTCACAATTCTTAGATATTTATATTTGTTTAGACCCATTGGCAAATAATTCCCGATTCATGAGCTTTAACCTACGATTTTTATTTAGCCATTTTTATTTGTTTAGACCCATTGGCAAACATTCGTTTAGCCATTTATATTCATTTAGACCCATTGGCAAAAATTTCACAGAGGCTAAAATTCATGATTTTATGAGCTATAACCCACGATTTTTAGTCATTTTAGTCATTTCCTTCTAATGGCAAATTATTTCACGGAGGGTAAAATTCATGATTTTGTAAGCTATAACCAATGATTTTTTTTGGCCATTTTAAGTTATTTTGATCCATTGATAAATAATTTTCTAGAGGCCAAAATTCACGATTTTATGAGTTATAACCCATGATTTTTGTCCATTTTCAGTCATTTTGACCCATTGGCAAACAATTTTGCGAAGACCAAAATTCAAGATTTCATGATCCATAACCCATGATTTTTGGCTATTTTTAGTCATTTCGACTCATTGTCAAATAATTTCGCAGAGGCTAAAATTCATGATTTTATGAGCTCTAACCCACTATTTTTAGCCATTTTATTCATTTTGACTCATTGGCAAAAAATTTCACAGAGGCTAAAATTCACAATTTCATGAACTATAACATACGATTATTTACCATTTTTAGTCGTTCCGACCCATTGGTGCATAATTGCGCGAAGGCTAAAATTTACTATTTCATGAACTATAACATACAATTATTTGCCATTTTTAGTCGTTCCGACACATTGGTGCATAATTGTGCGGAGTCTAAATTCATGATTTCATGAGCTATAACCCACGGGTTTTAGCTATTTTTAGTCGTTTTAACCCATTAGCAAATAATTTCGTGTGACCAAAATTTAGGATATCGTGAGTTATAACCCATAATTTTAAACCATTTTTAGTCATTTTGACCAATTGAATAAATAATTTTGTGGCGGCCAAAATCCACAATTTCGTGAGCTTCAACCCACGATTTTTAGTCATTTTTAGTCATTTCGACCCATTGACAAATAATTTTGCGAAGTTCAAAATTCATGAATTCATGGCTTTATAATCCATGATTTTAGTTTATTTTTATTCATTTCAACCTGAAGGAAAAGATTTCGTGGATTCAAAAATTCATGATTAATGAGCTATAATCCACGGTTTTGGTCGTTTTTAGCCCATTGGCAAATAATTTTGTAGAGGCAGAAATTCAAGTTTTTATGAGCTAAAATTCACAATTTTAGCCATTTTTATTTGTTTAGACCCATTGGCAAATTAATTGTGTGACCAAAATTCACGATTTAATGAGCTATATAACTCACGATTTTTGGCATTTTCAAGTCATTTCGACTCCTTTGCAAATGATTTCAAGTTGGCCAAAATTCATGATTTTGTGAGCTAAAATCCATAATTTTGACAATTTTTAGTCGTTTCTACCCATTGGCAAAGAATTTCGCGGCGACTAAATTTCACGATTTCTTGACATATATAACCCTTGATTTTTGGCAAACTTTAGTCATTTTGACCCATTGGTAAATAATTTTGTGGTTGCCAAACTTCTCAATTTCATGACCTATAACTAATGATTTTTGGCTATTTTTAGTCATTTCAACCTGTTGGTAAATAATTTTGCGGAGATCAAGTTTACATTATCATGAGCTATAACCCAAAATTTTAGCCCTTTTTATTCGTTTAGACTCATTGGCAAATAATTTCATGGAGGCTAAAATTCATGATTTTATGAGCTATAACCCATGATTTTTGACAATTTTAGTCGCTTTGACCCATTGGCAAATTAATTGTGTGACCAAAATTCACGATTTCATGAGCTATAACCCATGATTTTAAACCATTTTTAGTCATTTCGACCCATTGGCAAATTAATTGTGTGACCAAAATTCACGATTTCATGAGCTATAACCCATGATTTTTGACAATTTTTAGTCGCTTTGACCCATTGGTAAATAATTTCATGGTTGCCAAACTTCTCAATTTCATAAGATATAACTAATAATTTTTGGCTATTTTTAGTCATTTTGACCAATTGGATAAATAATTTTGTGGTTGCCAAACTTCTCAATTTCATGACCTATAACTAATGATTTTTGGCTATTTTTAGTCATTTCAACCTGAAGGAAAGGATTTCGTGGATTCAAAAATTCATGATTTCATGAGCTATAACCCATGATTTTTGGCCAAAATTCATGATTTCATGAGCTATAACCCATGATTTTTGGCTATTTTTAGTCATTTTGACCCATTGGTAAATAATTTCATGGAGGCTAAAATTCATGATTAATGAGCTATAACCCATGATTTTTGGCCAAAATTCATGATTTTATGAGCTCTAACCCACTATGTTTAGCTATTTTATTCATTTTGACCTTGGTTACCCCGACACGGCAATTTGAGGGATGTGCCCGTGTCCGACCCATTTTGGGTACGGCTACGTACCCAAACGCGGTGGACATGGGTGGGTTCCTTGAGCTGCTGAGATTTGGGGATAGAGGAGACCAAAGATGATGAACAGTTCACCCGTTCTCTCTCTTTTTTTTAATTTTTTATTTACTAAGTGAAGTATGACAACAGCTCTCGCATGGGGTTGTTTGATGGGAATGGATTTTGGTTTTGTCTTTTCTTGGTAAAGATGAGAGTCATACATATGAGCCCTTAATTTTGGAGAAAATCACATAGGTTCTTTTTATGAAGAAGTTTTAGTGTATTTGGTTTGTGATTTATTTTAATATAGATATAGATAGATAGATTTATAAACAGTCGTCATGAATTTACTCAATCTAAATTGAGATTGAAAGGAAGTCCTGCTACAGTGCACATGTTGAATTGTCAATATGATTCTTCAAGAAAACAAACCCACAATAAAATAGCACTTCAATTTTATAGACTGGTCATACCAACTGTAAGAGTCAAATTTATTTTATATATATATATATATATATATATATATATATATATATATATATATATATATATATATATATAGTTGAGTTAGGCTACTATTAATAGTTTCCAATATCAGGATACTATCAACCCAATTTTAAAAATCGAACCAAAAATAAAAATTCAAACCAGTAGATGTGATCCACTACACATGAACTAGTTAGAAATAAAATTTTAAATGATTTCGGCGTGTTTTGAATTATATATCAAGAGGCTAAAATTAACCAACTTTATGAAAATTCTAAAACGTTGATTTTGACGACATATTTTGCATGGGTTAATGATGATGAAATTCTTTGGAATTTTGTTCCTAACTAGTTCATGTGTACTAGATCACATCTACCGGTTTGGATTTTTAATTTTGGGTTCTCGATTTTAAAATTGGGTTGATAGTATCCGCATGTTGAATACTATTAATAGTAGCCTAGCTCAACTATATATATATATATATATATATATATATATATATATATATATATATATATATATATATATATATAGAGAGAGAGAGAGAGAGAGAGAGTCTCCTATAAACTTAAGTTTATAGGGAATAGTCATACACCAATTTTTCTATCTATTGATGTTGCATTGGGATCCATGAAAGATATGAAGCCCATTTTGAGATTTGTGCATCTCTTGATGGCACAAATCTAAAGGCAACATCAATGGATAAAAAGTTTGTGTATACTATTCCCTATAAACTTAAGTTTATAGGAAATTTGATATATATATATATATATATATATATATATATATATATATATATATATATATATATATATATATATATATATATATATATATATATATATATAGAGAGAGAGAGAGTCTCCTATAAACTTAAGTTTATAGGGAATAGTCATACACCAATTTTTCTATCTATTGATGTTGCATTGGGATCCATGAAAGATATGAAGCCCATTTTGAGATTTGTGCATCACAAATCTCAAGGCAAGATGAGTGGATAAAAAATTGGTGCACCACTATTCATTATGAACTTAAGTTCTTATATATATATATATATATATATATATATATATATATATATATATATATATATATATATATATATATATATATATATATATATATATATATATAATTCATGTCAACCTCAGTTTCATTTATGTTCTTTATAATCATTCCTTTAGTTTTCATGTTCAGAAGAATCATCACCTGATACTTGGATCTACTTGGCTAATCATATTTTGTTCTTTTGTTCTAGGAAAGCTGATTAATGTGATTCAAAACATGATATCTTCATTACATTCTGTTACTCTTTTCCAATAAAGGCTGCGACTAGAGGGTTTACACCTAATCAACTTGCAGTGTCCCCGTACCCTAATTTTTATAAATTTGTCGTGACCTATACCCGTACACGTATCCATATCTATGCAACCTAGATTTCAGCCTATTGGCAAATAATTTCATGGAGGCTAAAATTCACGATTTCATGAGCTATAACAAACTATTATTTGCCATTTTTAGTCGTTCGGACCTACTGGTGAATAATTACGTGTAGTCCAAATTCACGATTTCAAGAGCTATAACCCAAAAGTTTTTGTCATTTTTTATCGTTTCGACCTGTTGACGAATAATTTTATGGTGACCAAAATTCATAATTTTGTTAGATAAAACCCATAATTTTTAATCATTTTTAGTCATTTTGACCAATTGGATAAATAATTTTGCGGCAGTTAAAATTCACGATTTTGTGAGCTACCCATATTTCTTGGCCATTTTCAGTCGTTTCGACCCATTGACAAATAATTTTGTGGAGTTTAAAATTCACGAGTTTATGAGCTATAACTTACGATTTTTGTCCATTTTTATTCATTTTGACCAAAGAGAAAAAATTTCATGGATTAAAAAATTCATGATTTAATGAGCTATAATCCATGACTTTTGGCCATTTTAGTTGTTCGACTCAATGGCAAATAATTTTGCAAATGCCAAAATTTACGTTATCATGAGCTATAACTCACAAAATTTGCCATTTTTATTTGTTTAGACCCCATTGGCAAAAAAAATTTGTGGTGGAAAAATTTCACGATTTTATGCCACTTTAAATCGTTTCAACTCATTGGCAAACAATTCCACGGTGGCCAAATTCATAATATTGTGAGCTATAACCCACGATTTTTGATAATTTTTAGTTGTTTCAACACTTTGGCAAAGAAATTTGCAATGTCGAAATTTACCCATGATTTTTGGCAAGTTCTAGTCATTTCTACCCATTGGCAAATAATTTCGTGGTTGCCAAAATTCTCGATTTCATGAGCCATAACTCACAATTTTGTGTCATTTTTAGTCATTTGGATCCATTGACAAATAATTTCGCAAAGTCCAAAATTAACGATTTCATAAACTATATATACCCTACAATTATTAGCCATTTTAAGTCATTTTGACCCATGGCCAAATGATTTCGTGGTTGCCAAAATTCTTGTTTTCATAAACTATAAACCACGATTTTTGGCCAGTTTTAGTCGTTTCAACCCATTGACAAATAATTTCACGGTGTCCAAAATTAATGATTTAAGGAGCTCTAACCTATGATTATTGGCTATTTTAAGTAATTTCGTCTCATTGGCAAATAATTTCGCGGTGGCAAAATTCATGTTTTCATGAGCTATAACCCACAATTTTTGTCCATTTTTGTTCAATACGACCAAGGAAAAACTTTTTGCGGAGTCTAAAATTCACAATTTAATGAGCTACAACCCATGATTATTTACAACTTTTAGCGGTTTCAACATTTGCAAAATAATTTTGTGTAGGCCAAAATTCACGATTTCATGAGCTATAACTCATGATTTTTGGCTATTTTTAGTTGTTTCGATTAATTTGTAAATAATTTCACAGAGACCAAAATTCATGAATTAATGAGCTATAACCCATGATTTTTGGCTATTTTTAGTTATTCCACCCATTGGCAAATAATGTCGCGAAGTACAAATTAATGAATTTATGAGCTATAACCCACGTTTTTGCCAAAATTCATGTTTTCATTGGCTATAATTCACAATTTGGCCAAATTTCAAGCTTTTAAGGGCTATAATTCATGATTTTTTGCCATTTATATTCGTTTAGACCCATTGGTAAATAATTTCAAGGAGACAAAAATTCACGATTTAGTGAACTATAACCCACAATTTTGTGCCATTTTTAGTCGTTTCGACCCATTGAAAAATAATTTGCGGAGGTCCAAATTTACGTTTTCATGAGTCATAACGCATAATTTGTTTTCATTTTTATTTATTTTAATTCAAGGGAAAATTTTTTTGTGGAGGTAAAAATTCACAATTTCATGAGAACCCATGATTTTTTAGCTATTTTAGTTGTTTCAACCGATTAGCAAATAATTTTACGGAGTTTAAAATTAACGATTTTATGAGCTATAACTCACGATTTTTTTTTCCTATTTTTTAGTTATTTTGATCCATTGGCAAATAATTTCGAGGTGCCCAAAGTTCATGATTTCGTGTGCTATTATAACCCATGATATTTTTTAACCATTTTTAGTTGTACTAATTGGATAAATTATTTTGCGGTGGACAAAATTTACGATTTCGTGAGGTATAACCCATGATTTTTATCTATTTATAGTCGTTACGACCCATTAGCAAATAATATCGTGGAATTCAAATTTCTCGATTTCATAAGCTATAACCCATGATTATTATTATTATTATTAGTCTTTTGATCAATTGGCAAATAATTTTGCAGAGGCTAAATTTCACATTTAGACCCATTGGCTGCGGAGACCAAAATTCATGATTTAATGAGGTATAACCTACGATTATGGGTCATTTTTAGTCATTTCGATCAATTTTAAAATAATTTCACGGAGTCCGAAATTCACGTTTTCATGAGCTTATAACCCATGATTTTTTTTTAAATTTTCATTTATTTTGACTCCAGGGGAAAATTTTGGCAGAGATAAGAACTCACGATTTCATTAGCATAACCCACGATTTGTGGCCATTTTCAGTCACTTCGACCCATTGGCAAAAAATTTCGCGGTGGCCAGTTCATCATTTCATGAGCTATAATATATGATTTTTTTAGTCGTATTTTGATTCATTAGCAAATAATTTCATGGAGTCCAAATTTCACGATTTCATAAGTTGTAACCAATGATTTTTGGCCATTTTTAGTCTTTTGGACACATTGGCAAATAATTTTGCGGATGCTAAAATCCATAATTTCGACCACCCGTTGGCAAATAATTTTATGGTGACCGAAATTCTCAAATTCATAAGCTATAACCCATGATCTTTACTATTTTTAGTCGTTTTGACCCACTGGCAAAGAATTTCCCGGTGGCCAAATTTCACGATTTAATAATCTATGACCAACGATTTTTAGCAATTTTTAATCATTTCAACCCATTAGCAAATAATTTCGTGGTTGCCAAAATTCACAATTTTGTGAGAGATAACCCATGATTTGTGGTCATTTTTAGTCGTTTTGACCCATTGACAAATAATTTCATGTTGTCCAAAAGTAACAATATAATGAGCTATAACCTATAATTATTGGTCATTTTAAGTCGTTTTGGCCCATTGATAAATAATTTAACGGTGGCCAAAAGTCATGTTTTCATGAGTTATAACCAACCATTTTTGTCTATTTTTGCTCATTTCAACCCAAGGGAAAAAAATTTGCGGAGTCCAAATTTTACGATTTCATGAGCTACAACCCATGATTTTTTGCCATTTTTAGTGGTTTTGACACATTAACAAATAATTTTGCGGAGGCCAAAATTCACAATTTCATAAGCTATAATTCACGATTTTGGGCCATTTTTAGTCATTTCGAGCAATTTATAAATAATTTCGCGGGGACCAAAATTCACGAATTCATGAGCTATACCCACGATTTTCGGTCATTTTTTGTCGTCTCAACCCATTAGCAAATAATTTTGCAGAGTCCAAAATTAATGATTTTATGAGCTATAACCCACGATTATTTGCCAAAATTCATGTTTTCATGGGCTATAATTCACAATCTTTAGCCATTATTATTCGTTGAGACCCATTGGCAAATAATTCCGAGGCGGCCAAAATTTATGATTTAGTGAGCTATAACCCATGATTTTGTGCCATTTTTAGTCATTTATTAGCAAATAATTTCACGGAGGTCAAAATTCACGAATTCATGAGCTATAACTCTAAGTTTTGGCCATTTTTAATCGTTTCAACCCATTGGCAAATAATTTCAAGGAGTCCAAAATAGACGATTTCATGAGTTATAACACAAGACTATTTGCCAAATTTAGTCGCTTCGATCCATTGGTAAATAATTGTGTAAAGTTCAAATTCATGAATTCTTGAGCTATAACCCATGATCTTTTATCATTTTTAGTCATTTCGACCCATTGGTAAATAATTTCGTAGTGGAAAAAATTCACAATTTCGGCAGCTATACCCATGATTTTTTACCAATTTTAGTCATTTGACCAATTGGATAAATAATTTTGTGGTGGCCAAAACTCATGATTACATGAGCTATAACCCATAATTTTTGGCTATTTTTAGTCTATCCCAATAGTAAATAATTTTATGGAGGATGATTTGGTATGCTATAGTCCATGATTTTTACCATTTTAAGTTATTTTGACCCATTGGGAAAGAATTTTGCCGTGGCAAAAATTCATGATTTCAGGAGCTATGACCCGTCACTTTTGGCAATTTTTAGTCATTTCGATCCATTGGTAAATAATTTTACCGTAGCCAAACTTCTTTTTTTAGCTATAACCCATGATTTTTCATCAGTTTTAGTCATTCCGATCCATTGGCAAATAATTTATCGATGACCAAAATTAATGATTTAAGGAGCTATATTCTACGATTATTTGCCATTTTAAGTCGTTTTGATCAATTAGCAAATAATTTCATAGTGACCAAAACTTATGTTTTCATAAGCTACAACCCACCATTTTCGTCCATTTTCATTCAATAAAACCCGATGAAAGAAAATTTTGTGGAGTCCAAAATTCATAATTTCATGTGGTACATCACATGATTTCTTGCCATTTTAGTGGTTTCGACTCATTGGGAAATATTTTTACGAAAGCCAAAATTCATGATTTCATGAGCTACAACTCA